>ML685816.1:4994611-5140425 GCA_007922175.1 Pelusios castaneus
GAAAGAAAGAAAGAAAGAAAGAAAGAAAGAAAGAAAGAAAGAAAGAAAGAAAGAAAGAAAAGCAGTGGTAATCCCTCTTTCTTATTCACGGTACAAATAGGTACTATGGGACTTTTTGCATTAAAAACTTATCCTACTCCTTTACCTTCCCTGTCTTGCTTGAAGCACATCTAACAAAGACCAGTTTTAATTACAGGCTAGCCCAGGGGTCTGCAACCTGTGGCTCCGGAGCCACATGTGGCCTTTTGGCTGACCCCTTGCGGCTCTGGGCTCCGGGCCACCATCAACACCGGGGAACCCTGTGGACAGCCTGCACCAGTCTCCCCCACCACTACTGGAGAACCCTGTGGGGGGCCACTCGGTTCTGGTCTCCATTTCCCCCCCTCCTCCCCCTCCACCGCCAGAGGACCCTGCAGCAGATGCCCTGGCCCAGCTCCCCCCACCAGAAGGCTATACCCAATGTGGCTCTCAAAACACTTGGTTATTGAAGGAATTTTTTGAAATGTCTCTTATTCTTTGGGTTGCCAAGCCCTGGGCTAGTCAAGGACAAAAGCCTTTGATTTAAGCTTTGTCAGATGCTTTTTGTTTGGCAAATTCCAGAGGAGAAAGAGAGCACCAAGGCAGGTAGGATTTCATCATGGCTCAGTTGTGTTGGAGGGGAGTTGAGTGTGGAGAGAAGGTTTTCATTTTTATCTTATTTCTGTTGTGATCAAAAAAGATGTAGGTTCATTTCGACTTTGCAACGTTACTATCAGAGTTTGGGTAGAGAGAATGAGGGTCTCATTTTAAGGAATTTTCTTTTGAATCATGTCTATTTCTAAGCTGGAGATGGATGTCTTGTTGTTTATTTGAAGACAAACCAACCCAATCAATCAACTCCTATCACATAATGCATTTCAGTGCTCCATGAATGCCATGCCTTCGTCTTTGTACCATTAGCAGACCCATCTGTTGGTCTTCTATATCATTGTCCTATTAAACATTTAATTTTCATCTCCCTTGATAACAATCGTATCTACACTTTTTATAGCTAGCTAACACAAAGATTCAATTATACAATGAATGTGCTATTAAGTCAGCATTCTGTATGTTACTTTCCTTTAGCATGAGATCCCAGCTTGGCAGCTGTTCACATTTCCTTTAATACTGCTTACCAGTGAACATAAATGTGGTGGAAGAGGTAATCACTTACTAAACTGTACCAATCAGCTTAGGGTTGCCGCCCTCTTTTCATGAGTAATAAGTCACCACACTTCTCATATTTAAAAAATTCAATGTTTGCACTAAGTGTTTAAGGAATAGGCAAAGTTACCTCAAAGCATCTGACGAAGTGGGATTTTCTCCCACGAAAGCTCATGTGATAAATACATTTTGTTAGTCTTTAAAAGTGCCACAGGATTCCTTTTTTGTTTTGCTAACACTAACAATGCTTTCCTTCTCAATTTAGTTCAACATAATGGCTGATTATAGTAGCATTAAAGGTAACTCCTCTACCAGGCTTTTAAAAAATGGTATATATACAATTAGGAAAAACATGTTTATATTATGGGATTAGATAAGGCTATCCAGAAACATGTCACTGTTTTCAAAAAGGACATAAGTAAATCTTTAATGTGATCTTTGTCTCCAAGCAAGAAAAACAAATAACATTCACCTTTGTTATAAATAAAATAATAATAGTAATTACATCACTATCAATTATGTTGCATTTTCCATTGTCATGAGTCACCTTCAGCAAATAGTTATCTATATGTAGATCATTCAGATATGAACAGCTAATGGATTTAATCACCTGCTGATCTTCTAAAACACTCAACTTAATTATGTACCTTGTAGTGTACTAAGGAACAGAAAAGGCATTAAAAACTTGGGAAAACTAATCTAAAATAAGAATAATCCAAAAGTAGTGTGTTAGGTCAACACAATTTACATACAGTGAAAGCTATATGGGTCTTGCTCAGAATGTAATTGAAATAAATACAGACACACAAGGTATAGGTCAATAACTAACTATTGTAAATAGAAACAGATTAAATTATTTCCTTCCATCTCATAGTCCATGCAGTAGATTTATGGTGGACTATTATTTCTGTGCAAATCCACACAAAATATCACCAGGATAAAATACTATAAACAGAGAATGCTCTCAGAATGTATTATAGTCTGTCACCAGGATGACATTATCATCACAGAAATAGAGGGGGGAGGGCGGGGGAGGAAGGAAGCCAGAGAACAGAGCAATCCATAAAAGAGAGGTGTATCCATATTTGTTTTACCCATTTTACTTTTAGTTCCAGAATCTATAAATTCTGCAATCTCTGTGTTTCTCAAAGGCATTTAAAGTCTTTTTTTCCCCTTCAAGTCTTTTACAAGGGTTCAGCCTATGCCCAAATTCTCCCTAGTTCGGAACCTTCCTTTCTAACAATCAGTTACATTCTCCAATACTCCGCTGTGTTCCTTGGCTCCAGTCTCGTGTTCTTGGCTTACTTGATAAGGCTCAACACTCCCAGCTTTCACCACACCATCTCCCAGGAAGCAAGAGAACATCCTTCCAGGAGCTGAGTCTTCCATGGCCTGAGCTTGTCTACCTTACAGAGCCCCCTAGCCCACTCCTGTTTCTGGCAGCCTCTGAGGGTATTGTGGTTGAAAAAGGCCAACTGGACCACCAACTGCTTTCTCCCCTCTTCCCCCACTCTCCATGTGACACTACATCCTGTCACAAGACCCAGTCCAAAGCCCAGTGAATGTCACTGGGTCTGTGTGAGATCCTATGCAAGAGAAAAAACAGACAAAAATTACTAAGCATGCCCTTGTCCTAATACGTGACCAAGACTCATCCTAAAGAACATAATTGTAAAATTATAACTGGTAAGAAGAATAAAATATCAGCTTGATTTTTTATGTTCCATTTCAGGACTCTTATCTTCATTCATCCATCCTTTCCTGATGGAAAAGCACATGGGATAACCATTAAAATAAAATATCAGGTTTGTAAGGGATGTAACTGCAAATATGATTCCACAATCCCCACTTCCAATGATGGGCAGGTGGGTAGTACGCTGTTGTGACAGCCATAAAAAGATGTATTTTAGAGAATAAGGACAGTCCAGTGATTATAGCACTAGCCTAGGCTTTGGGAAAATTGGAGGCAAGACTGTGCTCTGCCACTGACTTTCAATGCAACCTTGAACAAGTCACTTTACCTGTCTCTCACTTCCCCACCTGTAAAATGGGAATAATAGCATGCCCCCACCACATAAGGTTGTTGTGATAAAAAATATATGAAAAGCTGGAAAGTATTTAGATATCATGATAATGGGGGCAATATAAACACCTAAAACAATGTGGGGGTTATTTATGCAGATAGGATTGAAGCATACACTCTTCACTAGGGAAGCTCGATGAAAGTGTTGTCTGAACCTTCTCTGCACAAAGATCTGATTGAATCAGCGTAGCTCATTTTCTCAAAGAAAAGGCTAAGAAATAGATAAAAGTGTATAATTTGAAAGGTACAGAGAAAGGCAAGACAAAGAAAGACAGGGTGGGATCGGTGCACAGGTGCGTAGTGGAAACTACATGCCAGCTGTCAGCATTACTACATTTTGCTTCTTTGATTCAGAAAGTCACACTCACCACTTCCGTAGGAGATTTAAAAGTTATCATGGCAATTGGCAGCATGGCTTTGAACTGCAAATGAACCTAGCTGGTAAGATATTGGCTCCCAAACAGAGAGATCAACCTACATCATTTCACTGAATACTAAGTAATCAAAGAGAAAAAGCACAGAGCTTTGTAATAAGACAGCCCAGTCAAAAGACACAGGAAAAGGTATGCCACAGGCTTATAATCCTCTTTCTAACCTCAGTCCATTACGTAACAGAAGTCACATCAAGAACTGTTGTTCTCCAGCAAGACAGAATAGTATGTGCTAGGAGTGCCATTTTCAAAATCCTTAATTGAGTTAGGAATGAAAGTCAATGGGATTTAGGAGCCTATGACTCAGCTCTTTAGAAGTATTTAGGCAAGAGTCAAATCAACTGGAATTAGGGACCTAAACACCTTTGAGGATCTGGACTTAAATCACTTTTGAAAATGAGACTTGGTTGCTTTTGAAAATTTTAATCAATGGTTCCTAAGTAGAGCTGATAGGAAAACATCCACTTGGAATGGTTTTCCTTTGGAAAATACTGATTTGTCAAAACTGAAGTTTCCTACCAGCTCACCCCCTTCCCTGGCTCTCCAGGGACGCTAGGGAGGTTGAACTGGATTTTTTTTTTAAATCAATTTTTTGACTTTTGAATTTTTTTTTCCAAAGTGTCCCTCATGTGGACTATTTTTAACTTCATATGTACATATCCAATTTAGAATTCCATCCCCCAATGAATGCAAAATTAGCCGTAGTGGACATAACTCTACTCCTAAATCAGTTAGGTGACTTTGAAAATTTTACCCTATCCCTATATCAACTTAAAATAGCTCCCTCAAATTACAAAGCCATGTCACCTTTTTGCTTTATGTTTTGACACTACCTAGTACAATGAGATTTGCATCTACCACAACAATAATAAGATGATATTGGCCATGTTGGGACATGCCTTGAACACTGGCTGGTTTGCTCTGGTCAGCAGCTTACCTTTGCAAGTCACTTTCTGTGGTCCCTTCTGCAGTGCATCCTTTGGCAAATGTTGGACCTATGCTTATTCAGTTTGTAGTTTTCACCATGAATACTCTGCTAGCTGCTGAAATATCCAATTTAAAGTATATGTAATTTATACAAAGTCCCTTCATATTCTTTAAACTTGTTTTAACAGTCCATTACACAATGCAAATCACACCAAGAACTGTTGTTCTCCAGCAGGGCAGAATAGTCATATAATGTTCTATACTTGTTTTTAACAACAATGGTGGGACGTGGTCCACATAGCTGAGCAGAGTTTGTGTATTATTAATCAGTTATATTTTTGATTATTCCACTCTCTGATCAAATGCCTTTATAAAAATACTGTTCAGTTTCAATTCCTTCCTCCACCTGATTCAGCAGGAATGTACATCATTAATTTAATGCCTAAGCATGCTTGATTACAAATATTAGCTTTCTTCACTTGGTCATTTAAACATAAATAAATCAGTATAAATGCAATACCTTTCTCTCCCCAACAGTATTTCATATCAGATAAACCCTATCGTTAACGTTAACAAACTTTTACAAAAAGTGAATCACTTCTAGTTGACTTCCCATAACATTTCATTTAATCATATTAGATTCCATCAATTTCCCTATTTTTTACACCACTCTTTATAATATCTTTTTTTTTTTAATTCATTCATTCACAGTGATAGGGGAGATAGGCAAGTTTCTTTATCTGCTCCAACAGTGCATACTTGTGGGACACTGCTGAAATTCTGTTTCCTCAGGCAGTTTGAAGAAATATTGCCACTTGACCCTGAGGTTTTGTTTGTTTGTCTCCTCGGCCCTCCAGCCTATCTTTTCAAAAAAGGCACTGATGCCTGGACAATTCTTAAATTGCAATTGTAATAATTTTGGGACTTTGGTTACTACAAAGTTACTACAGAATTTTTATAGAGATAATGAGAGCATACACTGTTATTTTAGTTTACACATATTCCTTCCAAACTTCAAAAAGAAATCTAAGCCTTTATGTTTTAGGATACAAGTCAACCTCTAATGTAGCAAGTCAGAAGAAGAGATTTGTCCCTTATGACCAGGTTATTCCTTACTGACCATTTTATCCCACATGCTCTGGTGTTGGAGACAGTTATTAAAAAAGATGGACAAATGGTCTAATCTAGCACAGCAATTCCTACATCCGTATCCAAAACATGCAGGAATATTTTTCAATTAGTGTTAAATTTCATCAGAATTCACAGGGTCACCTATGAAATTCCAAAAATTCTGAGGGGGAAAAAAAATCTTAATTTTGTTGTGAAATATATGTTAATTTAGTAACATTCATGCATTTCCCCCCATTTTTATGATAAATTTGCAAGGTATGACTTGTGGACATTCTTTGCCATCAAAAGTTATTTTTTGCACTGGCAAAAATATTGTACAAGAAGTTCATTCATTGAGACAAAAAGTGGTCTTGACTTTTATTTCAAAAGAGCATTTACAATTTTTGACCAGACCACCAAAAGTTTACTAATCTAGAATCAATGGTATTGGTACAAAGTTTCTACCCATCTGAAATTATCTTAATAGGGACTTCAGTGATGAGATAAAAGTGAGTTACCCTCATTGTAGTCATTACATGAGTTTAGGCCCAGAAAATTATCTCAGGAAATCGCAATCCACTAGACTCATTTGTGAAACTCAGAAAATTTAGATGCCAAACTCTACTAAGCATGTGTGAACTGAGATATTTCAAAGATTCGTAACTTAATCAAATGGGAGTAGTTTCTCTCTCTCACACACACACACACACACACACCCCGAGCAAAATAATATATTTGTTCCTAATCAAATGAACTAGTCTTGTTAAAAAAAGTTTCCAGAAAAGTCAGTCTGAATGGAAAACCTCAGCCTTAATAGTTAAAGTTCAGCACAGTTATAATTATTTATGAACAGGATCTTAAAATGGGAATTGTCAGACAACCTTCACTATAGATAGTCCTGCCAATTCCAAATATATTGTTATTATTCTAAATGATAGTGATTCATTGAATATAGAGCACAATGCATACTGCCTTTGCACCACTTTTCTTTTAACTCACTAGCGGTAAATGAGGTCTATACTCTGGTTTTATATAGTAAAATGAATCTGATTTGCTGACTCTTGTTCTTTTGGTTTGCAATACTAACATATCTAATTGAACTGCCATATCACTTTGATAATGCGGAAAGGAGAAAATGAAAGCAGCAGTAGCAAAGTAGTTATGGTGATATTTTGTATTTATAAATTTCTTATAAAACAGGCTTAGTCAATTTGGAGTTGGTTTTTTACTATATTTAAGCATTTTTTCTATTTTTATCTATTTAAGTTTTCATACTGGTGCAAGATTATGAGTTTAAAACTTTTCAATTTTTATTTAAAGAGGCCACTATTTCTGTATTTTGCCCATGTGTAAATTTTAATCAGTGAAAATATTGTTTCATAAGGGGGTGTGTGTGTGTGTGTTGAAATCAACATACACCAATAAAAACATAATCCTTCCATGCCTAAATCTGATGCAGTGTTGACATTGGTTGTACGATATTTACTGAGCTGAAAATTTTTACCCAATTGATTTATTTTACTCATGGAATCTTTATAATGGCTTGCTATTTGGGTCAATATCTCAAAAGAACACTTGTTTTCATCTACAATGTAACACTTTAATGAGGCTTGTTTATTTTCATTGTTTTCTGGGTAAAACTGAACAGAATGCATATGGAAGCTGCTCTTGAAAATCTAGCATTAGAAATTATTCTTCATATATGGTATTGATAACTTCCTGAGATTCAGACAAATTCATCAATAGGCTTACACCAGGGAAGAATTTGGCTCCTTATCTTTTAAACAAGCTTTATCCATTGCATCATTCTGAAGATCAATGAAAGAAAATACTTTGTTATGAAATATTGAGTTACCCTGCGGAATTCTGAGATAGGGATATTGATGTAATCCTTGCAATTGCACTAGCAAAGATATTATAAAAGCTATGAAGCCTCACGGTATAGGGGATAAGCGCCTCTCCATCTGGGATCAGAAAGAAATTTCCTCTACAATATAGTGTTGTGTTGCTCAGTTTTACGTGCATATGGGTAGAGAAGAGCCCAATGTGCAAAGTTTGAATAAAAATCCAAAGCTTGGTTAGGGACATCTTAAAACTGGTTTTATGCCTGTCTGTGAAGCATTTAGCCATATTCAGAGACAAAATATAAAATTGGTCAGAACTCTTACTCAGTTCCAATATACCAATTATTATGTCCTGAAAAAGAGTTGTATATTCAATGTCATTTTTGCTGAATTTTTTCAATTTAAAAATTTGTTCCATCTCTCCACCTGCTTTAAAAAGTTTTTCCTTGCTATAAATCCCAGTTTAAAGTATCCTGTTGTTCTTACAGTTTATCTGTAATATGCAATGAGAAATTAGGATTCTGAAAAGCAATATTAATGAGTTCCAAACAATATTTTTATTGTGATAGACAGTAAACTACTTACACACTACATGCAACAGCACATGTAAAATAGATATAACTGCAACTGAACCACTAAGACATTGCAACTGTGTGGGCACATAACAGTTTAAATTAAAGATAATTCTGTAGATAGAATATTCTACTATGTATTGCTCCTATATAAAATACATTTGAAGAGTACCTTTATTTAAAATTAGTTTTGTCATCAAATTCCTCTATCACTTTTCACTTACTGAATTCCACTTAAGACCCAGAGCCAAAGACAGTTTGGGGCATCACTAGTTGGAATTCCCACCCATTTGCTTTAGAAAGTAATATGGTTATCGGGATCCCCTTTGGTTTAAACTCCATTTGTTATGTGTCTTTGAATCATTTAAAAGATCATTCCAAGTGAAGCTCAGCTTCATCTCTACCTAGAGAATAGCCTGTTAAAAGAAAGTTATTTTACTCATTTCCAAATAATTTGGCAAGATCTGAAAATAAACTGGCCCTTCTTTGAATACATGGAATAGATCAGTATATTGGGGAATTTGTATTAAAGTTTGCAGGTGTTCAGGGTATTGTGTCCTTCATTTTAAGCCACAAGCATTCATTATGATCCAAACTTTAAGAAGGCCTGTTCATCATCCCATTTATTTTTTTGGGTGGAGGGGGAGAGGGTGGAGTTACCGCATCGAATGGAGAGCACTTCTGGGATCCATTGAGCAAACTCCACTGGCCATTCAATCCATCCCATTGCGTCGATCCATGGAGATCAATGCAGGGATTTCAGTGTAGACAAGTCCTCAGTCCTAGTCTATACTTCCAGTGCTTTTTGGCAGCAGTCAACAGAAATACACAAGGTATGTAAAATACCTTGCATATCTCCCGACAACTTCCTAACTATCCCTTACACACTGCGCTAAGCCAACTGGAAATGGCATCCAGTTGGCATAGCGCTACTTCAGTTACAGGGCTGGAGTTAGAACTTCAGTTCTGTGTTCAATTGAGCGCGCCTTAACAGACTGCTCAATCGAACACAGAAAAGCGCACTGACAGTGGCGAATTTGCCTACATATATTTAGACATAGCCTCAGATTAGGAAATCCACTGAACTCTCATGAGCCTGCACAGAGTTTAGGGGACAATTGTATGCATACATCTGACACTAATCAATATGTTTTATACCAGGATGTGAGGTTAAAAATACAAAGCCGTATAAGACATTATCCCTAGTCTCTAATTGCAATTTACCATATAAATTCATAAACATAGGCCTAAGTGTTGTGCTTCCTCATTGATTTTTGTTTGCCTTGTTGGCGTACCATCACTATTGAAAGGTGGCAAAAGACTGGCCCTTTCCCATGTCAACAACTTTGTAGAAACTTCCACTGATCCCTTCACAGCTAGAGGGGGAGCTTTTTTGTCCTGAATATTGATTGTTGTAATGAGGAGTCTTAGGCTATGTCTACACTTGCAAGTTAGTTCGAATTAAGGAAGCTTAATTCAAACTAACTTAAGACTTGGCCACACTTGGCTTTCATTAGTTCAAATTAAGCGCTTCCTTAATTCGAACTAATAAATTCGATTGCTTAGTTCAAAGTAATGGTTAATTCGATCCGTTAATTCTAACCAAGTCAAATGTAGCCATATTAATCCGAACTAACTGCTTAATTTGAACTAATCAGCAGATTGACCGTCCTGCAACTGACTAATTCGAACTAAGCAAGTGCCCTGCATGGCCATAGCTAGTTCGAACTAGCATTCTAGTGGGGCCATGCTAGTTCAAATTAAGTTAATTCGAACTATAACTAGCTTTTGTAAGTGTAGACATAGCCTAAGTGATGCTGGTAGTGATTCCCACCTTTAGTGGCCATTGTCTTTACCATCGCTACTTGGATTTCAAGATGAACACAAAATAAAAGAAATAATTGCTGCTGCAGAGCCATCATCACCCAAACCCAAGAGAGAAAAGAAACAGAAAAAATAGAGCGGGGTGCTACCTATGTATCATATCAGTGAATATAATGGGCATTGAATAAACTATTGATTTCTTTGAGGTTTGCCATTTCAGGACTTACATACTTCTCTATTATAACTACATAAACCAGACTCTGTCCACTTATACATACTGCATCTCAGCATATAAAGTCAAAACTAAATACCTGAGCATAGTTCTCTTGCTCCTTATGTACTATGCTGTCTAAGTTACTGGTGGGCTACAAGGGCTGCCTATATTCTGTCTGATTTATTCATGCCATTAACTGCCAATAAACTTAAGTGAGCAGTGGGGCATTTTCTTTTTCATTATGCCATTGCTGAAGTGTGCAATTCACATTGGATAACAGTGAGTATATTGTTTTTAAAAAAATGAATCGATGTAATTTTTATATCGTCTCCTTTGAATATGGTTGCATAAAGGCAATGATTCTGCAAGGTGCCATGTAATCTCAACATCTAATGGAGTAAATAGGAGCTATGGCTCCCAGCAACATTAAAATGGTATGTAACCCAAGTGAAGATCCAATCTAAAGCCCACTAAAGTCAATTAAATTCTCTCCATTAACTTGAGTTATAGACATGACCTCACTAGCAAATTAAGGAGAAAAACCACACCAATGATCCATTTTCCACAGTACAATATATCATTTTCTAGACAGAGTTGCAATTGATTCAACAGGCTACAAAAAACTCAGATAGTTACTATGATAGCTCTGGATAACCAGCCATGCTAATTCACTCCAAGGGAGAGAGCATGAACAATGGATGAGAAAAATGATTACCAATACATTATAATGATCCTTTGCCACATTGGTCTACAATTTTTCAAAGTCTATTTATCTATAATGATGCATGTACTGAATCATGTCCAAGAGAAGACTACATAGCATGCTATTGTTCAAAAATGCCACTGATGTAACGGCTAACACCACACAATACATTTGTTACTGTTAAGTCTGCGGGGAAAAATCTGATATTAAAACACAGAGTAGTAATCCATGAGTGGGTTTGCTGTCATGGGTGATATTGTTTCCTGCAGCATGAGATAAGGAATCCCAGTTTCCATTATCCTCCAGCAGGTGAGCAGCATCTTGGGTGATAACAGAGATAAAAATCCTTTTAAAGATATTTACTTCACTTACAATGTGTAAGTCATCATGAAGGTCAAGTGTGACAGAGCTTTAGTCATATTCTTTGCAGTTTAGTCTCATTCTATTTTCACCAGTCCCCTAAAACTAATGATTCTTACGACAATACCAAGGTATGTGTCTGTTAGTGGAAAGAGAAATAAGTGAACACGATATTCTCCAATACTGCCGAATTCAAAAGTATGTCATCAATTGTAGTGGGACTTTTTTCACTGGATTCAGCACTTCCTAAACTAGAAATTGAGCTTTGTGCCGCAAACATAGAGCAGAACTTTACTGACCTGCATGTTCATTTATGCAATAGGTCACTTAGGAAACACTCAAAAATTAACCACCATTTCAGCAGCCATGGGAAATTTGCCTTTTCTTGACAACCTGTATCCCACTGTGCAAAGTTCAGTTACTTCAGCAGTAATCATATCCAGGACGTGTGATCCATTGCAATATCGTTTTCCACAGAATGTCATCAGTACTTTGATCTTTCTTTTTAAATATATACATATACATACAGTAAGTCATTTCTACCCAACCAGTATACCACCACTGTCTGCCATTCATTCCAGGCCATAATTGTGCCATTTAAGTGAGCTGCGTATGTGCAGCTGAAAGTATATCTACTTCTACTTAGGAATTTGCAAGGCCACCATCACCATGGTATCTGAGTGCTTCACAAATGTTAAATTTCTTGTGCTCACAACAGACATGTGAAGGACGGAAGTGCTATTGTGAAATTAAGGACTAGATTTTCTTCATGCCTTTAAAATTTTCCCCTGTGGTAACTGCATGCAGCCAAAGGCATACTCCCATAAACCGGTACTATTGCCAAAGGAAGTTGAATCCCATGGCCTAAATTACAAATTGCTATGAATATTATGATAGTACTTAAAGGACTCTGTTCTGCTAGGCACTGTACAAACAGGAGTCCCAGTCATGCAACGAGTCCCATCAATTTGTAAGAATGAAAGAACAACCCTTGGCCAAGTGGTTTGTGATCTCAGTTAAGCAGAAATTAAATAAATATAAAAAGAATTGAGGTAGAGGGAAGGAAAAGAATGAAGAATGCATGTTAACAGCCTAGTTATGTGCACAACTTGGTGGAGTTGAGTTCAGGTTAGATTGGGGTTTTTAGTTATAAGATATAAATAACTTACATGAAAGAGATTTTGTAAATATATTTGGGCTCTGCTAGGTTGCATGCAAATATAAAATGGGTCCCAAAGTAAAGGACTCACTGACTTGACTTTTCTTTTTTTTTTCCCCCCTAAAATGGCTACCAATTTCTTACTAGACCAATTTTGGTGATTAAAACAGTGCAATTTTCTGAGAAGCTACAATTCAGTGGTTATCCACTTACTTCTGATTATAAACTTATATCCTCAAGGCCAGATTGTGATAATGACCTCAGTCCGTAGGAAGCAGTTTTACAAGGTCATCATCAGATGCCACAATGATTGGTGAAATAAAAGAATCAGAAGATAAAAGTTTAATTAGGTATGACTAAACCTGAAGTATTTGAAGTTTTGTGTGATCTTGCCACACTACTTTTTTGGAGGGAGGAGGACATTTACAATAACTACTGTATTTGGTTTCACAGTACTCAGCTACCATTTAAATCCATTTTAACATGAATTGGGGTGGGAGGTAGGGAGAAGAGATAAAACAGTGTTTCCAATCATGTTGGGTCCCCTTGTTAAAATTCTGCTAACAGACTTAAGAGAGCGTGGGTATGATTTCCATGCTTCTGATAGCCATTGTCTACATATATTGTTTTCTCTGAGGCTGGCCCTAATGCTTCAAAGGAGCTCCCCATAAACATCTGCAAAACTAATACCATTATACCACTTTAAAGTTTTCTTCAAACTCACAATGCCTACGAAAAACTTGAAAATGGTTAGACAGTGTGCCAAGATGAATGCTTATCATGCTGACCAATCTTGTCACATTGTTTTGAATAGTTCCCCCATCTGTTCCATCTTATTTTTAGACAGTATACCCCTCAAGGTAGATACCATCTTTCTGTCCCATTTGTACATAGTCAAGCACCATGGGGTCTTGGGTGTTCAAGTAATATACATAAATAATACTTTTTTACACCATCCTAACATATCCCTAGGACTCAATACTATTTCTGAAGAGCAAACTGTTTGTCTTTTGAGATAACCTCATTGCACTGTCAGAGGTTTACAAAATGTGTCCCCACATTTCCTCTCCAAATTATACAGTCTGTGCCATATTATCAGCATATTTTCCATATAATTATCTGCTACAAAATCATAGCATTTGCAGCAAATGCATTTAATAGTAACATTTTTGGCAAGTGATGCCTTATGCACTGTTAATAGTTATGAAAATAATATTTGTTTAAATGGGGAAGCAAATGATCAGAATTCTCAGACCTTAGCACCTCCTCTTTATAAGCACACTCACCCATGGCACATGGATTTGTTATAGAATAAAGGAAAGAGATTTTCAAAGCATATTTATGTTATGGTCCTTGTAGGTGGACTGGATCTGTCTCTAGCCCCCCTGGGTCCATTCAGTGGTCTACTCTCCCTTCTAAATAACAAGAGCCTGAGGCTTTTTCCCCCGGTGCAAACACCCATGCTAGTTTGCTTACAACAGTGCAAATATACTACCCACTCCCAAACAGGTCCCTGTAGTATAGGGCGCCTACCTTTACAATACCAAAAGACACCCTGACCACACCTCCCTGTAGGTCTGCCCAGCAGGCTTATTTATCCACCCACACACACAGCTGTCCCCATTTACCCCCTCAGCCTAGGGTCTAATAGGGCTTAATCAGTGCCATCAGCTGGGGCTCCTCTCCCTAGCTAATACATTTTACCCCAGACAGAGCTGTACCCATGTTGAGTCCCTGAGGGGCTTGTTTCCCCTCCATTCTGCTACAATCCTCTATAGTGCAAAAGGGAACTCAGGGTATTCAATTTTGCAGGAGCATAAATTTAAGAGCAAACCAAAGATTAGCAAAGTGTTGTTACCTGTTTGCTTATGTGGGGGATTTTCACATTAAAAGACTAAGACTCTTAAGGTCAGAAGGGACCAGTATTATCATATAGTCTGACCTCCTGCACAATACAGGCCTCAAAACCTCACCCAACCACTCCTGCAATAAGCCTCTAACCAATGACTGAATTATTAAAGTCCTCAAATCATGATTTAAAGACTTTAAGGTGGAGACAATACACCCGCAAGTGAGCCATTCCCAATGCTATAGAATAAGGCAAAAAAAAACCCCCAGAGCCCTACTCAATATACCAAGAAGGAAAATTATAACTTTTCTAGCTGAGGATCAATGCCAGTATTTGGATATATTAGCTTTGCTGATACCTCATGGGAAATAACCTGTGACTGCAAAACATGGAAAGAGAACTACAGAAAAATAGAGGAGAAATGGGCTCATGCCACAAAGTTGAGCTGGATCCAGCCTTATCCAGCAGAGCTTCTTTGAGGCTAGTATCTTAAGTTGGCCTATCTGGACTGAATGCTAATATGGGACAATATGGGACCAGATTAACTGGCCTGGGGACCCTGGCACCCTGCCTGCCAACTCCTCGACCCCCTCTCCCCTTTCCCGATCCTCTTCCCCCTAGGGCCCCTTTCCCGATCCTTTCCCCACCTCTTCTTACCTGGCTGCAGGGGCATCCGGAGTCATTCCTTGACCAGACTACTCCCGCCATGAGCACATTCTGTCTGAGCATGCTCAGGGTGGGAGATTTGAAACTCCCCAGCCTGGCCACTGCTTCCAGCATCCTGCCGGCCAGATTCTGGGAGGACCGCACCCACAGGTTGGATGAGTGTGGGATCCATGTTCTGCCCGATTCTTCTTATTTTTGGGGCCCCAGAATGCTCGCTGGCCAAATTTTTGGGCCCTGGCCGGAACTGCGTTCTGGGGCATTCCGGTTATTTTTGTGTGCACTATTTTTTCGCCGTGTGTGCTGGTTTCACGATCTGTATCCGCGCGCACAGCTTAGAGGGAACATAGCCCTGGACTGCCGCCCCTCCACAGCCCCCTCACCATCTTGGCACTCCTTCCCCCCACTTCAGGGCCCTTATGCCCAGCGGGGTGACACTGGGGATTTGGAGCCTGGGACTAGAGGCCGCTCCTGCCCTGGCCCAGCTCCAGCCATAATGCCCCTGGGGATGGGGATGCTTGGCACCGGCCCCCAGTGAAGCCCCCCAGGACCATGGGCCCTGAAAGGCTGCACCACATACCAGCTGGCCCCTCTCCCAGGTGGAGCAAACAGGCACTGGCCTACCTTGCCCCACCCCCAGTGTGGAACAGTCAGCCCAGGGCCCCCCTCTGCCCCACCAGCGCTGAATTTGGGGGGGGAGAAGATATGGGGATTTAAGGGCTGTAACCTGGGACCACCCCTTTAGGCCAGGGCTCAGGTCTTCAGCCCCCATAGCCCTTGCGATAATCCATTCCTGTGCATGGAAACAAGCTAATTTTGTTTAGGTGTTCATCTGGTTCTCCTGCTTATTCCTCCTCTCAAGTCCATTTTATTTCATTTTCTGACATCGCCAATGGTGTCTACAGAAATTATCACATCACATACACATGAAGTATGCAACAGGACGTGTATAAGGTAATGTTTAAGGAGTGATGACTTCATTTCTATGCAAATAACCATAGTAATTAAGGAAAGGAGAAAATATGACAAGTAGATGATTTGAATAGGATCAAAACAATAAGTTGCAACTCAGAGAATGACTGAGTATCCAATTTCTAGAGTGCGGACTACATGTACCCAGTGCAATGATTTGCCTGTTGACATTAACACCTTTTGTGAGCCATTCTGAGTGGAGGATTAAGAGCAAAATTGATCCACCATGGAAGCCTATCTTTTTAGCCTACTAGAGAGAGATGAGAGTAGCAAGATACACAAGATTCACTTGTGTTGACCACTGTCTTTGGATATAATCAACAGCTTTCTGAACAATTTGCCATAACAGACTCAGCAGGCTAGTAATAAGCTTTCTGTAGTTTGCCTTTGTTCAACTACTAACTGCTCAATGTACAAATGGTATGACTATACCCCCCCCCCCCCCATGTACTTGTCTAGAATTATCTGATTGGAACATTCTGATTGTGATATTGGAACATAAAAGGTTCCTATAGCGTGGCCGTGTATCAGTAGGTAAATTCAACTTTCTCTTTGCATATACTGATGACATTTATAGCTGCTACCTTATTGACTTTAGCTCAGTAAGCTGAAAGCAGGCTAGTATTTTCAGCTCAACAGGAATAGAAATATATTCTGGTCCTCAGTAGCTAGGATATCAGCAAAGTGGCACCTGGGAAGTTATATCCATTATCAGCTAGAATCTTGTTATCAAACATACAAGCCCAGTTTGCAAAAAGCATCACAGGTTCTGCAGGCCAGGAGAAATGCAGCATTTATACAGTCACAGAGCAGTGAAGTTGGTCATGGGGCCTTTGTGTATGGAACAGTTGGCAGCTTTACCATCTCTGACTTTTATTTTAATAATTTTGTAAAACCTTTATATATTAAAAAGTTTTAAAAAAAATTCTGTAAGAGTAACAGCCATTGCTCCCCATTACTGCTTCACCTCTCACTGTGGGGAGCACTGCTACTCAACTATATAGTCAATTTGTTGGAAGGACAAGCCTGATCAACAAAAACAGTTCCCTGCTGAGCTGCCAAAAGGCAGTTTGCCACACCCAGCAAAAAACTGATCCTTTACTAAATTCCATAATCCAAAAAAAAGCCAATTTTTTGCTTAAATACATAAATGCTCCAGGACTATCTATCACCTCAACAGGCTATCCATTTGCTTATTAACTATTTGTGTATAAAACAACTTTATTAATGTACAAGTGGATAGAAAGCATTTGCATTAGAAAACAGTGCACACTGAGGGCACATAAATTGCTAAAGACTTCCCTCTTTGAAGAGTTTCCAACCAACAAGAACTACATTCCAAACTGTCACCATAGCAACTTATTAATATGAGTTAGTGCCATCTAGCTAACTCCCACAGCAAGAATTAAGATACTGAATTTAGAACTGAATGTCAAAAGAATTCAATTCAGATCCAGAGTTTGGGATTGGCTGGTTGTAAAAATAAAAAACCTATTTGCTAAACTTGATTCCAATCACAGTTCTATCTCAAAGTATAGGTATGTTTGGATCCAATGCTTTGAGCCACTTCTGCATCTTAAGATAACTCATATCATCAGTGATACAGGACTTTTCCACAATGCTTCAGCACTTTTGCTTCCAGCCAGAAATCAGACATGCAGAGAAAGTATGTGTAGTGCTTGTTGCTATATAACTTAGGATCTGGGTTTTCATAGATTCATAGGAATGGAGGGGAATCTTGAGAGGTTGTGTTATCCAGTCCCATGCACTTATGACAGGACAAAGTATTATCAAGACCATCCCCAACAGGTGATTGTCTAGCCCACTCTTAAAAGCCTCCAATGATGGAGATTTTTCAACCACCCTCAGCCATTTATTCCAGTTTAACCACCCTGACAATTAGGAAGCTTTACCTAATGTCCAACCTAGACTGCCTTTTTAGCCCATTGCTTCTTGTCCTATCCTCAGAGGTTAAGAAGAACACTTTTTCTCCCTCCTGCTTACAACAATCTTTTATGTACTTGAAAACTGTTATTTCATCTCTCAGACATCTCTTCACCAGGCTAAACAAACCCAATTTTTTCCAATCTTCCCTCATAAGTCATGTTTACTAGACCTTTAAATATTTTTTGTTGCTCTTCCATGGACTTTCACTATGTCTCCAAAATCCCATTCTGCAGTACTCCTTCCTAGACAGTCATTTCCCATTTTTGTAGGTAGTATTAGTCTTTGTTGAATTGTATCCTATTCAGGCCATTTCTCCAGCTCATTTTGAGTTTTAATCCTACCATCCAAAGCACATGCAGCCCCTCCCAACTTGGTATCATCTGCAAACTTTAAGTGTACTGTCTATGTCATTATAAGTCATTGATGAAGAAACTGAGAACCATCAGTCCCACAACTGATACCCATGGAATCCCACTCCATATGCCCTTCCAGCTTCACTGTGAAACCTTGATAACTGGTTGGAAAATCATTCCCAGAGAGTAGTTATGCAACAATCTTATAATAGCTCCATCTAGGTTGTGTTTCCCTCATTTATGAGATAGTCATGAGACAAGTTCCAGGGGAATAGTCATGTTTCTTTCTATATAGCAAAAACGATTTAAGTCCTGTGACACCTTAAAGACTAACATTTCTTTGGGCAGAAGCTTTTGTGGGCTGCAACCTGCTTTGTCAGATGCATCTGATGATGGGGGTTGCAGCCCATGAAAGCTTATGTCCAAAGAAATGTATTAGTTTTTAATGTGCCAAAGGACTTTCTTAGTCATGAGACAGTGTCAAAAGCCTTACTAAAACCAAAATATACCACGTCTACTGCTCCCCTCCTCCTGCTGCCATCTACAAGGCTTCTTATGCTGTCAAAGAAAGGTATCAGGTTGATTTGATATGATTTGTTTTTGACAAACCCATGCTGATGTTAGTCACCTTATTATCATCTAGATATTGAAACTATTGTATGTTTTGTGAGTATGTGCATGCACACTGAACCTTTAAATGTCTAGGAGCCTGTTGTCTGCAAAGACATCAGCCACTCTGTGGGGTCAAAGTAATATATCATTTGAGTGAGGAGATACAAACTGTACTCCGAGGGAATCTTTACTTTTGTTCTTTGTTTTGCCGTTTTCCATAACCTGAAACGTCAGTCAGGCTGAACATATGTGTTTGCTTTTTGTGTCTGGAGGAGAATGAAAAACAACAAAACAAAGCAACCATCTAACATCCAAAATAGGAGTGAATAGATTTGGGAGAAAGGTACATGGAGGGGAGTTCTCATTTTATGTGAGCTAATTAACCCATCTCTAGTATTATCACAAACTTTTCAAAAGGGGCATTTGAACAAGTTCAGAATTGCTGAACCTGCATTCTACCCTGCAACAGAGAACGTCACACTCATTTATCATTTAGGGCAACATAATGAGAGCAGCTGTGAATGCCATTCTGGCATCTTGCTTAGGATGATGTACTGCAAAATGAGAGGCCTACCTAGGGTACATTACCCTTATAAGAATGCATGAAGACCAAGGATTAGCTGGTGTATAAGTCACGTATGATGACATATGGGTTGCAGTACTGGTTACCATGTGGATGGTTAGTTTGCATTAGCTTTCTGAAGAAAAGTAACTATTACAAAATAGGCTGTTCATTTCTGAGATCCACAGAGAAATGTGACATTTGCCAAAGCAATTAGTTTGCATTCACAAATATGTCAATTACCTGGCAGACATTTATGTGGAAATGACTCGAGCTGGCTAAATTATTCTTTGTGAATAATTTATCCATTGAATTTAGCACTTTTTTTTCCGGTTTGTGAATTATCCATGAACAAACGGATGTTTGTAGATCTATTTGTTATTGGTAAATCATGTAAATACATTTCATCCTATGGACTGTTCACAAACTGGTCACTTCTGCTGTTTGTAGCATGCAAGCGGTCACCTCCAGTAAGTCATGTGATTCTTTCCTGACTGAGCAAGGGAAATAGGAGAGTAGTGACTAACAAGGAACACATAAAGGAGGGGAGGAGGAGCATGCAAAAATGGGTATCCACACAAAAACTTTCACTTGTGTTGTGAAAAGAGAATAAAATGGGTTAAGAATACCAAGCTGTTTGGAGTCTGAACAAGTTACTACGTCTTATTTTACAGCTGTATTTCACTTCCAAAAGCATGATAGGTCCCTCCGTATACATAAAACAGCCCATGCCAAGGAAGTTTACAGTCCAGCTTGATACAACACACAGAGGGAAGCAAAACAACAGGGATGAGGAGAGTAAGGATAGAAGGAGCTACAATAATTAAACTGGTGTGCTTCATGGAGCAGATTTTCATTTATACCCCAAAAAAGTCTCTAATGACTCTTCCATGTATGTGTCATGACAAAGTGGCTCTTGAATGTGAAGAATACTGACATATAAGCTAAGGAAATGCATTTCCTGAGCAATGGGCAACATGGAAAAGAGTTCAGAGACTGTTATGGGAGACAAAAACAAACAAGGAGTCCTGTGGCATTTTTAAAGACTAACAAATGTATGTATTGCAGGAGCTTTCGTGGGAGAAAATCCCATTTTTTCCAGACAGTTGAAGATGGGGAACATACAGAATGGGAGCAAAATAAATGCAGGGAAGTGCAAGTCATAAGATCAGGTCAGACTGTAACAGTAAATCAGTTGTTAGGATGCAAACAGTGGAGAACATCAATTAGCAGGGAGGTGGGTGGGGGACGAGGTAAGCAAGATTCCCCTTTGTAAAGGGAAGAGAACCTATAATCTTTTTACTATAACAGCAAATCAAAGCAGTCATAGGAATCAAACAGTGGAGTACAGCAATTTGCAGGGAGGTGGGTGGAGGACAAAATAAGCAAATTTACCTTTTGTAATGGGAAAAGAACGCATAATCTTTATTCAGTCCTGAGTTCACAGAATCACATTTGCATATGAATTCCAATTCTGCAGTTTCTCTTTGAAGCTTGTATTTGTTTGAGCACAGCTATTAACAAATCATCAACTGAGTGAGTAGAGAGATTGAAATGTTCCCCTACAGGTTTTTGAATGTTGTGATTTCTTATGTCAGATTTGTGTCCATTTATTCTTTTGCACAGACACTGTCCTGTTTGTCCAATGTATAAGGCGGGGAGCATTTCTGGCACATTATGCCATAAATCACATTGGGGGTTGAGCAGGTGAATGAGCCCTTGATGGTGTAGCTGGCTTGATTAGGTCCTATGATAGTGTCTTTTGTGTAGATATGTGGGCAAAATTGGCAATGTGATTTGTTGCAGGGGTATGTGCCTGCTTTAAGGTTTCTGTTTTTAGGTCTGTAGTTGCTGGTGAGTATCTGTTTAAGGTTGCGGGGGGGGAGGGGGGCTTTCTGTAAGCAAGGAGAGGACTGCCGCCCAAGGCCTGAGAGAGGCCATGCACACACTACAGGAATAATCGCGCAACAAGCCTGTTGCGCTTTAAAAGTCATGTGGTTTTTGCAGCGCAGCATCGCATCCACACTAAGCCACTTGTGACGGAACATAGCCCCTCCTGCAATTCGCGATTTCACAAGAAACCCAATTGAATTGTGGGAACCTATCCCACAGTTCCATCCATCCTGATTTGGCGCTAAGAATCCTGGGTAGAAGGAGAGTAATGCTCAGCACCATGGGTAAAGTCTTGGTTTCCCATGGTGCATTCTGTTCCTCTTGCATCAAGAGAGTTGCTACATTTCCCTGCATTTAATTTCCTCCGATTCTGTAAGTTCCCCATCTTGAAAGCATCTGACAAAGTGGGATTTTCTCCTCCAAAAGCTCATGCAATAAATAAATTTGTTAGTCTTTAAAAGTGACCCAGGACTCCTTGTTTGTTTTGTTGAACTGGACTAACATGGCTACCCCTTTGAAACTTGTTATGGGAGAAGCCCTCAACTGGGGTGTTAGAGCTACCATCACTGGTGGAGGGGATGGAACGCAGGCAATACAGTAAGGCTGCTAGTCATGGGTGGCAGTATGTAGTTATACAGGCAACATGCCAGTGAAAGGCACACAATATCAACAATACAGCTGTGTAGCTAACCATATCATCATTGAAAACATTTGGGCAGAGGGGAGGCAGTGGGGAAAAGGCTTCATCAACTCCCTACTCCCAGAGCCTTCCCTGATGCCAGAGCCCTTTCCTGTTCTAGGAAAAGGCTCCATCAGCAAGACATTGTAGTGCAGATAGGGAGGCGTTGCATGGGTGCGTAGAAAGCACACAGCATATACTCAAATACATACCCACACCCTTAAGCATGTCCTTACTCCATCCTCCTAAGCCGTGTCTCACTGTCTACTCTGCTATTTTTACCCCTGCGATGGGGAATGTGCCTGTATGTACGTTCCATACAACTGACAGAAGAGTGTAGTGTAGATGCACCCTAAGAAACAGGGTGGGATGAGAGCCAGTAGCAAGAGGCAGAGATATGTGAGAGCATGTAAGCGAAGACTAGAAGTGTAAAATGTGAGGTAGTGGAGATGGGGAAGCCAATAGAGGGATTGACAAAGCAGGAGGAAAGATAGAAGACCTTTTTCTGCAGCTCTGATGATGATAAATGCAGGGAGAGAGTGTAGCAATCTCTCATTGTCCCAGAGCACCTCCTTATTTTAGAATGAGACACTAGTTTTCTCTAGTTTTGTCACAGCTCTGAGCAGTCACCAACACCTTCCAGGTTACTTCAATTATTTAGCCCTCTGGCTAACTCACCTTTAGCTTCACCCGCTTCCAGGATATCCAAGTCCAAAGCAAACCAACCCATATCTTGGCCCCAGTTTCAAACTAGACCCAGCTCCTTCCCAACGGATCAGTTTTCTCTCCTGTAATTCAAGTACTCTGCTCATCCCCTAGGCTCAGCTTTCACCTTTCCATATCTGCCCTCAGCCCCTCTTGAACACCTTTGGGTTACTCCTTGCTCCTGCCTGAGCAGCTACTTCAAGGCCTTCCTAACTGGAGCCTTTCAAAATTCCTTGTCTAGCTTGTGCTTTCCTCTAGCTCCTCACAGCCTTCTGTTCTGCTTTCCAATCAGCTCCCCACTGTCAGGCTTCCTCCCTCTTATGTCCAACCCCTAACACGCACATAGCGGGGCAAGGCTAACTGAATAGGGCCAACTGGCACACGGCTTCTGCTCTTAAAGGGGCAAGATACTACGCAATAGGCAGAAACAATGACTCTACCGCAGTTAAGTGTGTATTGAATTAAAACAAGTCAGAACTATTCAGGAGACAGTCTACCAAATGCAAGATGGGAAGTAGCTCTTTGGGAGGCAAAGCTATGCAAACTCCATCTGTTTTGCTCTGTGAACTCTTGTTTTTGTCTAAGACAAGCATTTGAAGAAAGTTTATCAAGACACCAGACTGCATATGTGATAACATTGTCAAAGGAAAACTTGATCCCAAGCAGTACATCAAGTACCATATTTATCTCAAAGTGATAGAGGGGACTCCCAGACCTCAACATTCCACTCCAGAGAAATAAAAGGAGCTTTGTGGTAATTTCCCAAAATGATAGTTTACCACCTATCTCTGGCTACTGCTTAATCAGTCAAGCCAGAGCCCTGTGCAGTTCTGAAGCACAAGCATTTTGCCTTTGAAATGCACAGCGGATCAGGGATTTGCAAATAAAACTTCTCATCAACAAGCTTTTCACCCCATTTTTTCCATTTCATTTACACAAGTGAAGCACTATAAGCAACGGACTTGATTCTTATCTCCCTTTTCCCAGTGCAATGCAATTGGTTGAAACTGCTTGGGTCTGATTTGGCCAAATAAAATTACTCACAATAACTTGTAAATAAACTTTGTTTCAATCATGTTACCTCTCTTTGCTTTCCACAGGTATTTTTTGTAAGTGAATTTTTATTTTGACACAGGGAGAGAGAAAGTGAATTAGGGCATGTATCCATTTCATGCTTGGGAGCCAAAATAGTTTATCAGAGCATCCACCCAGGGAGAGAAGTGCCACCTTGTGACTTAAATGGCCTCTTGCTCATTTTGACCTTCTTGTTTAGAAGACTTAAGTGTTGTCTAGTTCTTGTGCGGGGTCTCTGCAGAGATGTGTTCTATTCTATAAACAGATAAGCAGTATAGGGCTGGGCCTGCACCATGAAACCAATAGAATGATTGATGATGATGATGATGATGATGATTCACTCCAATAGGAGCAAGAACAGACTCTGTATACCTGGGATACCATCCAAACAATGAGACAAAAAGCTCCCAACATTGAGTATTAAACCAGAATGCCGCTGTTATTTTATATAATGCAGGGTTAAAAAAAAGAGTCATTGAATCACCTGAAAGACTCTCTTTTACCATCTTTGTAGATTGGAATGACAATCAAGGGAAGCCCTTTTTTCACCAAGACAATTTGCATTCCGTGACAATTTTTATGCCAAGTTTCAGAATCAAGCAAATTAAGTGGACTGAATTATGAACTCCTGAATAACTGAGTGTACAGTGGAAATGACAATGACTACTTAGCTAGAGCATCGTAAAAGTGAAACTATAAATACAAGACATTTGAAATGCAAGAAGGGAATGTGTCTGATACAGTGTATAATTGATGGCTTGCAATAATTTCACTATAGTTCATTATGAGGTGACTTTTTTTAACATAGTGCATCATTGTACTTAATTGTTTTTATAGTTGCTTGCTAACTTGAGGAAATAACAAATCATTATGTTGATCAGGGAAGGTATTAAGACCGTTAAGTAATGGTCTTAATCACCTGGCTGCTAGACAAGGCATGACATACATTTGTGCCTTCTTTTAGTGACATTCTGGGACTCTACTGAAAATAAGTTGACAAGGTTTGTGGCAATATAGTTCTACAGTGGCATGTAACATGACTAGGAGCTTTCCAGCACAGCGTGCAAATTAAAAACCCGTTAATTCTTTCCAAAACTAAGATTTGGTTCTTGCCTTAATTATTGAACACCTGTACTTCTTCGGAAGGTTATTCAAACTTTACCATAAAATGCAAACTATTTTGTTTTCCCCGTGTTTAGAAATACCCTGTTAAAAAGAGGAGGAAAAAAGTTACAGAATACATCAGATATGGATTCCTGGTATAAAAATAGTTAAGTCTCATGTTCATATCTAAAACCCATACTGTGTAAAATTCTTTTTCTTCAGATAAGAATACTTAGAATCCACAGTTAATTGTCTTTGGTTCCTTAGTAATAATGGCTCTTTAGTAATATTATCCCTTTTTGATTTGAATGATTAGCCAAAGTCAGGGTCCTTAGGGCTGTTTTCATTAGATTCAGTTATCCCTTCTTCTATCTTTGATGCAATTTGATTGAGTGACAGAATTGCTCACAGCTCCAAACCTCTTTTTTGGTAACACTCATTCCAATAGTTCTCAGTTAGATTTTTCTCAGGGTTCAGCTATCTGTTTTTCAGTGACTTCCTTCAGTCTGTTTCTGCCTGTTCTTCATAGGGACATACCTTCCCAACAAACCCCCCTTGCCTACACATGCCTGTGTTTGGGTGGATATTGCTATTGTTTCAATTATTTCTTAAGTTTATCTTAAGTAAAGGCTATCTCTTATAACGCCAATAAAACAAGGAGGTAACTACAACCCATAACAATATTAAGCACATTTCAATTAGTTACTTTCCATTATTTGAGTCCATCTTGAAAGATACCTGTATCAATTAACCTTTATGAATCTGCCACACATTGACGGGTTCCATGTCATTTTCACATATTCAGTGTTTTGTTATTGTAACTTAATATACAGTCCTAAGAGCTTTGGGAGGCCCCTGCATCCATAAAAATACAGCTCCATTACAGGGGTTCCTCTAGCTGTTGCTGCCTACCTCTTGCCTTCAGAGGGTTCCTCAATGTGGACCTGTTCAGATCCAGTATTAATTAACTGGAAGTTTTTCACTGGTGCTTGGTGGAGAGGGTGGGAATGATGCCCAGTCCTAAACCATCCACTCACCAGCTTCTGATCTTTTACCCCTCCCCCCAAGCCACACACACCTTGTACCCAGAATGGAGTAGGTCCTAAGCTACTGTTAATACAAGGAGAATGATAAGGTCCTTGGAATTAACCTTGCTGACAAGTAGATTAAGAATTCAGATTTCAAATTATTCATCTCTTCTCTGCAAGTCACTTCTTTGCATTTAAAATTAACCTAATCACATCCCTGGGAAGAAGAATTCTTCTCATAGTACTATGGTATGTTCAAGTATTACCCACTGTTGTATTATCCATCAACTCCTAGATAAACACATACACCATTCTCAAAGAGGAACTAAAGAGGCATTGGGAAAATTCTAGACACTGAACCCATACTTAAACAGACCCTGTAAAAACAACAACATCTGCTCTTTCCCCCCCATACTTAATGGTTGGGTTTTTGTTGTTTGTTAGACCACTGCAGGGGACACAAGAGGTGGTAGTCAATGTAATTTATCTAAATCTTTAATTCTCTGCTCTTTACTCAGGAGGAAAAATATATTAGCTTTCTAAAGAGCATCAAGAGTAAATGTTAAGAGATTTTGTTTTTTTTAATATTGTAGGTCTATGATCAGGTGTTGAGGCAGTTGATAGTCGCATATTCACAATCCATCCCAGCCATCATTAAATAAAACTGCATTCCATCAGCAGAGGGACAGAACGCACTTTCCAATCTGCATAGAACCGACATGAAGACTAAAAGCTGCAGCCATGTATGAAGACTCTTCTTACAAGTCTTAAAACTTACTGAATATGAAACAGAGCCGAAGACTTACCTTAAGCAACCAAACAGTGCTTTATGTACAAAGGTCACATACGCTGTAAGTGGCACTCAGTACAAGCTGAGCTGTGTAGTCGGTACCAATGTCTTTATAATATGCAGGACCTCAGGAATGAGGAAGTTTAAAGCTCTTTCACATAACCTCCAATTTGCAATTAATATTTTTCAACTTTTTTTCCTATCATGAAATGAACATCTGTGCAGGAGTAAGCCATCCCATGGGATATACAGGTGCCAATAGGTTTATGCTGTTTCCTTCTGTATAACCAACCATGCAGAAAGCTGGTCTCTTCACATCCCTAGGGAGGCTGAAAGCCCAAAATGATGGAAGGAAACAAGCATGTGGAGAGAGAAGGGGTGCAGCCGCCATAGGAGATCTTAATAGGTGGGCAGGTGGGGCATTTCCCTGCACCTGCTCTGAATCTCTCAGTGGGGGGACCAGGAGGCCCACGGCAAGGCCAGCCAGAGGGGAACCTGGTGAGGCCTGCTGAGGGGGGCGGGATCCAGTGGTGGGCCTGACAAGGCCGGCGGGGCAGTGGCCCCAGCGAGGCCAGCCAGGGGGCCTGTGGAGAGGCCAGCCGGGTGGGGGAGGGAACTTAGGCCCATGGAGAAGCTGTCCAGGGTGGCCAGGGCCCCAGAAGTGGCCGACAGCGGGGCCAGGGGGCCTGCAGCAAGGGCAGCTCTGGCTAGGCCAGTCGGGGGAGCACCCAGCAAGCGGGGCCAAGGACCCAGTGGGGGAGGACAGGGGGACGGCAGCAAGTCTGGCAGGAGGGCCAGGGCCCAGCAAAGTGGCCAAAGTCAAGGACGGGGCCCCCACACTCTATCTTGACTATTGCCCAGGGCCCTGGAATCCCTAAGATGGCCCCTGGCAGCAGGGATTCTTAAAGCAGCAGCAGGTTTTCTTCACACTACTGATGAAGACAATACCTCCAAGGCATTGGGAAGTGGGGAGCATTTTGACTGATTGGAGATACCGTTCAATAACTAGAAACTGCTCAGGTATTATGTACCAGCAGGATACATCATGGCAAATATTTAAGCCAATAGTTGAAAGCCAATAGTTGAAGGTCTTAAATTAGGTATCTAAAGGCACATCTATATAAATGGTATTATTCTCAGTGGTCCTGAGAACCCACAGTAGGAACTGGTCATATATGGTTTCCTGTCATTTATAGCATCCTCCCCGAGGTTGGGAGGATCACAACCATCACACCCAGGAGAAAACGTCGGGTTGTGGTGGTTGGTGACTCTCTTCTGAGGGGGACGGAGGCACCCATCTGTCGCCCAGATAAGGCTTCTTGGGAGGTATGCTGCCTGCCAGGTGCCCGTATCCGAGACGTTACGGAGGGATTGTCGAGAATCATCCGTCCCTCTGACTACTACCCCATGCTACTCATCCATGTGGGAACCAATGATACTGCGAGAGGTGACCCTCTGCAGATCAAAGGTGACTACAGGGCTCTGGGAGCACGGGTGAAGGAGTTCGGTGCACAGGTGGTTTTCTCCTCGATCCTCCCGGTCAAGGGTAGGGGCCCGAGCAGAGACAGATGCATCCTGGAGGTGAATGCCTGGCTGCGGAGATGGTGTTACCAGGAGGGCTTTGGCTTCCTCGACCATGGGGTGCTGTTTCAGGAAGAAGGACTGCTAGGCAGAGACGGACTCCACCTATCCAGGAAGGGAAAGAGCGTATTTGGAAGCAGACTGGCTAACCTGGTGAGGAGGGCTTTAAACTAGGTCCGAAGGGGGAAGATGACCAACACCCACAGGTAAGTGAAACTGAGGGAAACCTGGGGGAAGGGATGGAACTTGGGGGATGCTGGGGCTGTAACAGCAGGAATAAAAGACGGGGTAGTTGGAACTGGGGGCAGGGGTCAAATAATTGTTTATTTCTTGATAAAGTCATAATACCTCAGGTGAGTGGGGAAGGACGACACCGGAAGAAATTGCAAGGGGGAAGATGCGACAGGAGGGAGAATCGACAGGGCAAAGTAGGGCACTGGGCCCGGTATCTTAGGTGCCTGTACACAAATGCGAGGAGCCTGGGAAACAAGCAGGAAGAATTGGTAGTACTGGCACAGACAAGGAACTATGATATAATTGGAATAACAGAAACGTGGTGGGATAACTTGCATGACTGGAGCACTGCCATGGATGGATATAAATTGTTCAGGAAGGACAGGCAGGGAAAAAGGGGGGGAGGAGTAGCGTTATATGTAAAAGAGCTGTATGACTGCTCGGAGCTCCACTATGAAAGTGGAAACAAGATGGTTGAAAGCTTGTGGGTTAAGTTTAGGGGAGAATGCAACAAGGGGGATGTTGTGGTGGGTGTCTGCTACAGACCGCCAGACCAGAAAGAGGAGGTGGATGAGGCGTTCTATGGACAACTAACAGAAGTTTCCAGATCGTCGCAGGCCCTGGTTCTTATGGGGGACTTCAATTATCCTGATATCTGCTGGGAAGATAATACAGCAGTGCACAGGCAATCCAGGAAGTTTTTGGAGAATATTGAAGACAACTTCCTAGTACAAATGCTGGAGGAACCAACTAGGGGCCTTGCACCTCTAGACCTATTGCTCACAAACAGAGAAGAATTGATCGGGGAAGTAGAAGTAAATGGCAACCTGGGCAGCAGCGACCATGAGACGGTAGAGTTCAGGATCCTGATCAATGGAAGGAAGGAAAGAAGCAGAACACACACCCTGGACTTCAGAAAAGCAGATTTTGGCTCCCTTAGGGAGCTGATGGGCAGGGTCCCATGGGAAGCTGATCTGAAGGGGAAAGGTGTCCAAGACAGCTGGCTATATTTTAAAGAAACCCTGTTAAAGGCACAGGAAGATAACATTCCGATGTGCAGAAAGAACAGCAAATGTGGACGGCGACCAGCGTGGCTTAGCAGGGAACTCTGCGGGGAGCTGAAACATAAAAGGGAAGCTTACAAGAAGTGGAAGCTTGGACAGATGACAAGGGAGGCGTATAAAGATATTGCTCGGGACTGCAGGGATCAAATCCGAAAGGCCAAAGGACAATTGGAGTTGCAGCTAGCAAGAGATGTGAAGGATAACAGAAAGGGATTCTATAAGTATATCAGCAACAAGAAAAGGATCAGAGGTGGTGTAGGTCCCTTACTGAATGGGGCAGGCATCCTCGTGGAGGATGATGCGGAAAAGGCTGAAGTACTCAATGCTTTTTTTACTTCAGTCTTCACAGGGCGGGCCAGCTCCCAGGCTACTACACGGGGTAACGCGGACTGGAGAGAAGAGTGGCCCTCAGTGATGGAAAGTCAGGTTAGGGAACACTTAATGAAATTGGAAGTGCACAAGTCCATGGGGCCGGATGAACTGCATCCGAGGGTGCTGAGGGAGTTGGCTGAAGTGATTGCAGAGCCACTGGCCATTATCTTTGAGAACTCGTGGCGAACGGGGGTGGTCCCGGAGGATTGGAAAAAGGCAAATATAGTACCTATCTTTAAGAAAGGGAAAAAGGAGGATCCGGGGAACTACAGACCAGTCAGCCTCACCTCAATCCCTGGGAAAATCATGGAGCAGGTCCTCAAGGAATCCATCCTGAAACACTTGGAGGAAAATAGAGTGATCAGGAACAGTCAACATGGATTCACCAAGGGCAAATCGTGCCTGACCAACCTGATTTCCTTCTATGATGAGATGACTGGATTTGTGGATGCGGGAAGAGCCGTTGATGTGATATACCTTGACTTTAGCAAGGCTTTTGATACGGTTTCCCACAACATTCTCGTTGGCAAGTTAAGGAAGTATGGGTTGGATGAGTGGACCGTAAGGTGGATCGAAAACTGGTTAGATCAACGGGCTCAGCGGGTAGGAATCAATGGCTCGATGTCTGGTTGGCAACCGGTAACGAGTGGAGTGCCCCAGGGGTCGGTCCTGGGGCCGGTTCTATTCAACATCTTCATTAATGATCTTGATGATGGAATAGACTGCGTGCTTAGTAAGTTTGCGGATGACACCAAGTTGGGGGGAATGGTAGATACTCTGGAGGGCAGGGACAGGATCCAGAGAGACTTGGACAAATTGGAACACTGGGCCGAAAGAAACCTCATGAGGTTCAACAAAGACAAGTGCAAAGTCCTGCACTTAGGACGGAAAAATCCCATGCACTGCTACAGGCTGGGGACCGATCAGCTAAGTAGCAGCGCTGTAGAAAAGGACCTGGGAGTTATGGTGGACGGGAAGATGAATATGAGCCAACAGTGTGCCCTTGTTGCCAAAAAGGCCAATGGCATATTAGGCTGCATCAGTAGGAGTATTGCCAGCAGATCGAGGGATGTGATAATTCCCCTCTATTCGACACTGGTCAGGCCGCATCTGGAGTACTGTGTCCAGTTTTGGGCTCCCCACTACAGAAAGGATGTGGACAAATTAGAAAGAGTCCAGCGGAGGGCAACAAAAATGATTAGGGGGCTGGGGCACATGACTTATGAGGAGAGACTGAAGGAACTAGGCTTATTTAGTCTAGAGAAGAGAAGACTGAGGGGAGATTTGATAGCAACCTTCAACTACTTGAAGGGTTGCTCCAAAGAGGAGGGAGCTAGGCTGTTCTCGAGGGTAACAGACGACAGAACAAGGAGCAATGGTTTCAAATTACAGCTGGGGAGGTCAAGGTTGGATATTAGGAAAAACTTTCTCACGAGGAGGGTGGTGAAGCATTGGAATGGGCTATCTAGGGAGGTGGTAGAATCTTCATCTTTGGAGATTTTTAAGGCTCGGTTAGACAAAACTCTGGCTGGGATAATTTAGGGGGAGTGGTCCTGCTTTTTAGCAGGGGGTTGGACTAGATGACCTCGTGAGGTCCCTTCCAACCCTATTATTCTATGATTCTATGATTCTATGATTCTAAAGCAGATTGCAGGCTTGTTCCTCTGAAGTTTGCAGTCTTGTTCCTCTGGTAAACACCCAGCACCCGGGTGGGCCTCAGTCCTTTGTCCAGTCACAGAGGAATAGTTCCAGAGATGGGTGTGGGGTGTTGGCTGTAGACTGGGGACTGGAGACAAGATGCAGTCAGGGCTGCTGCCTTTTATCTTCTCTGGCCTTCTCCATGCTGCGTGGAGTTCTTTCCAATCAAAATGGAGTTGAGTCACATGATCAAGTCCTAGTGGCTCAACAGGTTTCTTCCTGGCCCCATTGTACCTGGGAGTTTCCTTAATGGGCCATTAAGGAGACAATGGCTGTAGACATCCAGTCTGGGGAGCTTCCCAGAATCACACAGGTTGAAATATAGATGATAAACATATTCCTAACTTCTAATGCAGATGCAATTCCTACACATAAACCATATAATCATTCCCAGCAAATCTACCTTTCTATTGATACCAAACACAGCATATTTCCTATGGATTATTGCAATTATGAAATATTGATAAGAAATAGTATCATAAATGGTCCCCTAAATCCAGACAGCGTCACAGTGAGTATACCCTCAGCCAATCACTGAAAGCCATTATGGAGCCCATAACTGATTGGTCAAAGGCGCTGTGCCCAATGCACTCAGTTCATTACACACACACACACACACACACACACACACACACACACACACACACACACACACACCCTTGCCTCAAGAAGCCTCAAATTTTAAACTTGGCCAGATAGCACTTCCTGTCCTCAGCAATAGTTGTTGTCCCAACTACACGGAGTGTCCAGAAGGAGTTGGATAGGTTGTGACAGGATTATCTGCAATAGGAGGAAACTCCAAGACCTGAGAGATCCATTCCAGTTAAGTTCCTATGACTCATGGAAGCAATAACTGATTGCAACAGTTCTGTCTAACATCCTTATTACTGAACAATTTGTTGTTTCTTTTCTCAAGGCAAAAATAAGCATGAAGAGCAACTTACTTAGGGCTTGCCTACACGAGCACCGTAATCCGCATTAAAAAACATTACCGCGCGTTAAGAAGCAAACTGTACAGACGTGAAATGTTGTTGCTTCGCACTAAGCGCCTTGTTGCTGCGCATTCCAACAACCACTCCGGCGAGAGTGGTAACAGCTGTTGCGTATCAGCTGCTGCGCGTTTGTGCTCCTGTGTTCGCTTTCCGCGCATTGATCTGCCTCCGGAAATGTCCCATCATTCCCAAGCCATCCTCTCTGTGCTTCCCCCCACCCTCTCTTTGGCAGTGACGAAACTGTCCCCGCCTACAGAGGGGAGATGTGACGGGATGAAACATGTATGTCCAGATGTGAAGCATGATACAGGGTTCAGACTCTCAGAACTCTCTCTAGCACAGTGGCTGGAGGTTTACATGACAAAGGGAATGCTAATACCCTCCCTGGCTCAGGTCGAAGTGAAGAGAATCTCACAACAGGACAGTGAGGGGAGGGGCTGTCAGCAGTTGTTTACAACAAAGACACAGAGACTGTGTGAGGAGAGAAGCTGCAGGCTGACTCCAAGCGCGTACTCAGGGAAAATGGAACGCTGGGATACGTGCCCAGAATTCAGTGCGCTAATGCGCATTCCAGAGAGGAATCCTGTTACAGAACAAGGAGCAACGTGTGTACGCACTACAATGCAATAAACATCACGTGCTTCTTATAGCGCAGTTCAGACACTGCGCTATACTCTGATCGTGTAGGCATAGCCTTAGTTAGACCATTACTTATGTGACAGAAACTCACAGCTGGCCGCTAGCACTCCTGATTAGAACACTCCAGCATTCCTTGAAAGGCAAATTACCTGATTTTCTATTGGCACATGCCCAGTTGATTCCACATTCTGTTAGCTATTCTAACAGTGATTAGAAGGAAAAAAGTCACTCGGGGCATAAGATAAAGTCCAGAGGAAAAGCTCCCCCAGCCAAAACAAAAATAACAACAACAAAATCTCCAGCTTAGCCATCCAAGCACACCTCACTCATCTCCGTGCCACAGTTCCTTATGTTCCACACAAACTTTTACTGTTGAAAATTTACAACATCATAGATGAGTTATAAACAATAGGAACAAGGAGTCTTGTGGCACTTCTAAAGACTAACAAATGTATTCATTGCATCAGCTTTTGTGGCAGAAAATCCCACTTCATAAGACGCTTGAAGATGGAGAACTAGATTGAAAACAAGAGGAGGAAGCCCACGGCAGTTTGATGCTCCAGGAAAAATGACAGAGTGAGTGAGTGAGAGAGAGAGAGAGAGAGAGAGAGAGAGTGTGTGTGTCCCTCCTTTGATTATCACACACCAAGCCACTTGAACTTTGGCAGATTGAGAGATGTGCTTCAAAGTTTAAAAAATTGTCACATAAAACTCCATTTTCAAAAAACTCACACTTATGTGGCAATATACAGCCTCAAGAAAATGCAACCTTTCTGGTTATACTTCCTAAGTGTCCTGCTGTGAGGTGTGGGATTGAATCAATGGGCCTACAGTCTTTCCATATATATGGTAATCTAAATAGGGGAATTACTGGTCACTGTGCTCTCTCGCTACATTTTCATTTATTTCATCTTTTCCGACTGAGCTAATACATGGTGACTTGCTTCCTTCTGAAAGTCCTCTGACAGCTCCCACCAGGATGCCAGTCATTTGCAAGGTAAGAGAACCCCGAGGTCATGCATGTGTTCAGGGACTGACAGGTAGCACAGCAAGTTAAGAAGCCTATGAATCTGTAGCATTTGGCTTAGCCTTGACAAATAAAAAAACCACATCTTTGCATTACATTTCATGCTGTGCTACAGAGTTACTCACAGTGAGTAGATCTTTATTCCTTAAGCAGCCCTCCTGATTTCAATAGGCATGCTCCCAGAGTAAGACATTACATAGCACAGCATACTATGGCCCCAGAATAGTTTCAAAATTAATTCTGCCTCTCTTTCACCCCCTTCTAAGGAGAGGTTTTGATGGGTAAACTGTGGGTGTTGACTTTTGGCCTGGTAGAGAGATGATGTTTCTGGAACTCTATTTTTCTGGTATTTCTCTGCCAATCAAAATGCACCCAATCACTCCAGATCTTATTCAAATGAGCCCAGGTTGTAGAATCACAACTACAGTTTTCCCATCCTGAGAATGAATTTGCTTAATGAACCAGATCCTCAGTTCATGTAAATCATTATAACTCAAAGCTTGAAGTCATTGGAACTACATGAGCAGGTTATCTGGCTCTATTTTTTTTTAAAAAAATAATCAAATCCCTATATAAGAGAAATACATTAATGGTTGAAAATGCTATGGCATAGAGTAGCATTAGCATAGCATTTGAGCATGATTTCAAGAAAAATTGTACTTAATGTACACCATGGGATGCAATCCAAATTGTGTATTTTGTATCAAAAAATGTAGAATGTCACATGAAGGGCCAAGTGCTGGAGAAAAAGTGCAAGGCAGCAGCATAGGTACCAAAAAAAGGGAGGGAGGAATTAATGCTTGGAAATAATAACTGATCGAAATGCAGCAAATTGTGAATACCATCAAGAAGTACATTCACTGACATCAGCATTTGCAGACCAGACTACAGCCTAGGACAAAGGTCTGCAACCTGCAGCTCCTGAGTCGCATGTGGCTCTTTGGCTACCCCCTTGTAGCTCTGGGCCTGCAACCCAGGGACCCTGCGGGCTGCCTACTTCAGGCTCTCCCTGCCACTTGGGAACCCTGTGGGTGGCCTGCTCCTGATTCTGGGCTCCCCCTCCCTCTCCACCAGGGGACCTGCAGCAGGTGTCTGGGCCCAGCTCCCCGCTCCCCCCACCAGAAGGCTACATCCATTGCAGCTTTCAAAACACTTGGGTTATGTCTACACTTGTTAATTTAGGTTGACTTAGCTAACTTTGTTAAGTTGACTTAGCATGTCCACACCTAAATTTTAAGTTGACTTAGGGGGGACCTTACAAAGTCGACCTAGAGTGTCCACACTGGATGCCTAGGTTGACTTCTAGGGGCTAGGTGGACCTGAGACAGGTCCATGGTGGCAGGGGGGGCACCCCATGCCAAGTGCCAGGGGGCTCAGCCTTTGCCCCATTGTACCTAGGTACAATGGGGCAAAGGGGGACAGGGACCCTGGCAGGTCATAGGGGCAGGGTGGGCAGGGCTCTGCTCTGCCCTGTGGGGGAGTATGCCAGGCTCCCCCTGTGCCTCCTCCCCTGGCAGGGAGGGCAGTGGGGGAGTCCTGGAGAGCCCTAGGTCAACTTAGAGTCGACTTAGGGCTACTCCAGGTCTACACTGGCTTAAGTCGACTTTCTAAAGTCGACTTAAGCCAAACGTCGACTTAAAATGAGGTTTTATTAAGTCGACTTAATTTTCCTTAAGTCGATTTAAGCAGCTTGCTTAAGCAAGCTTAAGTCTACTTAATTTACAAGTGTAGAAACACCCTAGGTTATTAAAGGAATTTTTTTAAATGGCTCTTCTGGCTCTTCTTATCTTTTGTGTTGCTGACCCATGGCCTAGGACTTCATCTAAATCTAAGTCTACAGCCTTACTGCTTGCATGTTAGGTAGAGGAAAGAAGCTCTTTATTTCTTTGTTGCACCATGCATATCAGCAGAAGGCCAACTATAATCATTAATGTGCTGAGATTTAACATAAATCCAGTTTTGGTCACTGTGTGTGGAGATATCCATGTGCACTTGCAGGAAACACTTCAAGGTTCCCCCACATCAACCCGCCCTGCCCAGTGAACAAAGTAAGGTTCTGGCCCACTGATTCCACAGATCATTAAGATCCCTTTAGGTCTTGATCATCTATAGAAAGCACAGAGTCATCTGTATGCAAATGTTTTTCCTTTGCTGTAGCTCTGACCTAACCTGTATCTATCCCCACTCCCTAACTCAGCAGCACCATTCCTCTTTCCCTACTTCTAACTGGAAGCAGTTTTCTACATGGACATTAATTATGTACTATAGCTGTATTTCACTTTGTATCCCAAGAACTCAGTCACATGACCATTTACATCTGTGTAAGATTCTATGAAAATAGAAAAAATTTTGTTGAAATGTTTTCATAAACTTGAGGAAATCACTCAAATATGTTTGCCACAAATATAAACAGCTCTACGTAGGAGAAATAAAATGTACCATTTTGGCGGCACCCCAACAGCTGGTAGTATTACAGAGATGGGGTGTGTTAACTAAATTATGTGCATTTAAAATAAGACTACTTGAGCTCAAATGATAACATTATTTGTCAAGCAAGTTAAACAAAGTATTTTAAAATCTGCAGGGTTAAAGAGCACTTCTCATGTAAAAAAAAAAAAAAAAAGAGAGAGAGAAAGAGAGAAAACCAACTCTAGAAGCTGTGAAATCATACATCCCTGAAAATAACTACAGCGTTCCTATGCAAGGAACATAAGAAATACTAAGATAAGATATAACATAATATAAAAACAAAGATAATATAAAAACAAAACCAGAATTACAAATTGATTATATTATTTACAGCTAAGATTTCTAAACAGCTTTTCAACTTTCCTACATTTTATACAGCATAATCTTTTTATCCGCTGTTTAGATTGCAGTATGATACATAACTAACAGCCTTGCCATCACAGCATTTACTAAATCTTACTAGAAAGATATATCCCCATTTTCCATTGTCCTCAGGTACATTACAAATAATTCAATGCATAAAACTGATGCAGTAAATTTATAGTCACCAATAAAGAAAGACTAAACTTTGCTCAAAGAGCAAAAACTATGGCTATGAATAATCTTGTCTCATTCGTTTATTGATATGATCACTGTAATACACTAGCAATATTGGATTATTTGTTGTTGTATGTGTGGTATATAGTATCAATCACAGAATGCTTGAAATGAGCCTGTTGTGAGTAAGCATTTTCGTATTTTGTTGTGAGTAAACAGTTTCTTATTTTGTCACTGAAGAAACCAATTACAACAGCTATGAGAAATATAATTGCATGAAATCTTATTAAATGAATATTAATACTCCAACAGAGCACAATAGAAATGTATTTCCAAGTTTTGCCCCATTTTCTTGTTGGATGTTCACTGCATAGCAATATATTGTGTGAAGTGTCCTGGAGAATTAAAAACCTCTACCAGTCAAAATGTTAATTAAAATATGCTGTACTTCATAAAAATGATATTGTACTAGAATGGTAATTTAAAGGAGAGGGACTAAATATTGTGCACAACACTCGGCTTTGCTGATTCCTTTCAAAGACTTAAAACTTTAATGATGGGGAAGCAGTGGTAGTCTATTCATGATCTGTCCATAATTCCAAATTCTGCCCACAAACCCCAACTAACCAGTGCCAGCTGAAAAACATCAAAGTTGTAATAAAAATTTGTTGAAATTTCAATTTCAATCAAAAAGACCGAACAAAATCAACATGAAACTTTGTAATCATCTCTAAAATTACTGGAATATTGCTGCTGGTCAAGAGTGAAAATCTTGCCATTAAAGTTAACACTCCATTGAGATGAATGGTGAGCACTCTATGTCTAAACACTGAACTTTGTTTACATAAGAGATCTTTTTCCTAAATTCTTGTTGGGGGGTTCTAATGATATGCAGAACCCTTGGGGTACAACATGAGAGCTGGGGTACCACTGAGCATCCACACTGGGCTTTCCTTAAGTTGACTTAAGCAGTTGCTTAAGTCAACTTAAGGAAAAGTTAAGTTGACTTAATAACACCTCCTTTTAGGTCAACTTAATGCTTAAGTCAACTTTATTAAATCAACTGAAGCCAATGTAGATGCAAAGTAGCCCTAAATCGACCTCCATGGCCTCCAGACCTCCCACCGTGACCTCCCTCCCAGAGTTCCTGGCACAGGAAGCGCCTGTCCTCGCCAACCACAGGGCAGGACTCACCCCTGACCACCCTGCTCCCCAGAGTTGGCCAGACCTGCTGCTTGGGAGCATGGCAGAGCAGAGCCAGTGCCGCAGGCGGGCCCCATCCTGGAGACACCAGGAAATCCTGGACTGTTGGCCATTTGGGGAGACGAGGCAGTCACTTCCCAGTTGCAGGGCAGCCGACACAACCGAGAGGTGTATGCCTCCATCTCCTGGGCCCTGGCTGCCAAGGGCCACACCCAGGACACCCAGCATGTCCGAGTCAAGATCAAGGACCTCCACCAGGGCTACCAAAGGGCAGAGATACTCCGGACAGGGGCAGCCCCCACCAGCTGCTGGTATTACCAGCAGCTGGATGCTTTTCTGGGCCAGGAGAGCAACAGCCTGCCAACCCACACCATTGACTCTGCCGAGCCCCCCTCCCTCAATGACAACCAGGAGGAGGGCTCGGGGGACAAGACTGTGATACTGGAGCAGGGGGAGGCCAGCGCCCAACAGGAGCAGGAGGGCATCTCGCCAGCCCCAGAGCAAGCTGCCAGCCCGGAGTTGATCCTTGCCCGGACAGTGGACCCAGCCTCCCAGGAGGAGGGAAAGCAGCAGGTTCCCCCCGCTGAAGAAGACCCAGGTGAGGGGACATCACGCCAGACAACTGCTGCACTTGCTGGTGAGTGCCCCCTCATTCCCTCCCTCCCTGTGGGCAGGGCTGGGCATGCCTGTGGGACAGGGACTGCAAGGAGACATGGCCCAGGGACAGGCAGGGTTGGGGGGTGCAGAGGGCCTTCCACAGGGTCAGAAGGGCTGGGGGATGTGTGGCGGGGGGGGAGGGAGCTGGAGCTGAGCAGTGCAGTGGCGTGTCTGGAGATGGGGGTGGGGGGACTGTAGGTGGGAGCACCAAAGCCAGACAGCATGCACCCGACACTCCTGGCACGTGACCTCAAGAGAGACTCCTGAGGCAGGGCTGCCTGCAGCTCACCACCATGGGCACTGTACCCGACATGGGCAGCACAGCACGCTGGCGTGTACCAAGGGGTCCCTGCCCTGAAGGAAGCAGGGGATGGTCAGGGGACAGCAGCACACCGCACCAGTTAATGCGAGGGATTCTCTTCTTTGCTTCTCCCCAGCAGCCCCTGCGCCCTTGACATGTGGCACTCCCGGTGCCCTACCAGGCCTGGTCATGAGAAGAAGGAGGGTGTGTTGCTCGCTGGTCCACATCAGAGAGCAGGCTGAGGCATGCCTCGTGGTGTGGCAGGAGCAGGAGGATGCCCACCAGAGGGCCAAGCAGGGGCTGCGGAGGGGTGAGCAGAGGATGCTCAAGTGCACGCTTGACCTCATGGAGCAGCAGACCCAGTCCCTGGAGCACCTGGAGGAACGCCTGTTCCCTCGGGGCCCTACCCTGCACCGCAGAGGTATCCCTCCTTGCCGGCAGGCCAGGGCACAGGGTGGACCTCTGCAAGCCCAGGACCCACCTTCTGGAGGCCACTAGCACCAGCCCCTCCTCCCGACCCTCTTCACTCCCCCTGACTCCCCTACCTCCCCCCAACCCTCTTCACTCCCAACCACCCTGACCCCCCTCAATCTAGTGTAGACTCTCTATGTCGACTTGATAAAGTTTGCCTTAAGTTGAATTAAGAGTCTAGTGTAGACTCTCTAAGTCAACTTAGTAAGGTCGACTTAACTTTCTAAGTGTAGACATAGCCAAGGAGTCTTGTGGCACTTTCAAAGATCAACACATTTTATTTTGAGCTCATGCAATAAATTTGTTAATCTTTAAAAGTGCCACAAGACCTCTTGTTTGTTATTCTTGAATGGTGAGAGCGCCATTAACGCTGCCTGGCTACTCGACTCTTGTGCCTGAAAGGTTGTCTGTGGGAGTGGCCTGCCTTGCAACATGTTCTAATTGCATATTCAACAAAGTTTCATAATGTTGCAATGGTAGCACATCAATCCAACAAGATATTAATATTTAGTAGCTCAAGACTTAAAATAGTACAAAACATGCAGAATGTATCCTAATTACATGACCTTGATGTATAGTGACTGTGTATGGTTATTGTATGTATTGTTCTCAGACAGTGTCAGAGGGTTATTTCTAGTTCAGGTGCTCTAGTGTAGCAGTATTTGGATCCATAGTTTAGGCCAAGCATCCATTGTTATCATTTAAAACACTACATCATATCCTGCTCACAGCAGCCCCAATTGACACAATGCCAGTAGCAGCCAAATGGGCCGTCTATGTTTTTCCAACATTATTGACAGCAATGGAGCTGAAATAGTATTAGCAGTGTTGGGAGCCAAAGTGCAGCCAAAGCTAAATGCCACAAGTCCCAGTTTAGAAAATTATCTTCACAACAGTAAGGATAACCAATATAACACCCAAGACAAAAATTATCCATTAGCTAAAAGTTGCAAGGCTACCATAAAGCTGCTTTACCACTGTAAACTAGATCAGTCTGTCTCTGGTCTCTCACATGGGCAGACTCTGCTGACAAAAGAAGAATATTTTCAGGTGATTTGTTCCCTTGACCATCTCTGGTGGCCGACGGGCTGAGCTAACACAAACCCATTTAAACAATCCTGGCATTTCTTTATTAAAACTGATAAATGACCCATGACAGCAATTTCGCCAATTAAAAGCTACATGTGGAAGAATTAAATGGTTCTAAGAAGCTCAGGGTCAGAGTTCCTCCATTCTCACTGAAGATGATCAGCATCCTTAAAAGAAGAATGATTTATATCACAATTAAGGAGGAACATAATAGCTCTACAATGCACTGTAGGCTAGTGTGGCCACTTACCAAGCACCTCCTTCCCACCATAGCCAGGGAGTGACTTGCACCCTACCCCAATTTTACTCCTCTTAAGCACTCCAGACTACAAAGGAAGAACATCTCTTCTGTGGCTCACAGCACCTCTTTCTGGACTGGTTTAATATCAAATAAAGTTCACACAGACCTCAGAATCATTCATCACAATATAATCCCAACAATCCTGAATGAGCCCCCAACATAAAAATTTATAATTCAGCAATTCCTACTTAGCGCTGGTCCTTCAATCATATCCAGAGTGCTTTCTGTCAGTCAACTCCACCTGCAACTGCTAGTTCCAAGACCTTTCTAAAGCTGCTTCCTTTTCCTACCAATGTCTCTTGGTGCCTGAGTTTCCCTCTCTTCCTGCCAGGGCTGCTTCCTTTAACAACCTCCACCATTCTCTCTCCCTTACCCATTTCTGATACCTGTTATACAGATCATTTGATTCACCCTGTGTGAGGTTCATCCTGTAATCAGGGCTGTCATAGCCCCAAGGTTCTGCGAGCCACAATCAAGCCACCATATGACAGGCACAAATGCACCACACAAATGAAAGTGGAGAGGAACACAAACCTGTCAATCTGATCTGGGGATTGGAGGGGAACATGGGAAGCACGATGTTACTTAGATAGTATACTTCATCACCCCTGCTGACCTATGGAATCTCTTTATCAGAGTTTGATATGTCTGGAATAAAGAGGGCAAGGCTAATGTGGGAGAGGGAAGGACTTTGGCACAGCATCATACTTTTCCCAAAACATATAGAGCAATCCATCACAAATTAATGTGAACCACAGATCCACTTCTGGGAATTTAGATAATCATATAAATCTAAAATTGCTGTTATACAATTGCACTCTAGGGAGGAAATACACTGCCATCCCCCCAAAATGTATTCTATGGAGTAAGTGGAAGCAAATTTTTGGCTGGAGAGAAGGAACTAGGTGCAGAATGAACTCTTCATCATATTGTCTCAAAATAAAAAACAGTGAAAATAAAAATCACTTTTCAAATAGCATCTAACCCATTGCCTTCTAAAGAGCTTTCAGACTCTGTGTATGAAAGTACTATGTAAAGTTAAATCCTATTATTTCCTTGCAATATAAATATTAGAAAGAGAGAGAATACATTAAAATATATTGGATAGTGTTGACCTTTTGGTGTTTTGCTAGTTTGTGAATATGGCAAAAGCTAGCTAAGCTGTTCCTACCTCTGTTCTTTAATTTCTTAGAACATCCCTATTCCACTCAGGGCAGTGAGAAGGAACCTTTTCACTGAAACTGCACGCCTGTCCTTTCATTCAAGTGTTCTCAAACTTTTCCACAGAACGGGCCACCTGTTCGTATATATATTCATGTTGACCACTTATAAATAAATCAATAAATAGAGAGCTATAAAGTTTTTGTTTTCGCCATGCTCACAGAAGATATATTTAAAAAAAAAGTGAATGATTTTGTGAGAGCTTTCCAAAGCTTTCACTGGTGATCTGAGACCAAATATAGAATCATAGGCTATGTCAACACTGGCAAGTTAGGTCAACTTAAGGAAACTTAAGTCGACTTAACTTAATCCCTGTCCACATTAGGCTTTCATTAGGTCGACTTAAGGGACTTTCTTAAGTCGACCTAATGAACACTTAGGTCGACTTAATAAGAACCATGGGGTTTTCGAACTAACCCTTCTTAGGTTGACCACTTTCTTAGGTCGACATAAGAGAAGTTAGGTTGAATTACTAAGTCTCAGTTAAGGGAAACCACTTTCTTCCGTCGATTTAATAAGGTTGACTTTAAGTTGACTTAAAGTCGACGTAACAAAGTCAACCTAACTATTTCTAGTGTAGGCATAGCTATAGATTGTTGAGGGCAGAATGGACAGTTATGCTAATCTAGTCTAACCTTCTATACAATACAAGCCAAAGATTTCTGCATCAGGCTCATAACTTCTATTTCACACAGACAGACATCCACCCTAGAGAAATTGTGGGCTATAAAAAAAGAGAAAATTTGGAGACAGCCCTAAGGAAGGTTAAGAATGGAGCAACTACTTCTACCTACTCTTGGCAGTTGTGAACATATCTTCATATTTCAACTTATAAAACCAAGACAGTACATATGCCCCAGGATTGGTGCTGATTTAAGATGCAATATAATTCTAATTCCATAAAATGAGCTACCCATCTTGTCCCTCCCACCCAAATGCAAAATACATGCCTTACCTTCAGAGCAGTCATGTTACTAAACCCCTCCTAGCTACAGGCAGGAGAAGTTTACTCTGGGCCTTCCCCCAAACTCATGAAAGTCAAATGGCATCTTTCTATAGACATCAGTGAGCTTTGGGTCTAACTACTCATTTGACAAGACTTTGTGATCCTTAGTCATCATCAGCTAATGGTTTGCTGGTTTATTATTTCAGGGTAAAACATCATTGCATTATCTTCTAATTGTCAAACTATTAATGTGGGAAAAAATGTGATTTTTTGTTTATTTTTTTTTCATAAGCAACTTTATGTGCATTCAGCTTTAGTTTCTGAGTAGAACAGACAGTTACAGAGAATATACAACTTCCTAATAAAAATACCTCATTTATTAACATTGTTAGCAACTGCAACATACACTGCTCATAAAGTGAATTTCAGACTCTTGTTCCTATAGAGCAATTGCTGATTGCTAATGTTAGCCATAATGGTTTTTGAAGTGTATTCAGAAAGTTGGATGAAAACTGGTATTATTTTCAGCCTACACCTGCAATACTTAGTAGTGCACTCGTGCCACCTATTGGCAAATTACTTATGAGTCACTATGAAGTTAGGATTCCTTTGGGCAGAGTAAAAAATGTTTTAGCTGTGAAGAATTGTATGATCTGTGTTCAAAATGGAGAATAATTATGGTGGGGGAGGTAATAGACTCCTTCCATTTGCATGAGTTTAATTTCCATTAAACTAATTTTAGCCTTGGGTTGTGTCAAAACAGTAAATAAATAAAGTGAATTTCTTATTTTGATTAAGATATTTGATATGAGAACAGAAAGGAGAAACAGCTACTTGTGCTACACCCAATTCAGTATTCTTAACAAATACTTGGGCAGATTCCAAAGGGGTAGCCATATCATTCTACATGGTCAAACCTATTCTTCATTTGTGGTAAGCATATCGAGGGTAGGCAGTGATAGTCTGTCTGGCCAAATAAAATTCCAAAGGGGTAGCCGTGTTAGTCTATTGTAGAAAGACAACAGAGTCCTGTGGCACTTTTAAAGACTAACAGATTTATTTATCGCATGAGCTTTCGTGGGAGAAAATCCCACTTCGTCAGACGCTTTGAAGATAGGAAAGTTACAGAGTGGGAGGAAATTAAATGCAGGGGAGTGTATGACATAGGATCAGGTCAGGCTGTAACAGCAAATCAAAATAGGTGTTAGGACTCAAAACACTGGGGAACAGCACATAGAGGAGGGGGAGGTCAAATCACTTGTTGTAATGCGAGAAAAATCCATAGTCCCTGTTTAACCCCAAGACAACTGAGTCAAATTTGCATATAAGTTTGAGTTCTGCAGTCTCTCTTTGAAGCTGTGATTTGTTATTCATCTGTTTCAACACAGCTATTAACAAGTCGTCAAGGGAGTGAGCAGGGAGATTGAAGTGTTCCCCTATTGGTTTTGTAGTGTTGCAATTTCTGATGTCAGATTTGTGTCCATTTATTCTTTGGCGCAGAGACTGTCCTGTTTGTCCAATATATAAGGCAGAGGGGCATTTCCGGCACATGATGGCATAAATCACATTGGTGGACGAGCAGGTGAACGAACCCTTGATGGAGTAGGTGGCTTGATTAGGCCCTGTGATGGTGTCATCTGTGTAGATATGAGGGCAAAGTTGGCAGCGTGGTCTGTTGCAGGGCTTGTGTTCCTGCTTTAGTGTTACTGTTGTGTGATCTGTAGTTGCTGGTAAGTATCCTTTTAAGGTTAGGGGGCTGTCTGAAAGCAAGGAGAGGACTGTCTCCTAAGGCTTGAGAGAGTGAGGGATCATCTTGTAAAATAGGCTGTAGATCTTTGATGATATGATGAAGAGGTCTGGCTTGGGGGTTGTAGGTGGTGACCAGTGGTGTTCTGTTGTTGTTTTTCATGGGCTTCTCCTGCAGCAGTTGACTTCTGGATACCCGTCTGGCTCTGTCAATTTGTTTCTTCACTTCTGCGAGTGGGTACTGTAGTTTTAAGAATGCCTGGTAGAGATCCTGAAGGTGTCTGTCTCTGTCTAAAGGGTCAGAGCAAATGCGGTTATATCTTAGGGCTTGACTGTACACAATGGATCATGTGGAATCAAACTCTAATCTTAATTACATTACATTAGTGTAAGGCCTGGAGAAATTCTCTACATTACATAAATTCTCTACATTAGTGTAAGGCCTGGAGAAACGGCACTAAGATATGCCAGATGCAGCTGAGATCAGAATCTTAGCTAGTGACTGTAAGGATAGCAGAGAGAAACTACTACCTGAAAGCTGGAACTAGAGCTGGTTGTCACAGATGAACCAAAATTAAAAAAAAAAAAAAAAAAAAAAAAAGCTTTTGACAGTGTATTTTGCTGTTGCTGCCATTTAAATCCCTGTTCAAAGGTATAAGTGCTTGTAAGTCAAATAAATTAGTGCCTGCATCACTCATGTTTCCCAGATAACTATCTATGCATACATGGAGACCATTCTTTCTCAGCCATTCAGAATTTGAGCTACTGTCAATAACTTAGTTTTATCATAGATTTGTTGTTGGTGGTGTGTTAATAAACAGTTGGCATATATACGATGACTTCCATCTAAAGAGATCCAAGGATTTTATGATAGTTATTTGTTGCCCTTTGAGGCAGATATTATTATTCTGATTTTACAGATGGGGAAATCAAGTGAGTGAGCAGGTAAGTAGCTCTGTTGTTTCCCTTGCCCCTAAGTCAGCCTGTCCCTTCCCACTGAAAATCCTAGCTCCTCATTGGCCCAGCAAACTGTCTATATAAATCACTCCACCTGAATCTCACTAGTGGTTTCTCTAGATGTTTCTAGTCTATTCTGTCTCCACTCCAGACTCTAAACAGTCTGTAAATTGATGCCTTGAGGTTCTAGAGTTATAGTTGTGGCAGTCCAGAAGTTAGGACCCCTAAAAGGTCTGTTTAGAGTTCCAGGTGCTGGCTGTCCTTGTTGTGAGCAATGCTCTAATTTGTCACTGTCATAGTTAAGAGTAAAACACAGGAGTACTCCTTGATATTCATCCCTGGGCTCTAACTACTAAGCCCCAATCCCTTCCCTAGTTATATCTTTAAGATAAAAAAAGAAACTCAGCTACTGACTAATGCTAATTAAAATGGACGTCCAAACTCTGCCACCTGCCAGCAATTGGATGGATTGAAATACGTCTGTTCCAAGAATTAACAACAGTCATTGAGAGGATAAATGTGACACAGTGTAGTCCAGTATTTCTGTATGGTCCTCATTCAAATGTTACTTTCTTTTCTTCCTCTTACATCAAAGACTCAGATCCTTAGCTGGTGTATATCAGCGTAGCTCCACTGAAGTCAATGGAGCTATGTGGGCTTATTGCACCTGAAGATATGGCCCAAAATATTTAATTGATTTCAGAAAGTTATCATGGAATTTGGTTGCTTAAAATTATTGTGGTGAATTTTCCAGGCTTAGCAGGTTTTGTTCTCTAGAGTCAGTAAGAATGAACATAGTTCCCGATAGAATAACCTTCATTGTACAGTCACCTAAGGAGTGCTTCCATTCAAATGACCATAAAAATGCCATAGGGGAGTTGTTGGCGGTAGAATGCAGAACAGATACTACTGTGCATTACAAAATGCTGACCATTCAGAAAGTGTTGGTCGGAGGACGTCTTGTAATTCCCAGTCTCTGGTACAAGGATGTGATCTAGTCATAAGTGTGTCTGTTATAAAGATTTTCTGGTCAGTGGTTCAGAGATCAGTAACGTGTCAAGCATCGTATTGTGATTGCTGTTTCAGTGTTCATTTCTGTTGAAAACTGGAACAATCTTGGCATAAAGCCCATAGACATACTTCCTCGTCAGTTCTTTTCATTGCTGATGGAAACATTTCAGCACTCCCTACTTGGCATGGTCAACCTTTAACTGCATCATAAAAGCAAAGATTACTAGCAAAGGAAAGTTCAGCCTTCGGAACAAATCTCAGTGGAAATGTGCAGACGTAGCAAATGTAATGACTACTCTCACACAAGAATTCTTTGTAAAATTGCCCACTCAGCACTAACTTTCCACATATCCGAAATGTCATATTCCCAATTTCATCGGTGAGTCTGAAGATAAGAAGATACTGTTATTCAGTACCCAAAGCAGTTTGCTGCTTGCCAGTAATTTAATCCACCACTAAACCAAAACTGGATCAGTGAGAGGTATGACAGAGTTATGAACTGTAGCAATTATGGCCCTCCAACCTAGAGTTCACTGCCATTTGGTCCTTGGTATTGCTCTTCATTGTTAGCGTAATATTCTTTATTAGGCTAAAAGTGAAGAGAGAGACAGAAATTGGACCAGTGCCTAAGCCACTCAGCTGTCTCCATTCAAACCGTTGCCAGTGTGAGAGCCCAATCGAGCTCTGAGATAATGTTCTGGGTGAAATTAGCATAGTTAAGATCTCATCTGGAGCAGGAATTCCTTTGGTAGCAGGTTAATTGAAGGTCTGGCAAGTCAAAGAGCCACAAAAATAGAGGGAATCTGGGCAAAAATCCAGTCCACAGGGTTTTTATATGATGAGATTATGGAAAGAAGAATTCAGATTATAAATTTAGAACAAAATAAAAGTGCTTCACTTTTAAATCTTTTTTCCCTTCTGGTAGATGTGTTTATATATATTTTAAAGAAAATAAAGAAGTACAAGGCGCTTGCCTAAAAGTCACTACATTTCAAAAGGAAAATGACTTCACCACATTTCACCAACTGGGAAGTCCTTTATAATTGGACTAAAATCCTATGAATACCTTAAAAAATTCTTTCTAGGTCCACCTGCAATTATCTGTTAGGGCCACTGTCATCATCTTTCTGTGAGGAAACATATGGAAAGGACTTTCTTCAGTACGTACTAAAGCTGCTCCAACTATCATTTCACAACACTGAACATCTGAACATCTCCTGCTTCCAGGCCTGAATAAACTGTTCTTTTCCATCTATCCTCCAAAAGAGCAGGAAATAATGTTTGAGAATCCAACTTGTGAATTTATATTTATAAAGAACACACCATCACAAAATAATTTTATTGTGTCTTTTGTGGCATCAAAGAACATTATTGGTACCTGGCCAACCTCTGCCTGTTTAGGTAGGAAACTAGATGCATTTTGGGTAAGTAAGATACAGCAGGCATCATATTTTCTTTAGGATTAGTAAAAGTGCTTGCTTAAAACACAAAAATGTTCTAATATGAATGTTTTGAATGTATATAGTGTCATTAATCTGAGAATCTGAGTGTTACATGTAATCATCAAGTCTCACAACACCTTCTATGAGAAAGGCAAGCATTTTACAAGTGGAAAAAGTGACCTTTTAAAGATTACACTCAAAATGAGATATTGAAGCAGAGTAGAATTAATTAGTTTTTTTCCTCCAATCAGTCAACATATATCCCTCCTTTCGAAGACTACCTTCAGGAAATGTATATATCATCCCAGTCTGTTACCATAGCCTTTAGAACAAAGCTTCTTCTCAACCATAAATAGATATCAAGAGCAACAAAAGATGTGGATTCATGGGAGTAATATTTGTGATGTTAAAGCTTCAGACAGTAAGGGCCAACTTCTAGTCTGATACCCAGGTATATGGGATGATGTAGAAAGACACAAACACACACAAACACAGAGAGAGATTGGTGACTATGGACTAAAGGTATGGATCAAAACTTTAAGGTGGGTGTTCACCCAGTACAAGAACTTATGTGTGACTTAATTAATGGTACTCACTAATAGCTGATGTGAGGGCTTTGATCTCCTTTTCACAAGGATGACTCTCACCCTTAATGTATAGAGGATATATGTAATATCACAAAAATACTCATACCAGATTTCAAAATGGTTTCTTGGAGCACCTTAAGTGTTCAATTAAAATCAAAGAGGCCCATATAAAATTGTCTCTGTGGTAATTCTCAGCAATTATTCATAATGCATTCCTCATTCTACCAAACTCACAGAGCAACTGATGTAGATCCCTTAAGACAACTGATATTATAGTTGATGAAAAGATATAGCCTAATACCTGGCCATATCAAACTAGAATTTTGAGTTTACTACTGTATTTTTCCTCCATTGGAAAGGGTATATATATGAGATAAAAAATGCTCACTTATTTCCATTCCAGGGCAATGTAGAGAAGTATAACTAACTAAAGATCTGCTCACTCAAGCAATCATTGCCCAGCAATTCCATAAATCTAACTTAATTAAGCTGAAGCATCATTTTTGATGGAATTGAAATTTGCACATATATATTTAATAACGAATAATTGTAGGTCATTGCTTTATCAGAAAAGACATGTACAATCATAATGCTATTAATCTTTCTGGAAAATAATAAATTAAGGCTAGACATCCAATTAAAATTAATTTTGTATTAAGGATTTTAAGCTGCAATCATTGTACCCTTTTGAAAGGTAATAGTAAGCAAAGCTTCTATATTTTTGATCAAATGGACATTGCACTGTGTTCTCCCTTAGATAAAATTCTGTTTGGAGAAATTGGAAGTTTACACTTTCTTGCAATCACTGATGCTAATAATTTGCTGAATTTCCAGATAGAAAGATGTTAGCCTGTGACTTTGCACCTCTTCTTCCCATGGATTTGGGATGTGATTGAAAAAAAAAAAAAAAAAAGCAGTTGGTGCACTGCCCTCTTCTTCCTCAAATTTCAACCTTTGACTTTTTTAAAGTGATTCTTTTTAAAATAATCACCTCTTAGATATCTTTTCAATAAATAAAATAATAAATATTGCAGTATACACACACACAAATAGACACTTATCTTAATGGTCTAACGTCAGTAAGGCTATGTCTACACTTGTTAATTTAAGCCGACTTCAACTAAGTCGACTTAACTAAGTTGACTTTAAGTCGAATTAGTTAGGTCGACTTAGTGTGTCTACACTTAAAATTAAAGTCAACTTAAAGGGGAACTTAAAAAGTCGACCTAGAGCGTCCACACTGGACGCCTAGGTCGACTTCTAGGGGCTTAGGGGGACCTAGGGGAAATCGATGGGGGCAGGGGGCACCCCTTGCCCAATGCCAGGGGGTTCAGCCTTTGCCCCATTATACCTAGGTACAATGGGGCAAAGGTGGACAGGGACCCTGGCAGGGCATAGGGGCAGGGTGGGCAGGGCTCTACCCTGCCAGGTGGGGGGGCATGCAAGGCTCCCCTTCTGTCCCTCCACCCTCCGGCAGGGAGGGCAGTGGTGTAGCCCTGGGGTAGCCCTAAGTCGACTTAGGGCTACCCCACATCTACACTAGCTTAAGTTGACTCTAGGGAGTTGACTTAAGCCTTAGGTCTACTAGGAAGGTGGTTTTATAAAGTCGACTTAATTTTAATTAAGTCGACTTTATTTTCCTTAAGTTGACTTAAGCAGCTTGCTTAAGTCGACTTAAGGAAACTGTAGTGTAGACGCAGGGTAAATTAAGTCGACTTAAGCAAGCTTAAGTCAACTTAATTTACCAGTGTAGACGCAGCCTACAGAGTAATTCCATTTATTTCAGTGGAAATACACTAAGGCTACATTTGACTTGGCGTTTTTTTTTTTTTTCTGGAAAGTAGAAAAGAACTGCAAATAGTATGAAAATTGCCCAAATACACCTTAAAAGGCACTGCAATGTTGTTATGAAGGGGACTTTTATCATGATCTCCATGGACAGGTTTGTATGATGTGAACCTGGCAATGCACTTCGCTACACTATAGAGGTTTCCCAGTTTCTAAACTATCTTTACATCTTTGAATAAAGGAAAATCTCAGCTGAGGGAATGTAGTGATGTACCTTAAATGTTTTGAAAACCTGCTATAAACTCTGCTTATTCCACAGGTACTTACATACAGTTTAAATGAAAGCATAAAAAATCCTCTGAGATGAAGAGACATACACTGCAGTCAAAGTTAAATATATTCTTGTAAGAGCTTGTCAGCCAACTCATATCTTGGACTCATGGAAACCCAGGAGCATCTGATATCAGCTCGCCAAAAGATAAAAAACAGAGTGATCTACTTCCCTCCCTGCGCTACCAAAAGCCTCCTACTGGGGAATCCAGGATGAGACTGTCAAAAACTGGAGGGGATGATGGAGTTAAGAAATCAGAGGGTGTCTGTTGCAAGTAACAGGTGAAATGATTTGAAGAAGTGGAGTTGGGAGCTAGAGAATGGAGGGGATCCAGCAGGTTAAGAGAAGGAAGATTTACAATGCAAAGTATGGAAGAGAGGAAGAAGAAGGGAGATAATGAATAAGAATCCAAACCAAACAGAACCTCCAAATCTCCTGGTAATCTGGTGATTGCAGGAGAGATACAAAATAAAACTGGTTAAAATTTGTTCAGTTGTTCATCTATTTATCCTGGATTTTCATTGACTAAAATGAGCTTTGGATCAGGTCTCTTCTTCAGGAGGCTTTGGATACTTTGCTTTATACAATATAATATGTTCTTATCCTGTAGTCTGGTAGGTTTTCACCCATTTTAAACTGGAAAAATTCATTCTGTCTAATCTTGGCTTCTCAAAAATAAATTGACCATTCCTAAGCCATAGAATGACCGAAGTGTCCACATCCACTCATCTAAACCACTGGGAACACTGTATTTACATACATAGGAAGGAGCACAATGTGGTCTGTAACCTTCATTCTGCTAGTCTGGCTTGAACCTTGCAGACAGAGCTTCAATTCAAAGCTATCCATAAATTTTACAACTTTAAAGAGAAGTTTCACCAAGTGCCCACCCCAAGATGTTTGAACTGTATATTGTGGAATATGCAGAATTATCAATATTAACAGTCCATTACTATATCCTATGTATTAAAAACCAAACTTTATCTTATTAATATTTCTAGAGACCCTTTTCAGAGATCAAGACCCACTGGCTATGTCTACACTTACTAAAATTAGTTCGAATTAGTTAGTTCGAAATAACTAATTCAAATTTATTTTAGTTAGTTCAAATTAGCTTAATTCAAACCAGAAAAAATTAATTCGAACTAAGCAAGTGCCATTCATGGCACTTGCTTAGTTTGAATTGGTGATCTCCATTGATTTCAATGGGCCAGTTAGTTTGAACTAAGAAATTAGTTTGAATTAACATGGCCGCATTGGTTAATTCAAACTAGTTAGTTCGAATTAACCCTTACTTCTAATACCCTATTCGAAGTTATTAGTTTGAATTAAGGAAACCCTTAATTCGAACTAATTAAAGCCTAGTGTAGCCATGGTTTTAGTTAGTTCGAACTAAGCTTCCTTAATTCGAACTAACTTGCTAGTGTGGACATAGCCACTGTGCTTAACACTGTACAAACACACACAAAAAAGATGATCCTCCTCCTCGAGGAGGTTACAAAATAAGTAGGACCAACAGTAATATTTCAGGTTGAGATTTTCATGGAAGCCAAAGGAAGTTAGATGCCCAACTCCCAATGAATTAAAATTCCAGACTCATTTTTTAGATAACTCATTTTTGGAAAATATAATGAAACTTAGTTGTTGTAATTCCACAGAAGAATAGTACATGCAAATAGATTTGCATATTGTTGGTATATGAAAGACATTTGTCAAGTTCAAAAGCTTTCAGATACTATACTGTACACAGATAACAGGTTGTAATGCTTGTTTACTGCTATCCACAAAGATCCTTATGAAAGTAAGATAGATCTCTCATTAGTTTAGCCTGCTGAGTCAAATTTGAAATAGACAAACATGAAAAACAAAATGAAGGTTATGACTCAGCACAAAATTTAACATTATAGATTAGCTCTTCTGCTAAAGTGACTCCACTCACTATGGATGATCTGCCTCTATTATTATAAAACGTATATAAAACTGTAAATTTACACAGTACTTTACAGAACGTAGGTGAGATGTTTCTGGTTGCAAAACTACTCTTAGTCTAAACATATTCTTGACTTGTTCAATTGTGCAGAACAAGAATAAACTATTGCAAAAAAAATAACCAAAATATTATCCCCCTGATTTCTGAACTTCTCCACAATCAAAAAGTCTTGAATACTAAGTAATAAATTATAAAGACAAATATCTTAACTTAATACAAACGCATGCATGAAAGGATACATAATTTAAATATCATACACCATAGTTGGTGTAAACTGAGAGAGCTTCATTGACAACAAATTATCTAATTCCTTACCCCATTGTTTACATAGTTATGGAGATGGTTTTAAAAAAAAATTCAAATTTTTGAAAAATGTCTACTAACTCAGAGACACAGTCTGCTATCACTTTCTTGCTGGTTGGAGGAAGGGTTATTTTTCATCCAAAAATTGCCTTAATTTATCCACCCACTCTCTTCTCATAATACAAGAATAAAGACTGCCTGGAGGGGAAAAAATACAAGCTACAACCAAAGTGCATACAGTGATCACAAATAAACTGTAGAGCAATAAATAAATCATAAGAAATATTACAAGATATTTCTTTGGAAAAATGAACGAGCTTCACTGGTAAATCTTTTAGCAGGAGGTTCACAGAGGAAGAAGATGGTCTCCAAAAATCCCTTATGGAAAAGGCCTAGAAAAATAAATTAACTGAAAATGATAATCTTTCTTTTTTCTTTTTGACCCTAAAATATTAACAATGAGTTATATCCCAGTTACAGAATCCTATAGAATGGATTAGAAAATAATATAGAATATAGGTTTCCAAAATAATTTCAGTAGCACCGTACTGACTTCCTCCCCACTAGATTTAAGAGAGTATTTTCTTAAAGTTGGAAAAGAGATTTAAAAAAAAAAAAATCACTCATCCTCAGATCAGCTGGCTGATTGATAACAGAGATATCTGACATTTGGGCCTGAAAGAAAAAGTTGTTATTCAGTAGAATTTTCTATTGCATAGCAGTACTTTGCAATAATGCTTAGAACATTGATTCAAGTAAAAAGAAAGTTTTGTCTTTATCAGTAACTGTTGATTTTGGTGGAAGTTAGTGCTTTCTTCCCTTCTGTCTTTTATTAGATAATTGAATTTTATGTGGCTACTGAAATTAAATGGTACATTTTTCATACCACTATTATTTCCTTTTCATTGAATCTATACTTCTTCTCTATGGCTTGAAGAACCATTCATTCAGCCCACCCAAAAGAACAATTACAGAATTTTCTCCTTTCTAGATGCTTATCATTAATTTCACTGAAATGTTCCGGCTTTGGCAGCCCACAGAGCTTTGCTTGGTGGTAACTTTATGGAGTCTAATTTGTTCATCATCTTTTTCCTCTTCAAATGCTGTTTCATGCCTTTAATATCTATTTTCACTTCCTGATTTTAGACCCTGATCCCTGATTTTTATTAATAGTGTCTCTAATTTCTGTGTAGGTAGTGGAGATTTGCTAGATATATATCCCAGTAATTCTTGCTGTTTCTTTCTCCCTTTTATTAACCTGGAAGATGAGTTCAGAAAGAACCCATATCATAGAAAAAAAAATTACATGCTATGGTTACAATGGCCTTAAAATATTTAGAGAAATAAATTACATAGATTACAGAGAACGAGGTAGGTAGGAGGGATGGATGATAACTTCCACTATGTAGATATTTTTGCAATTTAAAAATACTTTGTACTAATATTTCAGTGTGTAAAGAGATCAATTATTATTGTCTCTATTCTTCCAAGATAATATTTACTACTATAAACTTATTCTTCAATAGTCTTGTTTTATTAAGCTTTTGTGTCTATCTCAGTGAAATGTCACAAATGTTTTGAATCAATTTAATAGCTAGCGTTTTACTAAGTATAGAACAAATAGCACAATTTTTAAAAAATAAAAATTATGGGGCAGTTCCTCTGCCTGTGTAAGTTGGCATAGCTGCATTGACACCACTGGTGCTATACTGATTTACATCAGGTGAGGATCTGGCCCTATATTCGCGGCTGAATTGAAAAATTTAAAAATAAAAATAAAAATTTGGTTTGGCCCCAAAATGAAAATGTTCCAGTTTTCCCTACCAAAACAAAAATGTTTTGCTTTTGGTCAAACAAAATGTTCTGGCTTGAAACAAAACATTTAGCTCAGCTAAAAAGAATATTGATGGGGGGAGGGGTTGTGTTTTGTTTTTTATGGTTTTCTTTTGAATAAAACTAGCTAACTTTCTAAACAAAACATAAGAACATAAGAACATAAGAAATGCCGTACTGGGTCAGACCAGAGGTCCATCTAGTCCAACAGTCATTCAAAATGAAAAGTTGAAATATGCTGTTTAGAAAATATCAAAACAGAAGAATTTCACTTTCTTTTTTCCTATACTTTTGGCCAAAAATTGTCAAATTCAATCCAAACTTGTGAACAGTTTTGGTCAGCCCCAAACTGCACTTTCTTAGCAAATAAACTATTTGTCCAAAATATTTCTCACAATTCTTCTAGCAATGGAGATTTGCCATTGATTTCAACGGAGCAAGATACAACCTATCTTTGCATATTAATTTAACTACCAATGAATTACAGTATCTCACATCCTTTTTTGAATTAAAGAATATACATGATTATATGAATGAATAATAATATTTAGCTTTCTTGTAGCACTTTTCATCCAAGGAACTCAAAGAACTTTACAATGGAAGGTAAGAATCAATGCCTTGCTTCCGTTAATTGAAAGAATATTAAGTTAATAGCTGGGGATATATATTAATTACATTTGTGACTATAGAAGATCAAATTTCTAGCAGTCTCTAAGGCTGTACTCTCTAAAATCTTGGGTTGGATGATGAGACACTTCACATTCCCTTTGAAAAAAGTATAGAATTTGTTTAGTCTGAAAGCATAACATCTGATGCCATACAAAGATAATATTATTCTTTTTATCTCAGTGGCATTTCTTTATTCCCCCCCCCCCACTAATGTGACTTAGAAACAAAACTGGTTTAAAAGCAAACCAAGACATGTCTTAAAAATGACTATGATAATGCTAATATGCCCTTTAAAATTGAGGCCAGCTGGGAAATTGAAAGGGTGACAAGTGAAACCAGCTTGTATTAGGCTGGCACGATACCAGTCATTGGCATGGCCTAAATGACAGTAACAGTATCTGGAAGGCAGTTGATAAGGAAATCCTGTTATAATGCTATGCTAGTTTCTTTCTTAAATTACATCGCATATGATTTTATTTGTGTCGTTTCTTGATTTTCTGACAAATTGATTTTTTTTACTGAAATGCTCTTGTGCTTAAACAAATGCATGAGAAGTGGCTTTCAGCAATTCTCTGGGTGAAAGGAAATTCGAATGTATTCTGAATTAATTTGATCACCCAGGGGACTTCTTTCAAGGGCCCTTTCAGTTTAAAAGACTAAAATTCATGGTAGCAACTTAAGGTGGAACTAAAGGTATGAAAGGAATTAAGAGCCTAAGACTGAGGCCTTCAAAGATATTTAGGCATCTATATCCCCACTGGATCTGAACCAAGGTCTCTTAGATGTCTTTGGAAATTCCATCCTTAAGTGTTACCAGAGCAGCCCCAGAAGCAGGAACCTGGACAAGGGCTCATTCTTCATAAGACAATGTAAAGGAAAGAATTGCAGTAATAAAAAGAGATGTTCAATGAAGAATTACAGCATTACAATACTATCTTTGCCTGAATTGTTTCTGGAGAAAGAAAAGGAGGCACATGATAAGCAAAAGAACGGAGTGGTTGAGAAATGGAAAAAAAGATTATTGTAAATATATATGAGCCTAATTTTCCTACCATGAGTAGTCTCACTGACTGCAGCATTGAAGAAGACTTTGCATTTTAATTTAAATGGCCCCCAAGTTTCTACTTTAAACCAACATTTTAACTAGTCTGAAATCCCTGATGCCCAGCATAAGAAAATAAACTTTCTAGACAAGTTCCTAATAAGGCAAATACTATGCAGGAACATGGTGGGAAATATAGCTCCAATTCAACAAATCCAGACAATAGGACTATATGAGAGCTTCAGTCTTGACCTAAATCCACAGCCCAAATGGGAGAAGTAGGTGTTCTTTTCTATTTTAATTAATTCTCTTTTCTGTGTTTTTAAGTGAGAGAATGTGTTCTTGTCACCTTAATTTTTTTTTCTCTCTACTACAAATTTTTCCTCTGACTTTAATTAAGCTGTCCTGTAGTTCGCACGTTTCATGAGCTTGGCATGGCTGTCACAACTCTGTCACAAGAGGGTCATCATATCCGTCCCACTGCTGGCATTTATATTCATGCTCAATAAATACAGTTCCTGACATCAAAGATTTTCACAGGCTTTTTTCCTGCTGTAGAATCATCTTATTATGCTGTCAATAAAATGCTAAAGAAGAGATTACCTGAAAATGAATCCACAGCATTTGTCCCTTCTCACTAGTCAACATGCCAGCATGAAAGAACCAGCCTTGAAAAAGAATAAACAGAAATTAAATTGGTAATCCTCAGTCAAATACCCATATCATATTTCCAGGAGCAAATCTCAGGTTTACAATTCATACTTAATGGTGCAATAAAAGATCTGCAAGCTAGATGAGCTACTTTTATATAAATATAGATATGTACACACATACATATATGGCCTGAGAGATGAGCGATTCAAATACTTCTATGGCTGACATTAAATGGTATCTGTTAACAAGAATACTAAATTATCATCTCCTGTGTCAGATTTGATTTCCTTTATTGTTCTGAATACTGAGAGAGAACGGATTCTATAATTATCAAGACAATTTTACTGGATGACATCGAAGACAGAAGGACAAACAGGAATGATACTGGGAATGATACAGTTTTAATCACATAATTGTATGAGTTCTCCTGTAATAACTATGTGCTTGTAGTAAGCCATCCCTTTACATGCTTAAAGCTGTAAATACCTCTTGTTGTTGAGTGAATTTCAATTAAAGCTCTTTTTTAATGAGGTTATTACCTCACAAGTTAATTCCCTCTCACAGCAACTGGTAACACCTAAAAGAAAACAGAAGAGTTATATTTATGTGCCCGTTGACTATTAAGACTGTACTTATTGATATTTAGCAGCTATGTAATGGGAATGGTATAACTCTATAAAATTGAAATTACAATCATATTTCAGGCACTCAGTTTAAAGAACGGCCCAATAATCTCCCTAAGAGTTTTATGCATTACCTCATCTTTGCCCCTCTGGGTTTGATCCTGTCTTTGTTGAAATATTGGGAGCCCAGCAACAGTTGTAATTCCATCCACAGGTCTGTTCTCCAAGGCTAGCTGTTGGTCCTTTTCTCTATAACAGCTTGTGAAAACAGATCAGCTGGGTATAGTATTTCCACTTTCTTGGAGTGTAATTTAACACCACATCATAATTCCTTAACCTTACCAATCCTTCTTTGAATTTTCATGGGACGCTCATTCAAAGTATTTGCATATATATAGCACAAACATGATTTTCATTCCCACTGCAAAATCTTGTGCCATTTCCCAAGAGATCATTTGATGAACTGAAATGCCATGAATCAATGTTGACACTAGAAATAGTAGCCTGCAGCCTGGATAAAGTATGTTAATTGCATTATACAATTATAAAAGCAACGTTAGCGTGATTCATCCCATCATGATATAGAATTTTTTTTGTACGCTTGTGAACAAAATTGCCACCAACTATTTTTCTTTCTCGACATTTTGCATCCCCACACTTACCATTATATATTATCAAGTAACATCCTAATATTCCATGCTAGTCCTTTTGGGGTCTTCTAGAGACATCATTTCAGGCAGAAACTTTTTTGAGTTCAGTTATTTCAACAGTGTTTGTGCTGATACAAGCTAGTCAAATAAACAAGTACCCAGTAGAGCCATCCTCCTAATGCTTAATGCCTAGCATTCTTTTTCAAAGCACCATACAAGCATTAATTAACAAAAGGGCCTTGGACCCCAGGTTTCCATTCACTGAATGTCCCAACATTCCTTTGCTCTGGAGCGCATAGTCATTGGAAAGTCATTATTACAATGTTTCTAGATTAAATGATTAGAAGGTATGACCAAGAGAGAAAGGAGCTAAGGAAGTTAAAACCAGAGGGAGAGAGACTGTGGGAAGTGAGAACTACATGTGCAAGGAGACCTGTTTGCAGCTGATTTTCAGAGCGCTATGTCGTATAGTTTACATTTACAGCACTACATAAACAGCAATTTTCCTGCTGCTGCACCACAAATGACATGCTATTAAATTGGCTGTTACATTACAAAAACCTACATTGCATTTCTTCCAACTGCACTTAGTCCTCTTGATGCCTCAAAGGCCATCCCTTAATGCTGAAGAATAATTCCAAAGGGGTAGCCGTGTTAGTCTATTGTAGAAAGACAACAGAGTCTTGTGGCACTTTTAAAGACTAACAGATTTATTAGTCGCATGAGCTTTCGTGGGAGAAAATCCCACTTCATCAGACGCTTTGACGAAGTGGGATTTTCTCCCACGAAAGCTCATGCGACTAATAAATCTGTTAGTCTTTAAAAGTGCCACAAGACTCTGTTGTCTTGCTGAAGAATAGTTCTCCTGCTGCTTTCACATCTAGGGCCCAGGTATTCAAATAGAACTAGTGGTTCTGAGTGCCTTACATTTTAAGACACCTTGAAGGGGCCTGATTTTCAGAAAGAACTGAGCACCACTCTGAACCGATTAGGACCTTTAAAAGGCATCTTAAGTTTGATACGAAAAACAGAAGCTTCCAAAATGACTTGTCACTTTGGAAAATTCTGACCTGTATTTTTCCCCAGGCCTTTGCGTGTTATGGTGATTACTTTTTTTTTTTTTAAAAGCACATTTATCAAAAGCAGCATAAATCTAATTACAGCCTAGCTCAACCTTCCCTAAACCCTCTTCTGGATATTCTTTCCCAGAAAAGACCCATCCATTTATTCTCCCCTGCTTTCCCATGCTGCCCTCTGCTCACTAATCCAAAAATTCAGAGCAATATCAGTTTACAAAATACATCAGGAAAAATCAGAACTACTGGAAATCTCCTGGTGATTATGTAGTGGAGCTTTTTCTCATTGGAATTTCCATAGGCAAATTGATGCTAATAAGTATCTAGACATAAAAGTACCAAGCAACATTAATAAACTGATGAAAATAAATTTAGATCATGTACTCTCCCAAATAGCTATTAGTACAAATAGGTGGCATACTCTGATTCTCCAGGGAAAAGTTAATACAATAAAAAACTGAATATTCTGCCTTTATATTCTAAGCAACCTACATGTGTATATCTATCCACTTTATTTTAGGAAATTTAATAACATTTATAATGTCTTTCTATAGGGCCCTGATCAACACCCACAACTTCCACTTAAAAATTTCCAGCCCCCTATAGCCAAGGAAGGGGAGTGGTTTGGCTCCTAATCCTATAAAATTACTTGATCATATCACAGATGTCAGATTGGTTCCATCATGCTAACTCCTTTATAACCACATGGGTGGAAACTGAATGCCGAATAATCCAGCCAGCTCTTCCTATGCATGGGCTTGGTTTCTCTTTTTATCCAATAGAGAAAAAGAAGGTGCCTAGAGTGGTTGTTGGATGGAGTCTGGGTTAGGAACAGTTTTATCCTTGCCATCATGCAAAAGCATGCTAACCAGACATGCAACTCTGGGAATAAAATAAAATAAAATTCAGAGAAACTGTCGGGGCAGGAACAACAAACATGGAGTCCTGTGGCAGTTTTAAAGACTAACAAATTATTTATTGCATGAGATTTCATGGGTGTAATCCCACTTTATCAGATGCATGAAATGGAAGCTATAGCATGTCAGGTGAATAAATACAGGGAAGGGTAAGTCACAAGTTCAGTTCAGTCTTCTTCAGCAAACCAAACAAGTTGTTTTGATTCAAACAGTGTGGAAAAACAGATAAGAAAGTAAGAATGTTAAAAGAGGGGTAAAATCAACTTTGGTAATGGGTAAGCCAGCCCAAATCTCTATTCAGACTTAATGAAATTGTGTCACTTTTACACAATTAACAACATAACTTATCAATCTGGTCCAGATACCATAGGATTGTTAGAGGTCCCAGAGCTAATAGGGACTGAAGTTTTTATAAAAGCATGGGAACAGCATTACCACAGCCCCTAAAAAACCTCAATGGCAGCACATATCACAGAATGTTAAAAGTGCTTCTGTGGATCTCAGACTATGCCTGATACAGCAAAAACCTCTATTCAAAAGGTATACAAAGCCATAGAATTTGTGCAAGATACAGGCCTGGTCCTATGATGTTTATTGGTGCTGTAATAAAGAAAAAGAGAAACCCTGGGGTATGTGCTATATAGAATGACCAGATAGCAGGTGTGAAAAATCAGGACAGGGGTTGGGGGATAATAGGCACCTATATAAGAAAAAAGCCCTCAATACCAGGCCTGTCCCTATAAAATCAGGAAGATAATACAGCAGTGCACAGGCGATCCAGGAAGTTTTTGGAGAGTATTGAAGACAACTTCCTAGTACAAATGCTGGAGGAACCAACTAGGGGCCTTGCACCTCTAGACCAATTGCTCACAAACAGAGAAGAATTGATCGGGGAAGTAGAAGTAAATGGCAACCTGGGCAGCAGCGACCATGAGATGGTAGAGTTCAGGATCCTGATCAATGGAAGGAAGGAAAGAAGCAGAACACACACCCTGGACTTCAGAAAAGCAGATTTTGGCTCCCTTAGGGAGCTGATGGGCAGGGTCCCATGGGAAGCTGATCTGAAGGGGAAAGGTGTCCAAGAGAGCTGGCTGTATTTTAAAGAAACCCTGTTAAAGGCACAGGAAGATAACATTCCGATGTGCAGAAAGAACAGCAAATGTGGACGGCGACCAGCGTGGCTTAGCAGGGAACTCTGCGGGGAGCTGAAACATAAAAGGGAAGCTTACAAGAAGTGGAAGCTTGGACAGATGACAAGGGAGGCGTATAAAGATATTGCTCGGGACTGCAGGGATCAAATCAGAAAGGCCAAAGGACAATTGGAGTTGCAGCTAGCAAGAGATGTGAAGGATAACAGAAAGGTGTTCTATAAGTATATCAGCAACAAGAAAAGGATCAGAGGTGGTGTAGGTCCCTTACTGAATGGGGCAGGCATCCTCGTGGAGGAAGATGCGGAAAAGGCTGAAGTACTCAATGCTTTTTTTACTTCAGTCTTCACAGGGCGGGCCAGCTCCCAAGCTACTACATGGGGTAACACAGACTGGAGAGAAGAGTGGCCCTCGGTGATGGAAAGTCAGGTTAGGGAACACTTAATGAAATTGGATGTGCACAAGTCCATGGGGCCGGATGAACTGCATCCGAGGGTGCTGAGGGAGTTGGGGGAAGTGATTGCAGAGCCGCTGGCCATTATCTTTGAGAACTCGTGGCGAACGGGGGTGGTCCCGGAGGATTGGAAAAAGGCAAATATAGTACCTATCTTTAAGAAAGGGAAAAAGGAGGATCCGGGGAACTACAGACCGGTCAGCCTCACCTCAATCCCTGGGAAAATCATGGAGCAGGTCCTCAAGGAATCCATCCTGAAACACTTGGAGGAAAATAGAGTGATCAGGAACAGTCAACATGGATTCACCAAGGGCAAATCGTGCCTGACCAACCTGATTTCCTTCTATGATGAGATGACTGGATTTGTGGATGCGGGAAGAGCCGTTGACGTGATATACCTTGACTTTAGCAAGGCTTTTGATACGGTTTCCCACAACATTCTCGTTGGCAAGTTAAGGAAGTATGGGTTGGATGAGTGGACCGTAAGGTGGATCGAAAACTGGTTAGATCAACGGGCTCAGCGGGTAGGAATCAATGGCTCGATGTCTGGTTGGCAACCGGTAACGAGTGGAGTGCCCCAGGGGTCGGTCCTGGGGCCGGTTCTATTCAACATCTTCATTAATGATCTTGATGATGGAATAGACTGCGTGCTTAGTAAGTTTGCGGATGACACCAAGTTGGGGGGAATGGTAGATACTCTGGAGGGCAGGGACAGGATCCAGAGAGACTTGGACAAATTGGAACACTGGGCCGAAAGAAACCTCATGAGGTTCAACAAAGACAAGTGCAAAGTCCTGCACTTAGGACGGAAAAATCCCATGCACTGCTACAGGCTGGGGACCGATCAGCTAAGTAGCAGTGCTGTAGAAAAGGACCTGGGAGTTATGGTGGACGGGAAGATGAATATGAGCCAACAGTGTGCCCTTGTTGCCAAAAAGGCCAATGGCATATTAGGCTGCATCAGTAGGAGTATTGCCAGCAGATCGAGGGATGTGATAATTCCCCTCTATTCGACACTGGTCAGGCCGCATCTGGAGTACTGTGTCCAGTTTTGGGCTCCCCACTACAGAAAGGATGTGGACAAATTAGAAAGAGTCCAGCGGAGGGCAACAAAAATGATTAGGGGGCTGGGGCACATGACTTATGAGGAGAGACTGAAGGAACTAGGCTTATTTAGTCTACAGAAGAGAAGACTGAGGGGAGATTTGATAGCAACCTTCAACTACTTGAAGGGTTGCTCCAAAGAGGAGGGAGCTAGGCTGTTCTCGAGGGTAACAGAGGACAGAACAAGGAGCAATGGTTTCAAATTACAGCTGGGGAGGTCAAGGTTGGATATTAGGAAAACTTTCTCACTAGGAGGGTGGTGAAGCGTTGGAATGGGCTATCTAGGGAGGTGGTAGAATCTTCATCTTTGGAGATTTTTAAGGCTCGGTTAGACAAAACTCTGGCTGGGATAATTTAGGGGGAGTGGTCCTGCTTTTTAGCAGGGGGTTGGACTAGATGACCTCGTGAGGTCCCTTCCAACCCTATTATTCTATGATTCTATATTCGGTTACCCTAGTATTATAGGACCACCCAATAGTTAAGTTGTGGAAAGAAGTGGGCATGAGTAAAAATAGTGCTTGGTTTCAGAAATCCAACTGCAGCTGTAAGTTTTCACTGAGGTTACATAAAATTATGTTAGGTTTAACTTCAGCAAACAGGTCTTGTTTTTGGGCAGCTGAAAGGTTTTCCAAGTGCATGATTTTACACAAGTGAAGGAGCAAGTTTATGCCCAGAATAGAGTAGAGGTATTCAAAAATGTCTGATGGAACAGTGAAATAAAAAATAGCTTTTTGATGTAGAGAGCAATTATGTAATTATATTAATTTGAAGAAATTTGGACGATGTATCTTCTCTGAAGTTAAAAAAACAACCAAACTATGAAAACTGTTTGAAATTTTTCAGCCAACATTTTTTTTTTCCTGCTAAAAACAAGGAGTGTAATTGAAAATGAGTTTGGGTGAAAAATGTCATTCTGAGGGGAAATTCTTTGTGACGGGAAACTTTGAAATGAAATAAAAAATATTTTGTTTCATTTCAAAAATTTATTTCTCAAAACACAAAAATTTCAGAATTTCAGAGTTCTGTGTGTTCCCTTCCCCCTTTTGGTCAGTGAATACAATAAAAGAAATTATACTTATATATATTTTTTTACTGTGTAGTTTATTTTATTTTATTTTTTTCCATTTTCCCCTCTATAAAATTTTTAAGTTTTCTTAGTTTTGGGACTGTTACAGACTGGTAACTCTGTGCCTTTTCCGAAGTTGGAGACATTTTGAAGAAAGAAAGAAAGAAAGAAAGAAAGAAAGAAAGAAAGAAAAAGTTTGGGGCTTGATGGGGAGAATTCAAGACTGGACACTATTCATTTTATTGCGGTAAGTAACAAAATAGCAGAAGGGGGGAATAAAAATCATGACTTTAGTTTTTCATTGTTTTTGAGGGCAAGGGTAGCTATAAAAATAACTGATTTTCTCAGATACCTAGGTGTAGTAATGGTAGAGGAAATACTCTCTTTTCAATAGCAATCACCTGTCTTGCTGTTCACTATCCTAGCTAATGCACATGACCCTCTCCCCTTGATAGCAGATGGTGCTAAAATGTGGGGGGGGGAAAAAAAGACAGAATTTTAACTGGAGATAATCCAGCCCTCCCCTTGCTGCGCGGGAAGCCAGCAAGCCTGCGTGGGCTGGAGCCCCAGGGCGGCAGGGAACCACTGCTGGAGCCCCGGCTGGGGAACCCCACATGGAGCCACAGCTCCCTTATCCCAGGGAGCCACGGCTCCCTTCTCCCCAGCCCATCTCCTGGCCAATTAGGTCGATTCTCAACCACTGTGTCGGGGCACATTACTGTGTGTGGTGGAGAGCTGGGGAGCTGGCTGGCTTCAGCTGGGAGGGGTGGGCTGGTACATCCTGTAGGGTTGCAATACACTGCCAAGTGTGTTGCGACCCGTAAAAGATTGAGAACCACTGATCTAGTTTGTCCTCTTCCTGCACATTACAGACCACAGATGTGGTCCATCTCCCAAGAAGCTGTGTGTCAAAATATGCACTGAAAATTCACAGGTATAGAGTCTAAGATTTCACCTTCATATTATTGTACTTATGTAGCTTCTCAACCTCCCTTGTCAGTTTCATGAGACTCCAAATGGTCCATTTGTTGTAGATTGACAAAGAAAGGATTTCATCTCCATAGTGGAAGCAGTCATAAAAAAATGTTCAGAGACTCTCAGAACTTCTAAAAATCAGGCCTCTTTAAGGTGTTTCAAGTTAGAAACCCAAAACTTGAAGCATCTAACACCAGTAGCTACTTTTTGAAAATCTGGTCCTCATACTAGAAGAACACAGTTACAACTACTGCAGTAAGAAGTTTGGCAACCAACTGGATCAAACTTTCAAGTCTTTCTCACATTTTGACAAGTCCTGTAACAAAAGCCACCCTTTAAAAATGTTACGTTAAATCCAAATCCAAATCTCAATTATCTAGATTGTTGTCTTGCTATAAAGAAGCATAAATACTGGTCTACAAAGAGGTAAAGTTGCTTTAGCTAGCCATCAGAATAAAAACAAACCAATTAATTTTGTTTGTTTTACTGTTTTCATTTGTGAAGCTCTTAAATAAAAGGGCCAAGGTGAACAGACTAAATTTTCAGTGAATGAGAACCCTTTTGCCCTCCAAATCCTATTGGAGGTAATTCTGCTGATATTAATGTCAATGGAAATATCATGGAAACATGACTGCTTGTGATATTTCCAATGGAAATACCAACCAAAAAACTATTCAAATATTATTTGTCTTGTAAATATCATAAGGATATTTGCTGCTAAAAGCAAAATATGAGGAAGAAGTGGAAAGCTGAGAGAACTGATGAGAATGAGAATGGAAAAGGAAACAAACTTTTAATCATAATGTAGCAAACATCTTTGCAGGGATATAAATCCATAGAAGAAAAAATGTTCAGGAGAAGGTCATCATACTGCACGTGAAAAGATTAGTAGGATTTATAAATAAAAAGGGACCAAGAGAAATGGAAGCCAGTAGAGAAGAGTGAAAGAGTTAAAGAGGGCAGAACAGTTTTGCAACAAAGCATTGGTTAGGGAAGGAAAGTAATCTAGCAGAGAAACAGAAGTGATGGAATATGCAAATAGTTCTTATGCATATATATATATATATATATATATATATATATATATATATATATATTGACATCAATACGTTACCAGAGTCTATTGAAAATTATTAAAATATAATTTATTATAATTTGGTTAAATAAAATGTATATTACTAATGCCCATTATTGGGAATTAAGAGTAGCCTGGATATGTTCTGTGGATATGTTCCAATAGTTTCCTATGAACTAAAAGACAGAAAACTCACTCAACATGGTTCTCTGCCCTAATCTTAACAAATAATTTCCACTGGCACAAGAAGTGATCTCTTTGTAGGTCTTCCTTACTGAAAATCACCCCTTGGTAATGGGTGAGCCAGCCCAAATCTCTGAACTATCTTTTGATTTAGTAAACCCTAATGATTTTGTAAATCAATTTTAAAAAACCAAAAATCACCATATATACACACACCCCAAATACTCCACTTGGCTTTTCTGCCTCCACTTTTGGTAAGAAACCAAAAGAGATTAGAAAGGGGAATTGGAGTTGTTACAGGTCACTAGCTACAAACTATAGCTCAAGCCCTAAGGTTCGATGGGTTCAGTAGGCACAACCCCAGGAAACCAGATAAAAGGTAAAAGCAAACAGTTTTATTAAGATACAGACAAGAAAGAAAAGAAATAGGAAAGCATCAGTGCTTATGCCCCTTCAGCAGACAGGAACCCCAGTTGAACAACTGTGGGCGCAGAGCATGGGAAGTGATGACTCGTGGCGGCGAACACAGCAGTTGCCCCAACAACGAAGTTCCAAACTGGGGAGGCTTAGCCACCGACCAGCTTTTATACACTTGCTTGCTAAGTGGGTAAATGGCATGCACATCGGATTATTTTCCACACTTATTTACAACATTTCTTTGCCCCGGTCTTATCTTGTTATTTTACAGAGCTTACATATTATGTCTGCTATATTGTGGGAGCAAGGTATGTCCTTGGTCGGTACCAGCTCTGTTTTGCTTATACATAGGGTAAACTTTTGGTCAGGGCTCATTAATGGTGACACCACCTAATAGCAGCTTATCGCATTACAAATTCTTCCATTGGGCACTACAGGGATTGAATGATTATATAAACCATTTGACTACTTCCTTCACAGACATTGTTGCTGTCTAGAGAAGATGCTGGAAAAAAATGACAATAAATAAAAAAAATATATTTCTTAGGAAGAAACTTCACAGGAATTTGGGTGTTTGCAATGGAAAAAGAAAAGTGTATGAGGTAACTGCTTGCCAGGGTAGAAGAGGAAAGTGCAATTTATAAATTCTTTTTTCTTGACATGTTGTTTATTTGTTGATTGTCTCTATCTGGATTGTCTTTATTGATCGATTGGAAGATTGTTCCCACAGAACTTCCAATGTGTGTACAGTGTCCAGCATGAAGGGACACTGATCTTGTTTCAGGCTTCTGGGCACTTCTGAAATATACAATTAAAAGTCAATGCTGGGATAAAAGGGAATGATCAGTGTGCCACTGGCAAATGAGAAGCCAGCTCTTGTCAAGTCTTTAGGCCTTAGCCAAGCACTGGCAAATTCATTGCTGAAAACCAGTCTATTTCACTTGTGTGTTGGTATGGTTAAGATAGGTTTTACAACAATAGTGTAGAATTTATGAAATGTTTGTAAGATGCTGCATACATTGATCTCACTTGTAATATCTTTATCACATAGTATACGGCAATGTTTAAGTTTTTGCTTTGTAACAGTAATAATTGTTTGTTCTGAAACTGTGAACCCGAGGAGGGATTGCCACCTGCTCAACAAGAAAACCTATCAAAATTAAATGGGCCACTGTGGGACATCAAAATATAAAGACTTTGTAAATTGCCCCTTATTCTAATGAAGAGGCTGCATCCATCACTTTGACTTCTGAAAGAAGAAAAGAGAGATAGCTGACAAGAAAATTTTCATCTGTCTTTTGCTGTTTGGACTCTCATAGGACTGGAGCTACCAAACAGGAGCAGAGATTCTCAAAATCTACTTGGGTTAGTCTAAAAGGCTATGTCTACACTTACTAAAGGTAGTTTGAATTAGTTAATTCAAACTAACTAATTCACACTGATTTTATTCATGGCACTTGCTTAGTTCAAATTAGCGAATTGCATTGAGTTCAATGGGCCGGTTAGTTCGAACTAAGCAATTAGTTCGAACTAACATGGCCACACTGGCTAATTCAAACTAACTAGTTCGAATTAACCCTTAGTTCAAATAGCATATTCAAATTTATTAATTGGAATTAAGGAAGCCCTTAATTCGAACTAATTAAAGCCTAGTGTAGCCGTGGCTTTAGTTAGTTCGAATTAAGCTTCCTTAATTCAAACTAACTTGCCAGTGTAGACATAGTCAAAGACATTCAGAGCTGACATTACAAATCTATCACCTTGTAAAATCATAGACTGCAACTCATTTGTGCATATGTTTGCATGCTTTAACCTTGTAATAACCCTCTTTTCTTAGCCAATAAATCCTTAGATAGTTTACTATAGGATTGGCTACAAGAGTTGTCTTGAGTGTGACATCTAAAATAAGACTGAGCTGGGATAAGTGACTGGTCTCTTGGGATTGGAATTAATCTGAATAATTTTTTAATTTTGGTGTATAGCAACCAAGCCTAATTAAATCCAGTTTGCCTTGGCAGTAAGCTAGTCTCCTGGGCATTCAAGTCTATCTCTGACTCCATGATAAGACCGTTAGAGTGATATAGAAGTTCATGCTTGTTAGTGAGTTGGTGAAATCCAATCCAATTATAAAGCATTATTATGGGTTCTCTAGCCTGCTTCTTGACAGTCTGCCCTGAGTTTGGCACTGCCAGTCATGAGTCACTCCAGACAGAATGACAATCAGTATTTACAGGAATCCCATTATAGTACTTCACAGGAAAATGAGAGATCTATTTTAAATTAAGTCAGCAAACACCACAAATAATGGCACTACAAGGGGGGTAGGAAAGGGGCAGGAACAGTAGTGGACATAGAGTTGCCAACCCTTCATGATTGTCCTGGAGACTCTAGGAATTAAAGACTAATCTTCAGTTAAAGATTATATCACATGACAAAACCTCTAGGAATACATCCAACCAAAATTGGCAATCCTAGGTTGAAAGGAGAATTGTGTTGGACAATACTGCTCTTTATTCCCCGCTCAAGCACTGACACAGCATTTGATCTCACACACTCTCTAGTGGCCACTACTCTACCTGTGACTGGTCCCCGTTGGTCCCTTCTCTGGGCTGCCTGACTGGATCATCTGTGGCTTAGCTCTCCAGGCATGTCACACAACAGTCAGTCCACATCCAGGGTACAGCCCCAAACGAAAAGGTACTTCACCTTTCTTGGGGCCCAACTTCAATTCATTCCCTTTGTCAGGGTATTGACCTAATCAAAGTATCACTACAGTATCACTTACAATGGACTTCATGGACTTCTGCTTCATTCCCTGGTCATTATACACCCTAGGGTGAAATTCCTTTCCACCCTATGTAAAGCCTACTCCTGTAGCTTTGTTTCTGGTCTTTGCCAGTCCTAAATTACTGAACCATCATCCAGGCCTTCCCAGGGAGCAAGAACTCTCTCTAGCACTTCTCTCCTGGATGTCTTCTCTCAATTTAGCTCCCTCCGCTCTTTATACAGCCTAGCTTTGCCTCCTCCAGCCAGGAGGCAATTACTAAACAGCTTCCCAGATGTGGAGTACAAGTAATTAGATTCTTCCCCTTGTTTTATAGTTGATAGTGATTAAATCCAATCACACACAGATTTGTAATTTAGTATATTTCTTGCTAACAGTGTTGGAAGGGTGTTTTGTCATCATTGTAAATAAGCAATTACCTTTCAGCTCAGAAATATTGCAATTGAAGTAAGGTACACAAGATCTTCAAATTAATAATAAAAACAAATAGTCTCCAGACTATAAGCATTAATGAACTACACCTTTCTATGTATTATATTGTAACAATTGTTATTCATAATTATTTGTACTACCGTAGTATCTATAGAACCCCAAAATATCAGGGCCTCTTTCATACACCTAGTAAAGTACAGTCCTTAGAACTAAGAGCTAACAGACAAGATAGGCAAAGGATGGGAATGAAAACAAAGACAAAGATGTGAAATGACTTGCCCAACATGACACAGCAGGTCAGTGGCAGATGCAGGAATAAAACCCAGGTCTGAGTGTGAGTCCGGTGCCTTTACCCACCAGAACATGCTGCCTCTCACCTGACCAAAACACATACAAAAACAAATCAGCAGGTCAGGGTTCTTCTTTTGCTTCCTGGATAATGTCAGCTGCATAATTAATGGTGTTTGCTGAAACATAAGGGAAAGGAGATCAAACTTTTATCCTTATTTTCACATTCTTCTAAAATAGCAGATAAAACCATCGTGCCTTTTCAAATTTATTCAAGCACTTAATATCCTCAAAAGGATTTCATTTGTTATGCAGAGATGAAACCAACTTAATTGGATCGTAATCTTCAGAGTAATTTTTTTCAATATACTTGTCTGCATTGACTTGAGATAATATAGCAGCTAGAAAACAGTTAAAGATAACCCATCATCTTGAGAATTCATATGGCAGAAGTGTTCTTTTGAACTTTGCGCTATGAGACACCATTTAATACAAGAATCATTCCATTCTCACATATTTTACTCATTCAATAAACATTTCCAAACTTTACTGATCAGATTGCATACATTATGGCAGTAGTTACTTTTCCCCATATATTTTGGGGATTAAGTTTCACAATTTGTTGATTGAATTGTCTGGTTCATTGGACCAGTCAGATTTTCAGATAAAATGGTTGTTTGCTTTGATAATTGACTTGTGGAGTCTCATAATTTAGATATATAATTAACTAGGTTTTGGCATATTTTAATGATGACTATTTAGAAGCTTGGCCATACTATTGCAGTGCCCAATTAGCATTTTGCATTATATGTGCAATTGCTACTTTTTGTCCAATGGCAGCATTAGCAACACCCTTACTAGCATTGACTATGGGTGATTTTCCAACTCAGCATAACAAAATTGGGATTAGTATTTAATTCTTCTGGGGTGTGGCTCTGGCAACAAACTGCTTCAGCTCAGAATCTACATCTAGCCAAAAGTTTGGTATATTTCATGGCAAAATACCACTGGATTGGAGTCCTACAGGGGCCTGAATACCAAGTTTTGACTGAATCCTGCTAAGCTCCTTTTGCAAGTTTTACACAAAGTTTATTTTGCTTGAACCTAATGCTGCTTTCTATACAGGCAAATCATTCTCATAAACTCCTTGCTTACTGTCTCCATGAACTAACTTTTAATTCATTGACTGAACTGATTTTTCATCTCTTTGTTGTGCCATGGGATTTCTAGATTTTTTTAGGGCTGGACTGCCCACACAGCAGGATCAATTTGGCATACTGTGGACTCAGTAAAGCTCTGTTCTCACTCACCCTTTAGGCTGTGGACACACATCTAGACATCTAGGTCCAATCCTGTGAACTTCCTTCGGACTCTTTGACCTTGCAAGATCAGGCCCATGTATAGTAATGAACATGATTAGGCATCAGACTTAATGAAACAAGTTGTTCTACTGTGATGGTACCCAAGAAATCAGTTATCTTACAAAAAAAAAATATACATGTAGGTCAACAGAGCAATGAACACAGAACTTGATTGGTAAAGGTTTTCTAAGATGTGTAGCTGATACAGGAAAATACAGAGCATGATCAGCAGAGTATGAAGACAGTTGCTGAACTATGCAAAATGAACAACAAAATAGCTTGTTTATGAGTTGTGGATTTTATTAAATGCAATTACTTGGGGCTTTAAATCAAGAGTGGTATCAAAAACAAGCTTCTCTTGAGTTTAATTACTTTACACTGTAGCTTGCATGGTAAATGGGAATGGTAAGGTTGATGGTTAATAGTATTAAACTAGTGTGGCTTCTATGAAGTTCTGTGTGGTCATCAGTGTTTACTAGAGGCCGGTGACTTTTAAATGAAAATATCCAGAATATAAAAACAATAGTGAAGTTTACCATTGAGTGAGCAAAGCAATACTGAATGGAAAAGGACTCACTTAAATTGCATAGCATATTTTAAGTTGATAAACAAAGGGAAATAGGTTATTAAAATGCAGATGAGTTGTAGAAATCTCAGTGGTATGCTAAAGTTGAAACTTTCTTTAAATACGAAGGTCACAGTTTTCTGGAATAGCTGAGGAGTGCTCAGTGCAAGCATTAAAGAAAGCTGAAAAACAATGCCTATTAATATGTGGTGTGTACTATGAAAAGTTTGAGAATCCATGATTTAGAGGGAACAGTTTTCTGATTTATGTAAAATGATCAACATAGACCATTACAGTTTTATCTATAGTATACACTCTTATTTCTTTCAATTTATATACATAAACATGCCTAACCCACATATTAAGCCCCGACTCACTGGAATCTCAAGTATTGTAAATCAAAGCAGTTTGCAGAAAATAACTACTAAGAACTAAGATGGCATTGCAGGGCTCTGATTTGTCTGGTAGGTTATAATATGAGGGCAAGACAAATTCTACTAACCACAGAGAAATTGTAATAAAGGGTCTCTTACTGCCAGAGTCTAGTGAAATAGAAAGTTTGAGGTTTGTTTGATTCCTGGAGAGGATTCAAAGAGAACTCAATCAATGCAGTCTCACCCTCTGAAAAACTGGGTGAAAATTCATCTTTAAACATTTAGAAAACTTGCCCCAATTCTACAGGAAAACAAAAGAAAAATCATATTACACCATCCGTATAATTACTATGAAGTGACAACTCAGCTTGAAACTAATCACCAACAACTGTCTTAAAATATCCCTGACATCCAAGTAGTACGGTAAATCTAAGGCCACCTTCTGTAGAGTGATTAGATAGCAAGTGTGAAAAATTGGAACACTTCTTTTCTGTGTGTGGGGAAAATGGAGGCTATAGTTGCATACATAAGATAAAGCCCCTAATAATGGGATGGTCCCAATAATATTGGGACATCTGGTCATCCTAATCTTCTTCCTCCCCTTCTCATGTTGACTTCAATGGGACTACTCACAGTATAAAGTCACAGTGTGACTTAGAATGGCAGAATCTGTCAAAGAGCCTTGCTTCAATGAAAGTGTCATAGAACAGAGGGAGTGGGGGGACACTCCCCATTTCTAATAAACCCTTTGTGGAAGCAGTTTTAATTCTAATTAATTGTGAATCAAAGACTCTGTCCTGCTCTACTACCACCCACTTGTTTTGTCATCAAACAACAATACTGTCTAACTGAAATATGAAACTACTGTATAAGCAAAGACTGGCTTCTGACTAGATGAATGGTTTAGAACCAAGTCATAAACTTCAGGTGACTGAGCAGCTCAACTTTCTCACATATTTATGTCTGACTTTAAACATTTCATAAAAAAAATACTAACGTTGGCTCTCTGAGCCAGTCCATTATTTTTAAAAGTTCACCTTCCTCTGAAGTTTTCGACAGACTGATTCAGGGGAGCAGTGACTCTAGTAGTTAGAGGCTTGGACTGGAAGTTAGGCAACTTGGATTCTATTCCTGACTCAGACCTTAGTTTCAATGACACTAAAATCAAAGCCTAAATGCAGCCTCTTTGAGAAGCTTTTCTTTCCCGCCTTGGGCAAGTCAGTGTGCTGTGCCCCTTTTTACCCCTGTGTAATGCAGTCAGGGGTTAAAGTAAGGGGGAATGCACTGGAACGCTGTTCTGGGTCCCACAAAATTTTAGGGGCCAGTATTCCAGGGCCCCTAAAAAGAGAACAATGAGGCAGAACGCTGCGTTGTGCCCTGCCCTGGCTGCGAATGCCAGGGAGACTGGCACCTGCCTGGAAAAACCGGCTCCCGTGTGCTCACATGTGCAGGGCAGGCAGCACAGGGAACACTGATGCCCGCGCACAGCCAGCAGCTGCTGCCCCTATGTGGCCGGAAGACACAGTCTTCCGGCCGGCAGGGAGCTGCGGCAGCCTGGGAGTTTTTAAATCTGTCTGTGGCTGGCCACCAGGTAAGAGGGAAGTGGGGGGGGGGGATGCCCTAGGGGTTGGGGGGGAGCCAGCAGAGAAAGGTGGGGAGGTGGGGGGAGCTGAAAGGCGAGGAATTCAGGGAAGGGAGGGGGGGGAAATCGAGGGAACCAGCCTGCTAAAAGCCACTTGAAGTCTTCAGATGGATTGATCTGTAGTCTCTTGTTATAATCCGTCTCATCATATTTGAGTTAATGAGGCAGGGGAGGGGGTGATCTGATGGTCCTGTGTTATGCAGTGTTTGCTAGTTTATGATAATAATTGCTATAGACCTAAATGTCATATAAAATTATAAATATTTTTATGGAGTGATAACCGATGCATGTGGTACTTAGAAGTGGTTTCAAATGCCTACCTGGGCTGGGGCCCGCAGATGCATGAAGGTGGCCCAGACAATACAGGAAGGGGGCCCAGAGATTAAGAGGATTCCGGGGCCTGTCAAATTATACTTTAACCACTGAATACAGTGTAATACAGTAATAATAATACTTACCTGTCTGTGTAAAGTTCTTTAGAATGTTCAGAAGAAAAGCACAATGGTTGAGCTTCTTAAAGCCAATTTGAGCATTTAACCACACAGCTCTAATAAATAAAAATCAATGGACTGTGTGGGGCTAACTCCCTCAGCTCGTTTTAGAAATTCCAACCCAATTATAACAAGTACAAAGTATTTTATTATTAAAGTTTTTCTTATTTCAAATGTATGCACAATTTCAGTCAGTACAGAAGTACACTAATCAACGCTGTGTATTTGCAACTAACATGATCTTGTAACACATTTGAGCAGTCTAGTTTTACAAAGAAATCCTGCTCACTTCCACATAATTCTCATATTACTTATGTAGAAGCATGGAAAGGAAGATAGGAAACCACAATTTTACCTACATAAAATATGATTTTCCAGATAAATAACTTATCAGATAGCTCTGTTATACCTATAAAGGTCTAAGCACTTCCCACAGAAGAAGAAAAACAAAGACACATTTCCAGTGATAACATGTAAAATATGAATAAGCAACCTTATTACAAAAAAGTAGAATTCCCTAAGTAGATTGCATAAGTCATGTACCATTGAGTTACAAGGAGCTTTGCTCTAGAATTAATTCAGCATTTAATAATTTAGCAATAAGAGATGAGAGGTCATGCACTACAATATATTATGAAACTTCAGAGGTTTGAAAAGAGAGTCAGGTGACCAAGTCAATACTCACTAATTTTAGCAACTACCAAATTATGATTCCATTATTAACCCAGGATTCCTGCCGCCTCCTCCAGTTCCTATTCACAGGGTTTCTCTTGCTTCATCATGTGGCAATTCAATGAACTGCAAAGTAGGGACACAGCTGCAAGCCATACTCCTCTAAAAATGGACATTGAAGGAGTGTGGGATCAGGCCTTATAGCTGTAATCAAGGAGTAAATTACCACTTCCCGTTTCAATACTAGTGTCATTCCCTTATTCAGTGCATGTGGGGAAAGAGATGGCACCTTGGTGTTTTTGTTTTTTACACCAATGATGTGTTGTGGCACTCCTGGGAATGAATAAAATAAATAAATAACTAATGAATGTGCAAGCTGCCCTAGATAATCATTACAGCATATCTGTTGTGTTTCCCTGCTGCCTTCAGCAACCCTGCAGATGAAATGAAGCCAAAACACACACAACATACAAGCAGTTAGAGAATCTCTTAGAAAGAACAGTACAAGGAAGGGGGGAAAAGATAGTGGAATGCAGTATAAAGAATGCCAGTCCCGCCTTCCTTAGAGATTCAGAATTCCTACTGAAGCCACTTTCACACTAGTAACTTCTATTGTTTTCATATAAAACATAAAGCCCAGTTAACTTCAATAATAGTTTATATAATTGCCACCAAATTCTGCTCTGAGCAGAAGAAAGAATGATGTCTTTAATGTTAACAGGAATGCATTGTGAACAACCATCATCCTGCCTCAGCTATTATATTGCCAATTTTAAAATCAAGAGCATTCCATATTAAAGTGACCTTTGAAAATTATTTTATGATGCGGCCATTCCTTCATCTGGATATAACCTAACTTAAGACCTGTCCAGGCAAACATTTAAGCAAGTGTGTGTTTACTTTTTCTCCTTTGAGCAGCCCCCTAAACACTAACGGAAATTAAAGCAAAAGGGATTAAGGCCTGAGATCGGAAGCTCCTGGGAGCATGGGCCCGGGCTTTCTTTGTGCCTATTAAGTTCAATATGCATCTAAGTTATTACAGAAATAATAATAAAAATAAAAAGTTGCATTATCAGTAACTGTGAAGAGACAATTTATCTGAATAAGTCTCATTTCTTAAATTAGCAAATGCTTCTTAGGCTATATAACACAAAAGTACACTTCCTTAAGGAATTATAAACATTTTTAAGCTATTTATATTTTCTGAAAAGAAAGCAAAGAGGTCAATGAAACAGAAGGCAGACAGCCAATTTGACCACGAACTCCCGCTGTCTCTTAAACAACATCAAAAACACTCACAGCACCAGCTAGAGCATATTCAAAGTTTACAAAAGATCCCAAATTTCCATAAATAAATCAGTTTTCTTTAGGTGCATTAAAAGCTAGGCACAAAAGCATTTCTTTTTAAGAAGGTTTAGAGGTTTTTCAATTTTATAAGTTAGCAACATTAAAGCTGCCAGAGTGTGCTAACTGAAGTTGCCGATAACAGTCCAGTAAAGAGAACCAGTGAAGCTGAACAGCATGAAGGACATTGTCAAGACAAACGTGGCCATGGTTTAATCCCTGGTCCTGCAAATGGCTCCACATAGATAGATTCACATGCCCACACAGAGCCCAATTCTTCTTCACAGGATAATGCACAGACACAGGAGTCCCTGTAACCACCCAGGCCCTGGGCAATCAGGCTTACCAGTCAACCTACCTGTTACAGCAGGGTCCAGAGTGGGCAGAGTCCTGGAACAAGCCAAGGGTCAGTACTGGAAGGACAGAAGCTAAATGCCAGAGCCAGTGAATCAGCCACAGGTGGAAGGCAGAAGCCGGAGAACAGTAGGGACTGAAACAATGGCAGGTACAGCTATAGGCATGGACACATTGAGCAGCCACTGTTCTGCTGCAGCAGCCAGGTTATAAGTAAGGCTGTGGTACTCCATCTGTCCCAAGGCAGTGTAGCTGAGCCCATGAGTAGCCTAGCAGCGAAGTGAGTCAGGGAGCAGGCCAGCAGCTGGTCCTAGCAGATCTGGCCCCAGACAGTCCCTACATGTGGGTTTGATTTTAGACCCTCAGCTTTATGAAGCTTAAGACAAATGAGACTGTTTCTGTGAATAGTATTTTTAAATTTCCAATGAGAATTTCTCCTCTCTCTCTCTCTCTTTTTTTTTTTGAGAGGGGCAAGAGATGCACAATTTAATATGTGGCATCAGGGGTTAGTTTGGGCTCATCTCTAGGTTTGTTTTATATTGTTTTATTAAGAAATAAGAATTCTCTTATAGACTGCGTCTACACTTGTAAATTAAGTTGACTTAAGCCTGCTTAAGTCAACTTAATTTAATCTGCATCTACACTACAATTCCCTTAAGTCGACTTAAGCTGCTGCTTAAGTCGACTTAAGGAAATTTTAAGTCGACTTTATAAAACCTAGTTTAAAGTCGACTTACTGGCTAAGTTGAATTTATTAAATTGACTTAAGCCAGTGTGTAGACGTGGTTTAGCCCTAAGTCGACTTAAAGTCAACTTAAAGGGCTCCCAGGACACCCCACTGGGTGGGTGCCTGGCACAGCCAGAGCCTGGCGTGCCCATCCACAGGGCAGGACACAGCCCTACCCACTCCGCTCCTATGCCCTGCCCCTGTCCCTGTCCTGCTCAGCCCTCATGTACTTTAGTACAATGGGGAAAATGCTGAGCCCCCTGGCACTTTTAAAGGGGTGCCCCCCTCCTACCATGGACCACTCCCAGGTGCACCTAGCCCCTAGAAATTGACTTAGGCTTCCAGTGTGGACGCTCGAAGTCGATTTGGCAAGGTCGACTTTAAGTCGACCTACATTTACAGTATGGACATGTTAAGTCGACTTAACAAAGTCGACTTATTTTGACAAGTGTAGACATAGCCATAGTTCTTGCAACCTTGGCATTTGTCTATACAACTCAGACCTCAGTTTACCATGATGATAAGCACAATATAAATGGAAGAAAGAAAGAAAATACCTGCTCTTATGCAAAGCACATATAGCATATGAGCTCGAGAAGTAAGTGAACCTGTAATGTTGCTTCCCTTGACTTCCAGGACCGTGAAAGAGGAAATTGCTCTCTTTGCATCTGCTCTGGTTTTGTCCTGTTCCAAAGGGATAGCTGTGTTAATTTTGTCCTGGAATTCTGAAACATTTCAAAGCAAAAGTCTTTGTTAAATATTTGATTTAGCAACTCTCACAGTGTGCTGCTGCCATCGTGGTTGTTCTGTACTGCCACAACTCCCAAGAGTTGTCATGAGTAGCTACCCTTGTGAGAAGCCCAGATGTTGTGATGCAATAACATTTGTCTCACACTACTGCTTCCAGCAGCCGCTGCTTTGCTGGTCTCTCTCACTACTCTTATGGTCAGCGGAGCTCTGTTGACATAAAGCGGCCATAAAGCTGTTGCCATAAAGGCCTCTTTGAGGAATTTCCAAATGTAGGGGAATCCCCAGCAGACATAGAGTCAGCATAAAAGGTTGCATGCCATCCGCTGCTGGAGTTCCAGGGGGCATTGCCAGGAGGGAAGGATGCGTATTTAGGGAATTCCCATAGGAGATATTGGTAGCTGGGTACAAGATAGTGACAAGGCCGTCCCTGCGGGGGGGGGCAAATGGGGAGATTGCCCTGGGCCCCGTGGTTATGTGGGCCCCGCACTGTCCCGCACCCAGCAGGGCAGTGCGGGGCCCATGCGCGCCACAGCCCCTCCTCCCACAGCCACCCCACTGCCTTCAGCAACGAGCCGAAGGCAGTGGGGCAGGGCGGGCCAGAAGGGCTATGAGAGGGCAGAGAAGGCAGGCCCAGGGGCGGAGCACGTGAGGCCCAGTCTTAGGGCCGGCCTGCCCCAAACGGCCGGCTCCACTCTGCAGGCGGCCTCGGCTTCCCAGCATGGGTCCGGGGCCGCTAGCTCCCTCCCACCCGCATGCGGCCTCCAGGGTCGGGGTCGGGGCCGGGACTGGGGCCGACTCCGGCTCCACCCCCAGCCCCGCACAGGTGGCCACACTTCCCTCCAAAATAGGGACGGGGCCCCGCTTTGGCCAATTGGCCCTGGGCCCCACTCCCCCACGGAACCGCCCTGGCTAGTGACAGCTACTCTTATCTGTGTCCCAGGCCAAACCAACTACTGGCAGAAAGGTGACCTAAACTATCTTTGCACCTCTCCCTCAGTCCGTATTCTAAGCTAAGCTGGGATGATATTTGTCTGGGATCCCCCAAGACCTCATTCACTCTGTTCCTCAGGAACTCGGTTCAACTCCAGTTTTGTCACTCAAGCTCCTTTATTTGGCATATAACAAAGCTATGCTGAGTTCTTCAGCCTCAGGCATAATGGGCGAGTATAGGGCATACCACACATCCAAAGTTACACAGCAAACCTCTTACTTTATATAAATGTACTCAACATACTGCATCCCATGCTTTGGTCTTTGTAGGAACCAATCCCAGGACACCATGCTCTGACCAGGTAATGACTATGTAGGACTTACTCTTTACTTCATGTTCACATTCTCGACTTATCTCATATATCTTATATGTTCCCTCCTTATCTTAGAGCTAGTAGGGACATTTTGTTTCTAGCCTGCTAATTTATTTACCTCCTAATCGTCTCCGCCATAAACTAAGGCGTCAAATTACTCATGTCAAGTCAGGCCTAAAGTATTGGCCCAAAGTGTCTCTTTCAAGTGGCATTTATTTTGACTAAACAAACCTCACTGAAATCTTTATGCAGGATAGTTCATAGTCGAGGCGCTAGTAGTAATGGTTCATAATTGTAGCATAGTTGAAGTATGACCAAGAGCAGTGCACTTGACAGCTTCCATGGCTTTAGGTGATGAAGGAAAACCAGATTCCTTAGGCCAGGCAAGATAATTAAAGGGGTAGAAGGCATCAGCTATGGCTGCAGTCTCAGGTCCTGAAAATTAGATTCTGCATGCAAAAAGAATTTTTTCTTGACATGTGAAGGATCTGGAAGGACTCAGGTTCTTACAATTCCTATTAGAAGTTGAATCCTGGCAAGGCTGTTACTCACCACAGAGTCTCATTCTTTTGATATCATTCCCAGCCATTCTTAATGCTAAATAAATATTAGTGGACACAGCAAGCTATCAGAAGACCCAGGTAGAAGGAAGTATTTGTTGTACTGAACTACTCCAACATGTGTTTCCTGATGGGAGCTGTGCCAAACCACAGATGGTGCTGTATGTTTTTGAGATATAAGTTCACAAAAAGGGTTATTTTCACAAGTTGGCACTTGCACATTTCACTCCTGAGAATGTTAAGAACAACAACAAAATAAATAACTTTAAAAAATACACCTAGAGCTAATTGCTTTCCTCCTTTCCCAGTGTTAGGTTTTTAAGAGTTGTGGAATCAGCCCTGCAAACTTGCCATGAACATTTACCAGCCCAGACACAAAATCAGCTTGCACATGCTCTTGATCATAATTATTGACAATAGTAAAAAAAGGAATCCTATTATACAATTTTGTTCTGGCCTACGCAGGAGGAAAGGGTCCTCCAGACTGCAACTCTAGTACTCTCCTGTTACCCTGGCTCTTAAGCTGGGGGGCTGTGGGAACATTGCACTCACTCCACAGCTCCTAGTAGCATCTTAATAGGCTGGGAGGAGAGAGGTTTAGCTGGACTTTGCAGTGCCACTGTTCAGGTGCTGAAGAAAGGATCAAGGCAGTGGCCTGAAGATCCTTGTACCAAAGAGTAGGAGATAAAGATGTATGTGATTGACCACAGTAAAAATCACAGATTGTTTTCTCAGGAAGCCTTAAAGATCAGAGCAAAATCGTATAATAGGATTCCTTTTTTTACTATTGTCAATAATTATGGTCCCTAGATGTCATGATGATGGTGCCTTAGAAATAAAGAGCGAGTACTAACACAACTACCTATTTGATCACATGTTGCTTTTCTATACACTTCAACTTCTCAAGGTCCAGGACTCAGCATGGATCAAATATCCATGGGTGCATCTACACTGGCAACTTAGGTCAACTTAAGGAGGCTTAAGTCAGCCTAAACAAAGCCACGTCCACACTGGACTTTTCTTAAATCGACTTAAGCATTTCCTTAAGATGACTTAAGGAAAGCTTAAGTCGACTTAATAACACCTGGTTTTAGGTCAACTTAAATCTTAAGTCGACTCCTTAAATCGACTTAAAGCCAGTGTGGACGGGGATTAGCACCTAAGTCGACTTTATTAAGTCAACTTAAAGTGTTAAGTTGACTTAATAAGGTCGACAAGGGGCTATGTCTACACTAGAAAAAGTTAAGTCGACTTTGTTAAGTCGACTTAATAATGTCGACCTTATTAAGTCGACTTAACGAAGTCAATTTAACTTTTCTAGTGTAGACAGCCCATATGTGAAACGAAGAAGAAAATACTGCAGGAAACAAAGTTATTTGGGATATAAGGGGCACTTCTACAAGCTTTGTAAACTCAGAATTTCACTATTTCTCATGTCAGTTATTTACAGCAATAAAAGGAATATTACACAGTTTCTTTACAGTAAGGATAGGAGGAAAAGCTGTCAAACTCATCATGGTCAGCCTGATTCTAATTATCAGGTTCCAGCTGAGATACCATCAATTTTATATTAGAAAGCAGAGAAAGAAGAGAATCAAGAGACAGTGCTTATATATTTGCACTGCAGCTGGAGTCCTTCGAAAACTATGCTCAATCCAAGGAGGAGTGGGAAGTGCAATTATATGTATTAAGAAAGGAAATTTGAACGTCATTTACTCTCGTTCAATTTACCTAAAAAATAAAATTAGGTTTCAGATAAGAGAGAAGTGCTTTTTTAACAAAATCTAATTATTTACACCTCCCAAGATTTAGTTCATTATCTTGAAATAAAGGCAAATAAAACATCATAAGAGAAAATGATGGTATAAAACACTGTGCTGTGCTGTAAAGAACAAGACTAGACATATCTTTCTTCTACAATGGATATTCCATTTTCTCCTGAGAGTGAGTTCGTATAATGTTAACGGTATTTATAAATAACACCTTCCATTTTGATATCTACTTAGTGCTAATCTGCTTAATATGAACCTGTGAATGTCTCATGCTGCTTGATACTGAGCACCCTGGCCTCCCACTTGCTCAGGAGCTACACGTGCTCTCAGCCCTTCACAGATTTTCACCTTGATTTTATAAGCTGCTGCTTGTTTCTTCTCTCTGGCTTATATTCTCTTTTAGCAGGAGTGTGACAGGAACTAGACAGGAGGGGCCGAGTTTACACACCCTCCTCAAGGTATCCAGGGCCCGTAGTTGACCTTAGCCCCATCAACTTGCCAATCAGCTTAGCTGATGCCTCCCCCTTCAGTCACTGCCTTCCAACTCTTAAGGTGGGAGACCCTTAAAGGAGCCACCTCTTGTTTTTCCTTCTGGTCCAGAGAGAATACCATAACTTTGATGTTCTAGGAGTTGCTTTTCTTCTCTGTTATTTTTATGCTCAATTAATAAAATTGATTGTGATCTTTAATTAGTGTTTAGCATGTTAACAAGTTCCAAAGGGGTAGCTGTGTTAGTCTAGTTCAGCAAAACAAACAAGGAGCCCTGTGGCACTTTTAAAGACTAACAAATTTATTTATCGAATAAGCTTTCGTGGGAGAAAATCCCACTTCATCAGATGCTTTGAAGATGGGAAAAGCATCTGCCAAAGTGGTATTTTCTCCCACATAAGCTCATGCTATAAATAAATGTGTTAGCCTTTAAATCTGTCACAGGACTCCTTGTTTGTTTTAATTAGTATTACTCTTCTCATTCCATCTTTTTCTGCCTTTATTTTCCAGGCTTTCTCCCCCCTCCCCCCCCGAAGCTAAGCAATTACAATATGGGGTCAGTTCCACATTTCAAACGCTAAATGGCAGATGCTCATGACTGTGAAGCATAAGCAGTTACACCAGCTGAGGATCTGACCCCTAGATACAAGGGTAAGTAGCAGATCATAATTTCTCTCATTATTGTATTCACGCTTCCTCAGAAAATTACGCTGCATTAAACTAATTTCATTATCCTGTGCAAGGAATATTTTAATGCTAGATGTCATTTCAGTATATCAAAATATCACAGAGAACTACAAGGGCCTTTCTTGCCAATAAATTCAGGCTGAAATTCTACAGCATATTTCCAAAACACAGACAATTTGGATCAGATTAGGTAACCAAGCAAAAGCTGTATAACCTCAAGTTCTTCAGAGATGCTGACCCATTGTTAGTGCTTTGTTTTCTGTTCTTATTTTCTCTAGCTTTCTAGAAAGGATGGCATGATAGCACATACCTTTCAAACCTCTGTCAGTGATGTCTGTTTACAGAGTACAAAAAGCTTCTTACAAACTTGGAATCTCAGTTAGAAAAGCTGTTGCCAGGTAAGTGGAAGGAGTCACATGTTTTATATTTGGAGTCCCATGGGCTGATCTTTCATTCCCACTGCCATCAATTTATGCCAGGTCAGTGGGGTAGAGCAAAGTGAAGCGTCTCTACAACCCCTTGCATCCTCCCAAAGAAGAGGTGCAGGCATTGCAGTAGACAGTCATAAGACAAACTTCCAAGAACCCTTTTGCAAGCCCTGGTGCAAAGGGTATCCAACATGGAGATGTAGGCCAGAGCAATAGGTCCAGGAGAAGCTGCAGCATACTTTGGTATGAAGGTTTTAGCTATAGCACATAGGACAGTCCTGAGAAGACAAATAGTTATGGGAACATCTACACCATAGCCCATATCCACATCCTGGCTCACATGCAGGCAGGTGAGTATAAGCCAAGACTGCCTCCAAACAGCCATACTGCAGCATAGCACACTGAAGAGTCCAAGCCTGCAGCACAGATGTACTCTTAGACAGAACCCAGCAGGACAGTCTAAATTATGCTGTAGAACTTCCAAGACCCTGAAGCAGCCGAGGATTGGACAGGCACAAAGATGAGGTAAAGCTTCCTTAACCCCATCGCCATGTGGCTGTGAGCTCTGCAAAAGATACAACCCAGAATCTCACCCACCAACTTACAGACCTTTATATAACCTAACAAATAACAAGATTTCTAGTTCCAGCGCCTTTTAAGCTCATATTGTTCTCTATCAGTGCCGGTCATTTGACAAACTAGAGTGAACATCTTAGCTATGTACTTAGCACAGCTAGCCCACACCGCTGTTCACTGTTGTTCTTTCACACTACTCCCACTCACTACTATTTTTAGCACGCTAGAACAATGAGAGCTAGCACAAGTATGTCTTTGTGAGCTGTGAATCACCCCCCCAGTCCATGTGCAGACGTACTCATAGTCTCAGCTAAGTCAATAGTACTGGTCACAGAGTAAAGCACCAGTTGGTGTGAATGAGGGTGGCAATATCTGGACATCAGAACAATATTTATTAGGTTATTTATTGGTTAGTAAATTGTTCACAAACCTTGTTTGAAGTTTAATTCAGCATAATTAATTCAGACCAATAATTTTCAGACTATGAATGGGTTGCAAATCATTCACTTTGACTATTCAGTATTAGTTATTCATTATTCATGTGTGGTGCAGCTCACACAAGTTACATTGCAATGTTTCTACTCCTTGCCTGGAAGACAAACGTTTTAAAGAGGAGAATAATTCGGGCAGAAGGTAAACCATCTTCTTCCCAACCTGCTCTCTTTGAGCCAGTTAACTCAGTTAATATAAAGCTTCTTCCTGTTTTTCTTAAAACATTGAGGCGCTGTGTGGTTTATCCTGAAGTGAATCCAACAAGGTACAACACAGTGTCGGAAGTTCAAGGGTTTGAGCTCTAGCCAAGAAAAAGGAAAGGAAGCTGAGAAGCTATAAAAGCACAGACTGTGGGTAATAACAACATTCACTCATTACTGCTCACAAGAAACTTGAGTGAACTGGAAAAAGAAGGCTCACTGGTGGCTACATAACTTAGCTTGGTTACTGCAGGGCTTAAAATGCAACATTAAATCATTTCTGCCTGCACCAAATTCATGAAGGAATCTCTCCTATGGCTCTTGCACCTAGCAAGCATAAAAGGAGGAATATTGAAACACGTACTGCAAACATAGCCAAAAAAGCAACAAACTGTAGCAGAAACACACAGCTGGGTAGTAAACCAAACCATGCTTTTTAATGACAACAGAGTCCTGTGGCACTTTTAAAGACTAACAGATTTATTTATCGCATGAGCTTTCGTGGGAGAAAATCCCATCTTCAAAGCGTCTGACGAAGTGTGATTTTCTCCCACGAAAGCTCATGCAATAAATAAATCTGTTAGTCTTTAAAAGTGCCAGAGGACTCTGTTGTCTTTCTACAATAGACTAACACGGCTACCCCTTTGGAATTTGACTACATGCTTTTTAATGACACTTGAGTATAAAGACCCGCTGTGATGTTTAAATGGTGTTCAGAATGAACTTTATGTGGGGAAGGGGCCTTGCCTTGTTTCCCCCAACATTCACAGAATTAATTGTTAAGATGAAGACGTTTATTTATGCATGGTGCTTTCTAAAATGAGTGATTTCAGTTTTGTTATAGCATTACCAGCAAATACACCAGCAGAGTCAGTTTACAGCTGCAGATGACCTCAAATTTATTATCCTTTCCCCATTGCCAACAACAACAGCAGAGGAAAAAATGCAGTGGAAAGGTGGAACCCAGCTGGCATTTCCAGGCTTGAGATAGAATTGCCAGAAAATATTAACAATAACACAGAAAGATTGCTAATGATAAAGGGGCTAAATCCTGATTAAACCATACAGCCCAGTCGGGGTAGAATGGGATCGAATCTCTGAAATAACTGTACCAGTAGCATGAGAGAGCAAAGCTGCTGTTGCTTCTTTAAAAGAAAGTAGATCCCCAGACTGTTCCACCTACATGGGCTTGTATGTATATCTGCCCTCCTCAGAACTCTGTCCCACTCCCCAGCTGCTCTGAACAGTCTAAGATTTTCACCGATGATCATTTCACATTTGCTGCACCGTAACCCCTGACATTTTGTTCTTTCCTCGTACACTGAGGTGCTGAAAGCCTCTAGTGAAGTGCCAAGTGAAAACTCTTAGCACTAGACCCTGAGTAATTCATGTAATTAGTCATTGTCCTCCTGATCACACCTTCATATATATGTGTGTTTCTTAGGCTTTCCTATGGAATGAACGTGGCTTGTTCTCTTTACACTTTTCCTCATGAATCCTATTTTTCTCATCCTATATCTCTTCTAATGCTCTCCTCTGCATCTCTCCACTGTGTCCATTTCACTGTGATTTTTTTTCATAATGGCGTCAGTGGTGTGGGGGGGGCAAGCTCCTGGGTGCAGGGCTGCAGAGGGGTGCTGGGTCGGAAGGCGGGCTGCAAGGCATGGGGTAGCATGGGGTGATCCAAAGCCTATTAGAGCTGAGGTAGTCTTTTCTTGAATCAGGCCCTTGAAACATTTCTTACTACGACATTTTTTAAATTTCCTCTAGATATCTATATGAATCTGTAGACTCCAAAATACTTTTATCTGGCCCATTGTCCTCAAAAAACCTCAAAAGATCATTTGAATACTTACAATAGCACGAACATTCCATATATGACTTCAGAAAAGGAAAAAGAACATCAGCAACTTTTGCTAAAGATGAATATAGCTCTTATTAAATGGTTAACCAACAGAGAGAACCTTGAGGGTTTCTTTGTTTGTTTTTTAAAGCTTACTTTGTAGTAACTGTAATCCTGGATTTACTTTTTGGTGAATTATCATTTCTTTTTACAGAAGTTAGTGAAATGTTTGATCATACAGGAGTTCTTATCCCTAGCTTAAAATATGATTTTAAAAAAGAGAAAAAGGAAGGAAGAAGCAAAAGAAAATATGTAGAATAATGTGGTATCTTGTTAGAAATGCATGAATGGTGTGAAATCAATATGTTGTGATTGTGCTGTTGTGTGTGTCCTGAAAGAAGTAGAGATTAGACAACAGACAGCCCTATGGTGCTATGAAATGTACAAAGATCAGAGTGGTTTTTTAGACTTGCTGGTTTGGGGCCAGTGCATGTCTTTTTAATCTTTGTGTCTCATATAAATCTGAGCATGCTGCTGGCTTTAAAGCTGGGATTTGTAAAGGAGCCAAGGGAATTAAGCATTCCACCCGCACAGAACTCCCTTTGAACAAATAATTAATAAATAAATAATAAATAAGTAATGATTATAATGTTACAACACATTTCTTCATCCTCATGAAAATGCTACTTTTTTTCTCTCTGGAAACAATAGATAGGGTCAAACTGAATACACGTCCTTAACTGCACAAATAATTAGTTCCATCTCACTTGTTTTGTCTTCACTGCTCATTTGTTATATAAAACTTGTACCTTGTTTAAGCTGATAAAACGGTGATGATTTTCATTTACATTTGTAGAGGCAATTGGGGGGTCACCAAAAATTCACAGGGCAACATTTTTCCCCCATAAGAAAAGTTTGTTTGAATTTTGCATTATCATCACTTCTTGACAGTGTACGCAGGAGAACTACCAAGGTGGATTGTTTGTTCTTGGTTCTCCTGCTGCTATATTTTAGTGAGATGTGTCAAAACATTTTCATTGTCATCTCCTACAAGATCAGAAAAATTATGTTACTTCAATAAATTCCTTTGACATAAGGCCAGGATACATTTGCGTGTTTTAAATCATTCTCTTGTTCATCATATACAGGGTTTACAATTTGGGTTGATGGTTCTCAGCATCCCCACCACAAAAACTGTTCCAGCACCGCTAGGGTAGATATTGTTTTGACGCTCCAACTTGAGCTGGAGCTCATCCCCTACACCCACCCAACCTAGCTTGAGAGTCTGAGCTCCACTGTAAGACAACAGAGCTCATTTAAGGCCTGTTTCAAAGCCCACTGAATTCAATAGAAGGACTTCTATAGACTTTAATAGGTTGGGCAGGAGCCTGAAGGAGTAAGAATTTTATTGTGTATTTTCCAAACAGCAGTCACCAAGAAAGTCTTCAAAAGGACAATTATATCTCTAGAAGGGCCTAAGCCTGCAACCAGATCCATGTGAGCAGACTCTTGCACCAAAGCAGTGTCCCATTAATTAAAAGGAATTTTTGTGCATGAGTCTACCTGCATGGATTTGATTACAGGACTGGAGTCTAAAGCTATGCAAAAGTCTGAACCAAAATTACACCGTATGTCAATATATTTTTACATTTACCTCGTGTGCACTCTTCCAAACATTTCCATTAAATTGTCTATTTATACTGTATGCTTTTTCAAGACTGCTCCTCACCTCAGGCACTTATAGCCTCTCTACAAGTACTTATAGTCTGTCTAGAAGAACTTCCACTAGAAGAAGATACCTAATTTCAGAAGAACAAAAGAGAAGTCTTGTAGCACTCTAAAGACTAACAAATTTATTTTTCTCATTAAGTTCTGTGGGCAAAGTCCCACTTCATCAGAGCATGCCAGGGCATGGCAAGATTCAATGGCTCTAAACTAAATTTAGAAAAAATTATACTGGAAACAGGATACAATTTTTAACACTGTGAAAAATTAACAAATGAAATAGCTTGCCAAGGGATGTTGTAAATTTTTAATCACTAGGAATCTTTACGTGGAGAATGCATATTTCTAAGAGATGTATCCTTGCTAATGTGCTCAGTACAGGAATTACTGGATGAGGCAGGAGGTCAGACTAGGTGGGCACAATCTCTTTTTTAACCTTAAAATGTATGAAGCTATGAAATTTCAAAGGGGCCAAAGACTCACAAGTCCCATTCAAACTATAAAGTCACCAGAAAGAAGTCACCCTTCAAACTCATGAAGATTCCTTAGATGCAGATCAGAACCAGGAATAACAAATACTTTAATGAGAGTGTAACACAGAGTTCAAAACGTAAATGAGCTCTCTAGTCTTACTTTATCTCACAATTCATTTTCTTTTCCAGCATTAAAAAAAATCTTTGTTAAGGTATATATCCATATCAGTTGTTTGATTACATATTACCTTTCACAAGAATCTGCAAACTAAGAGGCCTAGGGGACACTATTCTCAAAGGCTATGTCTACACTTGTTAATTTAGGTCAACTTCGCATGTCTACACTCAAAAATTAAGTCGACTTAAAGGGGACTCTGCCAAGTCGACTTAGAGCATCCACAGTGGATGCCTAAGTCGACCTGTAGGGGCTAGGTGGACCTGGGAGTGGTCCACGATGGCAGGGGGGGCACCCCTTGCCAAGTGCCAGGGGGATCAACAGTTGCCCCATTGTACCTGGTTACAATGGGGGGCTGAGCAGGACAGGGACACTGGCAGGGCATAGGAGCAGGGTGGGCAGGGCTCTGTCCTGCCCTGTGAGGGGGCACGCCAGGCTCCGCCAGTGGGGGAGCCCTGAAGACCTTTATGTCAATTTAAAGCCGACTTAGGTCTAATCTGCGTACACATTGGCTAAGTCGACTTAGCCAGTAAAGTCGACTATAAAGTAGGTTTTATAATGTCGACTTTAATTTTAAGTTGACTTAAGCAAGCTTAAGTCGACTTAATTCGTAAGTGTAGACACATTCGAAGAAGGTACCTCTAACTCAGTGGCTATGTCTACACTAGAAAAGTTGTCAACTTTTGTTGTCAACTTTAATAAGGTCGACTTTAAGTCGACTTAAAATCGACCTTATTAAAGTCGACTTAACAAGTGGCAACACTTTATGTCAATTTAGTCTACTTTGTTAAGTGGACTATGCGACTTAACAAAGTGGACTTATGTGTCCACACTGGGCTTAGGTTGATTTAAGGAAGGGACCTAAGGAATCTAAGGAGGCTTAAGTTGACCTAATGAGTGTTAGTTATAAAGTCGATTTAAGCTTTCATTAAGTCAACTCAAGGAATTTCTTAAGTCGACTTAATGAAAGCCTACTGTGGACGTGGCTTAATTTAAGTTGACTTAAGCCTCCAGTGGTTCCCAACCTGTGGCCTAGAGGCCAAAAGTGGCCAACGGGGTCTTTCAAAGTGGCTGCCACACCCCTCTCATCGGCTTCAGAAAGAAGCTGCTGTCCGAGGACCCAGATCCAGCATGTTGCCATGGGGCTGCAAAACAAGTGCAGGCTCCTTGCTGAAGTCAAAGGAATGGGAGATCAGTACTCCCTTCCCTCTGGCTGTAGCATGGAGCACAGCAAAGCTTTCTGCCTGGGTCCCTAGATGCTGGGGTCCCTGCTGGAGCCAGAAGGAGGGAAGCACTGATCTTCCATACCCTAATTGCAGAAGGGACCCACTGCCTAGGGACCCAGTTGGAGCACATAGAGCTATAGGACACATGTGGTTTTCCCTGGTGAACTCCTTCCATCTGGCTGCAGTAGGGGGTAGTGGTGGGCTACTGGCAGAACAGCCAGGACCCACCATGTGTGAGGAGGGGCAGGACTCTAAAAATCAGTGCCTTCCACACTTAGCAGGCCATCCACTGTGACATAGATGCCAGGTCATGTATTTCAATGTGTAGCGAAAACAACGAGAGTCCTGTGGCACCTTAAAGACTTAACAAATTTCTTGAGCATGTGACATTCTGTGAGTGATTTGTAGGTGTAAAATAGTGAATGTAAAAATGAGCACCATACCATCAAAATGTTTACTTTAAATATAAAGTGATTTGTAGTCCTTAATGGTCTCTACATTGACAGACTGGTGGCCCTTCAGAGGTGTTAAAATTATATTTGTGGCCCTTTAGCCAAAAAGGTTGGGAAGCACTGCTCTAATTAAATAAACACTGCTCCTTACAGGTCACTATTTAGTTATCAGTCCAGTAAGGAGTCTATCATCTACCTTTCTTGACATGTGAAGTATTGATAAGATGAGTTACAAAACATCAGTTTTATAATTTGGTTCTTTCCTACAGCCCTGTGTTCTGTTCCTGGAAGAGCCATAATTTCATGATCTAAATATAGGAAATTTGTGTATGACATTCATGCTAGTTCAACCCAATTGTTCCAGCTCACTCTCTGAACCTCTATAATTAATGGTCACTGATAGAATGACACTCTTTTGCTAGGATGTATTAGGCTCTTTTAATTTCTGATTATCCCAGGACAGAGGAAAAGTAGTCAAGGTGCCTTGTTTAAGAGGTTTAATAGTAATGATGCATTTCCCGAATATCTTACTTCAGTGTTTTAATTATTTATTTTCCGTCCATACTAAATACAGCAGTTGTCTTCTGTGTTTGAACCCCAGGTGTATGATGGAAATTTTTTACTTTTTGTTAAAAATTCCCAAATGTGAACATAATTATGGCTGAAAATTACCAAAGGGAGGTGGGTGTTCAGATGAATTTTTTTTTTTCTTTTTCAGAATTTTAGTTTTCTGGTGGAAACGGTATCAATGAAAGCAGACATTTGCAAAAACGTTATTTAGTCAAAAACACCTATTTTCCATTAAAAAAAATTTCAACCAGACCTAACAAACAACCCTTGGAAATAGCATGGGTTTTAAGCTCCAAGACTTGCAGCTTCCCAAGATATGCACCGATATCTGGAACACCCATAGAGGTAAGAGCCATCTGTGCTAAGGTACTATAACCTCTGCACTGTTTCCTGCTGCTTTCAGTGTCCCCAGTGCCAAGGCAGCATGGCTTTTGCAGAAAATATTATGAAAGGACTCATCAAGCAGCCACTAAACTTTTGTTGGGAAGAGGGAGAAACATTAAAAGGTGCCATCCATGCTATGTAGAGCAGCTAGCCTGACATTCCCTTGCCCATCCTGAATCCTAGACTACCTGCAGAGGACCTTCTAAAGAAAGGGGGAAAATATAACAGAATCAGTCTTTTCTCTTTTTTTATGCAGCCCTTGTCCACATATGAGATTTGTGCTCTCATCTGCTTCCAGAAGTGGAGGAAAGTGCCTGTGTCCTGGTTACTACTTTCTGATTATTACTTACTTATCTCTGTCTTCGGATTGAAAAGAGTAAGGTCACTTTCTTTTATAACTTTAGTTTTACTTACTGATATGATCGTTTCTTGGAAATTTAAATCTCAGTGTAGGTGACTATAAAAAGAGAGCTTTTCAATCTGCACTATCTAACCGTGCAATTCTTTTCCTAAAGGTTTAAGGAGGAATAAAAGTTACATTTGATTAGTTTAAAAATAGTTCATTTGCATGTGTTCTAGTTTCATCTTGAACAAGAAAAACATGTAGTTTCTGTGACTGTCAGGCCATTTTAATGAGTTTTTAAAAGTGTTTTCTTATAAATTATTCATCCCCTATCTTGCCTATTTTCTAGTTTCTTCCATCTTTAGTATATAATATTAATATCCTATTTCTTATATACCAAAATCCTTTCTTCAAATCTACCATATTCTACTGTCCCACTAAATAAGTATATTAAATAAAGTGTTCCTTAGCATTCTTTCTGCCATTTGAATTGTATTCTGTAAAATGCCACCCTTGTTCCTCTCTCCTCTGGTTCATATTTTGGGGGGGAAAGGGGAGGAGAGAGAGGTAATGGAGAGAACATACAAATTTCCAGATTTTCAGATATTTATAATCCTCTAAACTTGTTTTCACTAATGGACAATGCCAGATGCTACAGAGAAAAATAATGTGCAACAGCCCCCCGAAAAAACATACAATATTTAGGTATCATGTAAATACTCGATCCTATCTAATGACTTCTTTATGTCCTGAAGCCAGAGGGCTGAGAGTTTAGCTTAGCTAGTAAATCAGCGGCCTCTAGTCTTATATTCATGATGAATGAATTTACCCTAGACATTGTTTAGAGCCTCATTGGAACAAAGAGGGCTGAAGTAGTCCTACCTAACAATTACTGGATGTGTTACATTGAGTTAAATAGAACAAACTCTCAAAAACATGTTCTTTTCATATTCTGTTTGTTATACAGACATACGAAGATGGTTCACTTTTGGTACAGAATAAGCAGTTGAACAATTTCTGTAAATATTAATGCCAATTATTAGCCTTTTAAAAATGTTCCCATCAATCAAATACATAATTTACATGAGAGAGATTGCACAGCTTCCATAAAAGTTGATGCTGAGCTGAATTAATTTAGAAATATATCTAAATTCCCTGAAATTATGAGCAAGTGCCTTTAGGTAATGTTTCATGGGCAAGGAATCTTAGTCCTTTGCCTCCAGTTTTGACACCTGCATTTCTCTCACAATATGAAGATTACTGTGGCCTGTTATTATTGGAAAACAGAGAAAGTATGAGCCCTTCTTTAGATACAAACACCCTTTCCATGAAGAGGCCAAGAGAGGTGGAGGGCTACTGTGAGAAACCATGAGAAATTGTCCTCATAACAACACTCCAAACACTTTGAAAGGCCTTTCCATAAGTGCTAATGCCAGATACAAGTCAGGAAAGCATGGATGACTCTGGGATAGGCCCCCAGGGGCAAGTAAAAATGACAGCATCCTAGAACTCAAACAAATGGAGGCTGAGTGGAATCAGCATTCCCAGTGGTGGTCCATGAGACCAGAAATGTGATGTCCCATGAGACTGGGATCATCTAGGGGACAGCAGCAGGGAGATGAGATTCATAGGGTACCAATATCAGAAAGTGCAAGTCATGAAAGACTGGCCATACTGTTTCCTCATTTTGAAATGAAGATGGGATAAGAATAACGATCTCAATTATTAGGTGTTAATCCCTAAAGTGACTTGGAGAAAAATTATACAATCTGCCTATATGATATTTTCCAAAGGACAACATAGAAAGGGATGAAACCCTCAAAAGATTGCTCACCTGCTTTTACAGGCCTAGAGTTTAAGAAGATTTCTGTGCTCCTTATTCAGTGTGCCACATCGTGACTCCTAAAGGGTTCTTGTATTTCCACTGCCCCAAGTCATGGGACTTTTGAAAAGGACTGGAAAAGAGCTATTGGAGTATTAGAGAGAAGGCCTCAAGGACATACATTCACTAGAGTAATGAAAGATTGTGCCAATTTGTAACCTGAAGCTATCTCACTTTGAATGTCAACAGTGAAAGCCATAACAAAGATACTTTGGCTAATAGGGTTACTCTTTAAATTTCTTACAGACCAGAGTACCAATTTAATAGCCCAATACTGCATTAGGCATGTGGCCTGCTATATGTCAAGCCCATACATACCATGCCCAGAAAAATGGCCTAGTGAATCCATTTTCCTCTAAGATTACATTTCCTGTTGATTTTTCAATTACAACTTTATTAGAAAAAAGATATAGCTGTCTATCTTTCCTTAGGTTTTGTGGAGCCTCTTGATTTTTTACATCTCTTCTCCCAGCTTGCTAATAAGTACCCAAGTGCTTACTTGAGATGAGCTCCCAAAGAGAGTAAGATAATCAAGGGTGTTCTATTTTTCTTTTGATCTTTGCATAGCTTCTCTATTTAATTAACTTCAAGTGTTGTATTCTCCAAGGAGGCAAAGGGAGGATTTTACTAGGAGGTGTGCACATTAGACAGTAATGTGAACAGAGTGACAATGAGATATAGCTTCTGTAAAACAACATACAAGATTCTTTAACATCTCTATTGTTTAGGAGATTAAATACCCAGTGGGGACCAAATTTCAAATTTGGGTCCATAAAACTGTGTTTCTAAATCCAGATTTAGGCATCTGAACTAGATCTATAATGTATTTAGGTGTCTAAAGATAGAGATAGGTGCCTCATGGGATTTACAGACGCCTCTGGATTAGGCACCTAACACCCATTAAAAATATTGAGAGTTAGGCACCTAACCTGTATATGCAGACTTCCAGCAGGCTGAATAACTAGTTAAAGCTAAAGAGTTCAGTCTGGACCATTTTAGTGGAAGTGTGGAAATCGACACGCTGAACATCAGAATGGCCAAACTAGAACAGACCAACGGTCCATCTAGCCCAATATCCTGTCTTCTGACAGTGGCCAATGCCAGGTGCTTCAGAGGGAATGAACAGAACAGCTAATCATCAAGTGATCCATCCTGACACCTACAGAAATGAAACATCTCATCGTCCCACTACTGTCCCATATAGGTCCTCTGCACTGCTGTGAATTTCGGCCTCAGTGCCTCTAGTGGGCAAGCTGGGTAGCATGGGGAATATTAGAAGTGGCACATGTAGAGAGAGCAGCATGTATAAGCCACCATGTATGGTGCTGAAAGCCTATCCCATCAAATTAATGTACACTAATAATGTATTTCTCTCTCAGCAATCAGCTAAGTAGAAATATGTAAATTGTTGCAATATAAAATGGCAACACTTTCAAGTAAGTGGCAAATCTTCATTAATTGAATCAGCTTCAATTATATTAACAAGATTCATTTTGAACTGTTAGTATTAATGTGAACACAGAGCATATGACTTGAGAAGCCTTTTTAATTGCTACATAATCATAACAGAAAAATCTCTTACATATGGGTCCACTTTTTAGAAGAATAAATAAATAAATTAAATAATTTATTCTGTTAGTTGCTGGGAAACCCTACTGTTGATTTATGATAACCATGGCACAGTAAATCAGATCACCACTTGCTTCCCATTTGTATGAGGGTTGGGTACTCTCAATGCTCTATGTTAGAGTGACACCTACAGAATAAAAAAGTTAAAGATGGGAAACACGGGGAAAGAGACTGCATTAAAAATAATTCTTAAGTATTGCCAAATCATGCTACTGTATATATACAACATGAGTTGTTTTAAATGTCTCTAATAAGGAAACTTTTAAATACTCACAAATCTCTTGGGGCCTAATTTATAACATTTTTCACTGTTGCCATGTCTGAAAATCCTGCTAATAGCAAATTTCCAAGCAAAGTTAGTTATTATAATTGCTGAATCTACTTTATTAACACTATTTTACAGGCACTAAACATTACAGTTTTAAAAGGATCAGCATTTTTTCCTGTGCTACTGTTGAATTCACAAAAGGCACATCTTCTGGAAACTCCTCATTATACTCTATATTTTTGCAGCGATGGTGCACTGTGTGAGCTTCTATGAAAATGCATTCTTGTTTTTTATGCTTCGGGGGGAGGGAGGGCAGAGGGAGGATTCTTTTTTTTCCCCACTCTAACCCCATTCCTCCAAACAAATGAAAATGAAATATCTTAGGAAGTTATATCACATCTGACCCAAATCTATTGAACTTTCATCTACCAGAGACCACTATGTATACCGTACTCTTTTAAATTCACCTTAATAGTTGTATTCCTGAACTCAAAGTGGAAAATGTGTTTAAAGACATAGATATCTGAAGCTGTGCTGTCATTTCCTTTATTTTTCAATAAACGACTTGAGGAATATTAAGAGAATGTTTACATAGTTTTGTCAACATAAGGGAGCATATGCCGGTCACTTTAACTCACTACAACAACATAATAAAATCACCTCGATGAGAGATGCAGGGTTTAGTTTGACGTAGTTAGAATGATGCAATGTCGGTGTAAACACTGTGTTGCTTACGTCACCCTAAGCAGCCTCCAATGCCCATGTGACTGCTCTGATCACTATTTTGAGCTCCTCTGCCCTGTATCCAGGCACACAAATGAACACGCTCCCTTGTTAAAGCCCTGGCATGCTTTGAAGATGCTCTTCTTGTTTGCTTGATATGGAGAGCTCACCTAGCAACTGCCCAGCTGAGCAGGCTGGCTCCATGCAGCAAACCTGATCCTGCCTGGAGTACATGGGAGATGGTGGATCTCCTAGGTCTGTGGCGAGAAGAAGCTGCTCAGGCACAGCTTCAGTCCAGCTGTAGGAACTTGACCAGGGCATGGAGGAGAAGGGCTATATGGGGACACATGCAGCAATGCCATGTAAACCTCTAAGAGCTGCACCAGGCATAGCAGAAGGAAAGGGAGGCAGATGTCACTTCTGGTGCAGAGCCACAGACATGCCACTTCTATGAGGAGGCTGGGGTCAGGGTGGAGGTAAATAGCCTCCCCCATGGGGATCCTCTTATAGCCTTGTTCCAAAGGGGTAGCCGTGTTAGGCTAGTTCAGCAAAACAAACAAGGAGTCCTGTGGCACTTTTAAAGACTAACAAATGTATTTATCGCATGAACTTTTCTAGGAGAAAAATCCCACTTCATGAAAGCTCATGCGATAAATAAATTTGTTAGTCTTTAAAAGTGCCACAAGACTCCTTGGCTATGTTTACACTACAGGCTCTGTTAAGTCGACCTAACAAAATTAACTTTAAGTTGACTTAAGGAAGCACTTAAGTCGACTTAATAAGTGCCCAGTGTGAACGCCACATTCTGTAGGTCGACTTAAGCATTGTTAAGTCGACCTAAGGTGCAAGTGTAGATGTACCCCTTGTTTGTTATAGCCTTGTGTTCATGATGCACAGCACAATGCTGAAGAGCCGTGCAAGATCCACACTTTCTGACACAGGTGGATAGTGGCAGGTTACCGGGGAAGTTGAAAAGTGGCTGGAAACCTAGCAGGATGCTCATGAAATGATGGGATTGAGAAACTTGCACCATGTGAGGCTGAAGCTGCTCCTATGAGGAATTTCAAACCCTTCCCAAAATACCCTGCAGCCAGTTGCACAGTGGAATAGCTACCCACAGTTCACTGCATTCTTTGTTATGCAAGAACTGCTACTGTGGATGCACTCCACTGATACTGTGAGCTCTGGGACATGTAGACATGCAATAGTGATTTAGTTACAGTGATGGCAATAATTCAATGTAACTTAAATCAACCTAACTCTGTAGTATAGACATAGCCTAAGACTAGATTTTTTTTTTTTTTTAGGCTTTATGCTCCATTAACCTAGAAACCTGCTCAGTCAGTATCCCTTGAAAGACATCCCTTTTCTTTTGACTCCACTAGACACCACACCTTAACCCACTTCTAAATTAATGGGAAGTTGAATAACACTACATCATAGACTTCACATCCTTGAAGAGGAGTCCTTCTTCAAAGACATCAGAGGAAAACTCTGAATGAAATGAAGGCACTTATCTCTTGGGATTTACTCTTTTTATAAATATATACCTTTTTGGTGAGGAGGAAGAGCTTTGCTAGAATATTTTAGGGTACATCCACACTGCAGCCTCAGGTCAACTTAAGGGCGGTTAAGTCAACCTATAGACCACTGCATCCACACTGGGCGCTTATTAAGTCAACTTAAGTGCTTCCTTAAGTCGACCTAATAACACCACCTCTTACGGTCGACTTAACACTTAAGTCGCTCTTATTAAGTCGACTTAAGCCAGTGTAGACAGGGAATGTCCTTAAGTCGACCTAATTGGCCTCCAGGCCCCAGTGCAATGTGGGACAGCTACCCACAATGCACCACTCCTCCGTCAACCTAGCACCTGCCAGTGTGGACACTGGCAGTCGACTGGAGTTTTCAGTGTGGACTCTCTAAGTCGATTTAACAAGGTCAACTTAAAGTCAAGTTAAAGTCGACCTTGTTAAGTCGACTTAACAAAGCCTCCAGTGTAGATGTACCCTTAGTGTCTCTGGGCTCAAGACAGCACATGGTGGGTAACTACTCCTCACTTGTTCTGATGGGCAGGATGATGACCAGTCACCATCTAGGATTTTCCTGCTCCTCAAAGCTCCTTTCTTCAGCTTGCTTCTCCAGACTGATTCCTGCCCCTCTCATGGTGAAAAATGGGAAGTAGACCTCGGCACTATTTGTCCCTTGATCAGGCAAAGCTAAATAAACAAACCCCTCAGTATACCTCTTTTGGAAGCTCTTTCCCACAGAGCCCTTACATATTTTTCTGCCCTCACTTCCAGGACCTCCCACCCTTAAGCTGTGACAGACATAGCTGCTCAGATACCTTGAAGGGAAGAGAAGCTCACACAGCTCTCTTGTATGGGCCCAATTATTGCCACACCTAAGCACCTCAGAATCACTGATGTGTTTATTCTCCAAACATACTGGGTGCATCTACACTTGTAAATTAAGTCGACTTAAGCTTGCTTAAGTCGACTTAATTTACTCTGCATCTACACTACACTTTCCTTACGTCAACTTAAGCAGCTGCTTAAGTCGACTTAAGGAAAAGTTAAATCGACTTTATAAAACCTAGTTTTAAGTCGACTTTTGGCTTAAGTTGACTTTATAAAGTCGACTTAAGCCATTGTAGACGTGGAGTAGCCCTAAGTTGACTTTAAGTCGACTTAGGGCTCTCCAGGACTTCCCCACTGCCCTCCCTGCCAGGGTGGCTGGCACAGGGAGAGCCTGGCATGCCCCACCCTGCCCCTATGCCCTGCCAGGATCCCTTTGCCCCATTGTACCCAGGTACAATGGGGAAAAGGCTGAGCCCCCTGGCACTTGGCAAGGGGTGCCCCCCCTGCCACCGTGGACCAGTCCCTGGTCCACCTAGCCCCTACAAGTCGACCTAGGCATCCAGTGTGGACACTCTAGGTTGACTCTGTAGGGTCCCCCCAAAGTCGACTTAAAATTTAAGTGTAGACATGCTAAGTCAACTTAAATTAACAAGTGCAGACATAGGAACTGTGAGGTCTGACAGTCTATTTATCTCCATTTTACAGATGGGAAATGGAGACACAGAAAGTTTCAGTCTGTGGTAGAGTGGGAAATTGAACACTACACTTCCAAGGCTCAGGCAGGCATTCCAATCACTGAACCATACTTTCTCCCTCCTGGAGCATCTGAAGAAGTAGGATTTTCTCCCATGAAAGCTCATGCAATAAATATATTTGTTACTCTTTAAAAGTGCCACGGGGTTCCTTGTTTGTTTTCCTCCTGGAAGGAGACCTTCTTTCTGCGGTAGTAAATTAGGCATTATTTTAAGGAGCTGCAGCAGTTGCTCTAACCAGAATGCTTAGTTGCTCTAACCAGAACACTAAGCAGGAAAGGTCAGAGGAATGAGAACACAGGAGGCGTGAGGGCGAGGCTACACTCTCAGCAGCACCTCCAACAGCATAGCGTCAATTGTGCAGGTTTGACTGAGCATCTGTAAAGACGCGCTCAATTGAACTCAGTATTTGGTGGAGGTCGATTTGTTAAGACCTACCCAGCAAGTAACGTAGCACTGTTTCGACACAAAGGCATTTCCTGTCGAATCAGCACTGGGGGGGACCCTGCAATGAGTATTCATTAGGAAGCCAAAGGGAGATACACAAGGTATTTTAAGTACTTTGCATATCTCCCTTTGATTGCTGCTGAAATTCCCCCACAGTGTAGACCAGCCTCAAGAGAAGTACATAAGGAGTAAATCCAACTCTATTCTCCATAGCTTTGAAGCAGTTCCTCATAGCTAAACCAGGGAGGGGGGCCGTGTGAAGAGGCACAGCACTGTAGGGGTATGCAAGAGGAAATGTGGGAACAGAGAATCCACTGCTCCTCAGATCTTCCAGACCTCCCCCTTGATAGAGACACATTTGGATTCTGAAGGACTGTTTTGTTTTTTTGGGTAGAAGAGTTCATCTTGGGGGAGTTCCACAGCCTGAGCGGGAAGATTTCTACCCAATGCCCTCCATTCCCTGCCATGGGTAAATTGAGCACACAACCCACTGCATAAACTGTATATTGCATACCTTAATTTGGTCCAAAATACACACACACAACTTCTCCCAGGAATTTTCATTCCTCTCTCTTTGTTTGATCACCCCTCTATCCATTCCCTTAGGATGAGAGGCTTTTACCTGTGTTACCTGATAGCAAGCTGCTCAGACCTGAGCTCGTCTTATTTTTATATCTGCAAAGCACCATACGTACCATTAGAACTTCATAAATAATCTCACCGCTTGACCCTGCAGTGACAAAGAACCTTCAGCTCCCTCACCTTGCTGGATCAGGCCTGCAGTCCCATAACAAAGAAACGGGACAATTGCACATGTATTTGCACCTTCTCCCCTTACACACTTGCACTACACAGCAACTGGTAAAGGCAAGTACATTATCTCATTCTTCTAAAGCCTGTCATATCTTACCTGTATTAACTTGGTCCCTGACTCAAGTAATCATCTCTTTCAATCCTCTAAGCAATATCAGAGACTGGGAGCTAGGGCAGGAGAAAGCCAAATAGCATCAGCAACTGTAGCAGTGGTGTTGTGAAAGCAGAGGCATTTCTGATATTACTAAGCGTATAAAACATTCAGAGTTTAGAAGGGAAGGATTCCTTTTCCACATCATTACAGTCACTAGGGAGATGGAAGCTAAAATATTAAAAAACTGCATGTTGCCCTAAGCATCTTCTAGTTTGTTGTTCTGCACAGTTCATTTTAGTGATTCACTTAGATGTTGAAAGCAAAATATTAAAAAAAAAGTTCATAGAAACTTGTGTTTTTGTGAAATCCCCATAGCTCGGAACACTGAAAGCGACAGCTGCCAGTTGGCTTCACTGTTCTGATTACCTTTGCATTTACTTTTGGAAACAAATGAAGATTTCTTAGTGTGCGCTTATTGAGGGTTTTAAACGCCATTGGCATTGGGTGCCAACCTAAGTGACAATCACGTCAGTCAGCATTTGGTCTCCTCTTTGTCACTACAGAAGTATCTTTAATTTACTTCTGTTTCTACAAAGGGATATGCAATTTTAGAAGATCAAAAAACATTGTCTGCCCTCCGGCTGCTAATGTATGGTTCTCCCTTCATAAAAGTTATTGCAACTTTAGTTTCTGCTGTCCTTCCTCACTGCTTTAATTTTGTTCTGTATACTTCATGCTGGTGAACAGTACGTTATTAGGTTTCCATAAGGGGCTCCTCTCCTAATCCTCTCCTGTATCCTGCAGAAGCAACTTCCTTTAAGTGTTTTAAAGTAATATTGTGCAGTAATGATAAAACAAGAGGAGACACAGGACAAGAGGATAGACACCTGTATCCAGACCTCCTACCAAGTGTTCTAGCCGCTCCTCATAAATTGATCTTACCTGCGGTTCTGCTTATGGCACATTCTTGTTTCCCGCTGCATTACAAGGCAAGCAATAAGTTATAGTATACCAGCATCAATGCTCAGTCTACATCAAAGGCTGAGGAAGAATCTTTCACTCCCTTAGGGTTGGTGGTGGTGTTTTTAAGTCCTATTATATAAAAAACATGAAGTAGGACATTTTCACTGATGTAACTGCTTTGACTTCAATGAATTTGCTGTTGAGCTACACTGATACAACTAAGAACAGAATCAGGAACTCACATTTCAGCTTCTCCATCTGGTATGGGTCCTCTTTGATAATGACTCATTTTTGTCTGAGGGTAGAATTTCATCTGGTCCCCACCTGGTGTTTGATTAGTATAAGGAAGGGCAGGCTGGAACCGCAGTTCCTGTCTCACAAGAGTTTGTAAATGAAAATTATAATTTGTTTTACTTATATACTTTAAAAAAAATTAAGCATCTCAAGGCTCAATATGGCAAATATAATTTTCAAATAAAATTCATTATTGAGCTGGAAAAAATAAGATACAATCACCCCCTCCCCCAACCAACTAAACCCAGCCTGCCAGAAATCAGCCCCATCCTGAGTAAAGATAGTTGCCTCACCTCAAGACAATTGCATCAGTATTCAGTAGTTCAGGTCTAGGGAGGCCAGAGGTCCTAATAATATCAGGATCTCCATACTGATATTAGGAATTTTGTCTTATATATGCAACCATACTCCCACTCCTCCAAAAAAGCATCCCAGTTTTTAACACATGCTGACTGGTCACCCTCAGTTCAGCAAAGGCACTCACACTCAGACTTCCAGCTCTCCAGCTGTTATCTCTCTTGTGTGGACACTCACATCTCTCTCCCTCCTAACTGGGGTATTTCCAGGCTGAACAGTTCCCTGCCTTCACTGTGTATTTCTCAAAAAAGAAAGTCTGCCTAAACCAGGGATGTCAAACTCAGGTGCTGTGAAGGACCAGATTTGACATAAATGTACTTCAAGTGGGCCATACATACCATAAATCGAAATACTGTGCCACTCCCACAGCACTGTGGAGTGCTGTGTATGCAAAACTGTGCTCCATGATACCTCTCTTTCTGTTAGGGAGAGCGTGTGGTCTCGCGGAGCGCAGTCTCACATAGCCCTCACTCCACAATGTTGTGAGACCTGACGCTCTTGCGGCAGTGTGGAGCATTGGGGTATGCGAGACCACACTCTCTCTGTTAGGGAGAGTGTGTCGCCACAGAGTGCAGTCACTGGCCAGATGGAAGAGGTTCGCGGGCCTCATGTTTGACACCCCTGGCCTAAAGAGACCTGCTTGCTTTCTTTTCAGAAACTGATACGAGATATAAGTTAACACAAAGAGTTTTCTAGCCAAGCCTACTTTAGTCTTAAGGTAAGGACGCAATGGTTGTATTCCTTATGTCCTTAATGGCTCATCAGGATACTCCCTGGGCCCATTGTAGCTGGCACATTCCTTAACATTAAGGACACAATGGTTTTACACAGCCACCTCTCTCAGACATTTCCATAAAATCACACAAGTTAAAGTATAGATATAACACCAAATTCCTAACTAAACTAACTTCTAATCCAAATACAATTCCTAGACATAAACTATATAATCATTCCCAGCAAATTACTACCTTTCTATTGATACCAAACATGACATAGCTCCTATGGATTATAGCATTTAGGATATATGGACAGAAAATAATATCATAAATGCTTCCCTAAATCCAGACAGCATCACACCCTGCCCACATGCCCTGCCAGGGTCCCTGTCCCCCTTTGCCCCATTACACACAAGGGGTTCCCCCCCACGCCACCGTGGACCTGCCCAAGGTCTCCCTAGCCCCTAGAAGTCGACCTAAGCGTCCAGTGTGGACGCTCTAGATTGACTTTGTAAGTTCCCCTTTAAGTCGACTTTAATTTTAAGTGTAGACTCACTAAATCGACTTAATTAAGTCGACTTTAAGTTGGCTTAGTTAAGTCGACTTAGTTAAAGTCGACTTAAAAGTGCAAGTGTAGACATAGCCTGATTTAGCCTAAATTCAGGCATTTTGTCCAAAAGTCCTCTCTTTGTCTGTGGAGAATCCAGTTTGAACTAGTACATGCCTATCTCCACAGAAGGGTTTCCAAGCTTGATAACTGAGGAAGGTCATTAGAACTGCTTTTCCCTCCTAGAGAAAATACATTCTATTCCACAGTAACACATACACGACCGCATTTTTAAATACAATGTATCCCAAAGGTGTAACTCTAATTTATTAATGTTTAACTTAATTCTATAAAGCTTACCATAATTCCATATGGTTTGTTCAGTTTATTACAGGATACTGTCAGTCTGTTGCAGCAGTAACCCACTGAGCTTGACCATAACATAAGTAATAAATAAGAATCCCAATCTTAATACCAGTAAAGTTAGCTCTATCAGAGGAATGAGGAATGGAATTCCAGAGCTGAGGCTTCTGTTCTGAGACTCTCCTATCATCAGGCCAAGCCATTTAAAACTAATTAATCACTTACCTCAGCTATCATATTGGAATATGGGGAGCAGCAAGCCCTTGTAGGTAATTGGACCCAAACACTAATCCTTACTGGAACTGGTTCTCCAAACTCCCCATGGCACTTTTGAAAATCCTACCCTTGATACTCCAGAATCAACCCTTTCAATTGCATCTGGAAACAAATAGGCAGCCAGTGCAATTGACAAATAATCGGTACAATATATTCCTCATATCTCATGCCACACAATGGGGTGGGCAAATGCACTATGCAGCAAGGGTACCTTCTGTATAGTCATCAAAGGTAGCTCCACATACAATACATTATAATAATCTATTCTTGAAGCCATTGGATCACATAGATGGGGTGGAGTCTAAGTCTGAACATAAACATCAAAAATGCCTAGCTAGACACTGAGACAGAATGGTTTTAGGGCCTCTGATGCCACAAAAGAGCATATGGAGCCCAAAAAACACATCTTCATTACAATCGTCTTGAACAAAGACTGAGCAATTCTCATCAGTGGGGTAGTGAGGAGAGAAGAAATACATTACAATACAAATACATGAAATACATTAAAGGTCATCTCCCCATCCATGACCATTATGTCTTTTATCTGGACTGAGTTTCAGCCAACTTTCTGTTATTCAAATCCCAATTTCAGCCAGAAACTGAGAAAGCAAAAGTCACAGAACAATCTGAAGCTGATGAAAATGAGAGACAGCTGTTTGTCATCTGCATACGGATGGCATCACTGCTAAAATTGTCTTGCCATCTCCTAATAGACTCATTAAACAGGGGGACAGAAATATGTGATCCATATATGAGAAAGTCCATACATCAAATAGAAAATCATTCCAAAGGAATCATTAAGAATAAAACTCTTTTTACCAAGCAACTCAATAAAACCTCATGATCAGTACTACCAAAGGCTACTGACAGATCTAAAAGAATTCAGCATGGCCACCTGGACTTCACTCATCACTAGAAGAAGACAGTCAATCAGATAATCATTTATCCCTTGTGAGATCCAATGAAATAGGTTCTTCACATGACTGGAACAGAAATGAGTGCTGACTTCAGATTGAAACAGACAATGGCCACAGCCATTCCATTAAAAAAGCATAATCTTCATTCACCAATCACCAAATACTTGATTCAGAGTGGTCCAGCACTGTATGAAGCCTGAGATAGGCTCTTAGCTCTCACATTGAGCGTGAGATCTTGAGATAATCCAAAGGAGCCATCCACTACGTTAGGGGTCTCAAACATGCGGCCCTGGCCCGCAAAAAGAGCCGGCATTCAGGGGTTCCCAACCCCGGCCAGCTTTTCAAACGGCCCACGCCCCGCTGGCTGGGAGCCAGCAGTTGGACTGCAGCCGCCTGCTTCCCACCCTGGGTCTTGCTGCTGTTGGCAGTGCTTCTGGGCTGGGCCACACCCCCTGCTCCCAGCAGGTTCTCTCTTTCTGTGTTTGCCTATAATTATCACAGGAGGCAAATTTCTGTAAGATAAGTAAATTCCCCATGTTTATTGTATTGTGTCGTATTCCCCATTTTTATCATATTGTCAAAGGCAATATGTCTTTGGAAGACCGTGTAGACAGCTAAGCCATTTTTCAATCTTCTCCTCTATTTTTTCCCACAAATTAATTGCAGAAAGGAATTCAGTTGCTCCTATACAATGTTAGGAAACAAGGGACTAGCTGGAAAGAAAATAATTTGGTTTCTATATGGTGAAGGGACTTAAGATATATGTAGGGAAGCATTTGATTATTTATTTATTTACTTACTTACCTACCTACCCTGTGAGGGAAAAGTGAGTTAGTGCCATTTTTAAAAAAATCAGGCTTCCATTTTACTGTACATACCCAACTATCCAATTTGCACATGGAAATATGGGGACTGCACATACAAATTTAGTCAGAGCACAAGGCTAGGAGACAAATGAAATATGATCTGATTTGCGTTTGATATTCCTCAAGCCTTAAATGATATTTGATTTCAGAAACTGCCAATGTTAGAAAAACCTTTCCGGGGAGCGCCAGGGGAGAGAGCCGCTGGTGCTCCCCGGACAGGGGAGCCCCGAAGGTTCCCCTATCTGGGGAGCGCCAGCCGCTCTCTTTCCCAGGGCTCCCCTGTCCACAGAGCCCCAGCGGCTTCCTTATCCAGGGGAGCCCCAGGGGCTCCTTGTCCCCGAGCCATGGCTCCCCAAGCCGCGGCTCCCTTCCTCCAGCCCTAGGTCCACTTAAGAAATTAAGTTGACCTAGGGCATCCATACCGGTTTTAAATTGACCTAATAAGGTCAAAAAGACCTTACGTCGACCTAACGACTGGTAGTTATTAAGTCGACTTAAGACACCATTAAGTCAACTTAATGAAAGCCCGGTGTGGACGTGGAGTAATTTAGGTTGACTTTAGCAATTTTGGTCAACTTAAGGATGCTTGTGTAGCCATACCCAAAGATTTTATAATGAGAATTATATACTTGATCTACAGGGTTAAATGTCATTCACTACCACTTTAATGGGAAAGATGCTTAAATGCTATCAGGCATTCAAGGGCAGATTTTCAAAGGTTTCTAGGCATCTAAAAATACAGATAGGTGCCTAATGGGATTTTCTAAAATTACTAATTCCCATGGGAGTTAGGCATCTTTAGGTATCTAAATATCTTTAAAAATCTAGCCCTGACAAAGCATGGGGAGAGGTGCCAATATTCAATGCTAAGATGACAAAAATAGAATCCAGCAGGTTCCATCTCTTCTTTGTCTTCTTTCTATTTGAAATAATGTGGAAGTCTTTCCATGCCTTAATATCGTTGTCTTTTTTATCATCTTTTGCATTTATGCTATATCAGCTTTGAGACAGTGACCAGACCTGAACTCAGTACTCATTAATTTCTAGAATGGCATTTTAATGTTTTCAATATTACTCTCTATCATTGCTGTAATGCAAGCAATTTTTTTTGTTTATTTACCACTGTTGCACATTAATATTAAGGAGATGTTAAAACCCACACGGAAAAGTTTATTCTATTCTCTCAATCATTTAAAAACAAAACATCAGTGATCCTTATTAATTTTAGTTGGAGGGGGGGGGGCGTTGTTGGATGATTGGGGTTTTGTTTTACTGGTTGGTTACCTACTGAGTATTTTGCTCAATTTTTGACTATTAAATGTATCGTTCTTGTATATGCTGGCAATTTTTGATGAAGGAATTAATGTCTGTGTGTTGTGCTAGCAATTTTGTGCTCTCATGTGCTGTGCACACACAAAAATATGTGTCATCTAAGGGCAACTAGTTACTTGAATCAAGGTCTCTGCACAGACTTTGGGGGGTGCTAGCGGAGCCTCTGAGTGCTGACAGAGATCCATGCCGGAGAACAAAGTAGGGAGTGGAACTGAATAGTCTGATGGAGGAACAAAGTTTGAGGCAACTGCTGACAGAGAATCTCCAATAAAGCAAGAAGGTCTTCCTCTGACCACAGGAGAATGAGCGCTGAGTACTCCAGCCTCAGAGAACCTGAGAGGTGGGAGTGCTTCCAGCTCTTGTAGCCACAGACTCAAAGGGCTTGTCTACACATTGGAGCATGAGTTCTAAAGCACACTAAATATGGTGTACATAAATGGGTCCTTGTAGACTCTGCTGGAGTTCATTTCATGCATTAGAAACAAGGAGGCCTGTAGCACTATTAAAGACTAACAAATTTATTTAAGCATGAGCTTTCGTGGGTATAATCCCACTTCATCAGATGCATGAAATGGAAACTGCAGTATGTTACATGCAGAGAAGGCTGACTTACAAGGTAGTTTTTGCATTTTCTATTTCATGCATCTGATGAAGTGGGGTTATACGCACAAAAGCTCATGCGTTTAATAAATTTGTTAGTCTTAAGGGCTATGTCTACACTTGCTAAAATTAGTTCGAATTAGTTAGTTCTAATTAGTAACTAGAAAAGGTTAGTTCGAACTAAGCAAGTGCCATTCATGGCACTTGCTTAGCTCGAATTAGCGATCCCCATTCATTTCAATGGCCGGTTAGTTCGAACTAAGAAATTAGTTGGAATTAACATGGCCACATTGGCTAATTTGAACTAGTTAGTTCGAATTAACTCTTACTTCTGAAGCCCTATTCGAACTTATTAGTTCGTATTAAGAAAGCCCTTAATTCAAACTAACTAAAGCCTAGTGTAGCCATGGCTTTAGTTAGTTCGAATTAAGCCTCCTTAATTCGAACTAACTTGCCAGTGTAGACATAGCCTAAAAGTGCCACAGGATTCCTTGTTTGTTTTGCTAGAATAGACTAACACGACTACCTCTCTGGAACTTGTCTTCATGCACTAAGGAACTTTTATTCTCACTAGCAGGACCAATTAATGCAAAACACATTAATGCACTTTAGAAATCATACTCCATAGTGAGCAGCATTACCCCCACTGTATAGACAAGCCTGGATTCTATTCTGGAAACAGAAGACTGAGTAACAGCCACTGCCTTTCCTGCCCACACTCTCTCCCTCTGTTCTTTTCTCCTCCTTTTATTGATTTCTGAGCTAAGAAGGGAAGGAAGAAAAGAAATTAGAAACAAGCAGCTGGGCCTGACGCATAGACTCCAGTCTTCCGAGAATAGGATGCAAAGAAAGAGGGAAGTGAATCAATTGGGGCTTTCTACACAAGGCTTGAATGTACCATTCTTTGCTTTGCTTCCCAATAGGTGGCATCTTTTCTGTCTATTTGTAGAGAGAGAGAAGAAGGCTGGTCAACAAAAATATCTTGGGACAGATTTTCAGAAGTGCTCATCACAACTAGGACCATATTTTCCATGGGAGCTATTAGATGCTGAAATCTGATAATTTTGTTTAGCTGTCTTAATGGGAGCCACTGAGTACTTGCATTTAAATGTGAAAAGTGCCATTTTCAAATGGTGCTTTGTTATGAAGTTAAACCAGTGGTTACCAACCTTTTTGATTCAAGGGCCACAGATGATATTTTTACAGCCTGAAGGGCCACCAGCCTCCACCAGCAGGCCCCTGCCCTGAAAAGCAGCTTGCCTCCTTGCACACTGATCTCCCATCTCTACAGCAGGAAATCGTACACATCCTGTAACTCTGCGCACCCTATCTGGGTACCTAGGCAGTGGTTCCTTTCTGCAGCCTGTGGGATGGAAAATCAGTGCTCCCCTCTTCTCCCTCTGGCTCCAGCAAGGACCCTCGCACCTATCAACCTAGACAGAGTGCTTCGCTGGGGTCCCTGTGCTAATCTCCTATCCCTTTGGCTGCAGCAAGGAGCCTATTTTGTTCTTTTAGCCCTGCAGAAATGCACTCTATCTGGGTCCTTAGGCAGTGACTCCATTCTCCAGCCAGCAGGAGGGGAGCAGAGGGCCACTTTTGGAACACACGCTGGGAACCACTGAGTTAAACTATATAATTTTGATAAGTAATGCAATGTTTAAAACTAAAACTAAAAATAACCACAAGATTCCAGAATTGTTTTTGTACAAAAACTTCACCTATTAATGAGATGTTTGCCACATTTGGTTGATGTTTTTAAGTGGGAAGAAGAATCATATGAATTCAGAACATTTTTCTGTCCATTTTTATAAAGCGATCAGTTAGTTCTGTGCATCTATGTTCCTTAAAACGTGGTATGTAGGTCCTTAAAATGTTATGTGCCATAGAGCCTTGTGTATACTGAATATTTCATTGTTATTCCTGCATGAATTTGTCACTACTTCATCATTTAAGTGTGAAATTCAAAGGCAGGAGGCAGGGGAGGAAAGACTTCAATGGGATTTTTGCATGAAAAGAAAATATAAGGAAAGAATATGTATTTCTTAGTAAAAAAAAAAAGATCATGTTGTTCAAACCATTTTGATTAAGAAAGGAACAAGAAGACAGTATCTGAAATTAAAAGCAAATCTACTGAATTCACCAAGAAATTTAGATCCAACTTTTCATCAGGCCTCTGTTGAAGCACTTGCAAATGTTGTGGACACAGCCACTGGCACATACGGACACTCACATCTGAGCACAAATCTGGGAAGTGAGCACCAAATTTTGTGAATGATTGAACATCACCGTAAAGACTTGCAGAAGACCTGTGAACACAATCTGCCATCTATAAAGGATACAGCAAAGCATTGCCTGCAGGAGACAGAATTTGGCTGAGTTATCTGCTCTCTGTTACTTCCCTATTGTGTCTTTCCTTTGAGACAGATTTTGAAAAGGTATTTTGGTCCCAAAAATACCCTGTATGGTATCTCAAAACATTTAGTCCCGTTCTTATTAAACATCCATATTAAACTGTTTGGGGAGATTTTAATATGTTGTGTGTCATTAATAGAAGCCTCATTAATTTAATTTTCATTTTCACTAGCCTTTATGGAAAGGGAAGACCACACCAAGGTGGCACAGAAGGCAGTGACAGAATGACATTGGAGGCAGAAGATCCCCTCACCCTCACCTCACATACGCATCCTTACAGTTACTATAGGCATGCCCCATGGATCATGAGGGATACATAGGTTTTGCAGAAGTCACCCTCTCCATGGGGAGAGAAGAATGTGGAGGAATTTCCATGAAAAGAATTTCACAATTTTTCCAGGGCAGTTTTTTCTCCTCCCATAGATTTTTCCATGACAGAAGACCATCTGGCCCTATATGAGATTCCTCACTAGATGTACTATTACAAAGTTTTCCAACCTTTAATTCTTCTCTGCCTTTTCTATTATGCACAGCAGAAAGAAATGATGGACCCTAATGCCAAACAGAGGGAAATACAGCATTAAACTGGCAGCTATAGCCTATGCCTTGGCAGACTAGTTAACACTGTTAGAGCTTTGGGGTTGCCTATAACTTGTGTCAGTGTGTTTTAAGTTGATTAGCCTCCTGGGTTGCTTTGGCTTCTGAGACAAGATTTTATCTCGACAACATGCTGAGAGTACAGCTGTCTGGGCAAGAGTTATTCGCAACTGGAAAAAAATTCTTAACTTACTCTCCTTCCAGTATTCCTCTAAATGAAGTATAGCTGAAGCATGTAGCTTTTGTTTAGCTATAAACATTAAATTTGTTTAGAAGCTCTTCAGGGCATGGACCTTGTCCGCTTATCGTCTGTAGAGTGCCTAGGATGCTTTTGGGTGTAATGATACAAACACCATGCGAGCACTATAACTTTTGCAAATGCAAATGCACATTAGCATGGTGGGATAATTTGTGCAGTAGACGTGCTCTGCCATCTCCTGGGCCACAGAGCCCAGTCACCTTTCAGTGACATGTGGCACTGTACGTGGATTTTGTAGTCCTCGTTATTCCACCACGACCACCATATTCCACTGTGCTCAGAAGTGACCTGGGCATGGAAGTGCAAGAAAGAAGGAGATTTGAATTTTAGGTTTGTCACGTGTTTCTTATGAAGTCTTTATTGAATGACTTAGGGCCAGATTTTTAAAAATCAACTGTAACTTCAATATTTAGATGCCAAATTTTAGATAAAGCAACCAAAAACTGAGGTACTCCAAACTAATGGACACTTCAGAACATGTTGGCTTTAATCCTTTGTCTCCATAGATTCATCTGTAAAATGGAGGCAATACTAACCTACAGGACAGGGTAATTGTGAGGTTTAGCTCATTGATATTCCTAATGTTCTTTGACATTCTCAGATGGAAGCATCATTATTGAAATTTGACTCCATTTGCTATCTTTGCTCAAAAATACGGTTCAGATCTGGTTCTGGGCACTCACCTCTCCAAAGTCTGGAAAGAAGAATGCGAAGAAGGCTATATCTGGTAGATTTAGTCACTAAAAACAAGATACCAAAGACTAGAAACACAGAAGGGTTTCAAATCAAGAATAAAGTGCATTGAGAGTGATTGCCACATTTTTGCTAGTTTCTTATACTATCCCAGCCCTGGGTTCAGCAATCTAAAAGACATGCAAACAACTTCTCATAAAGTGGCAGAATTATTTAGTTTGGGATCCTTTTCTTTACATATGTGTTGTGTGACACTCAGGAGCTTTGGGTCCAGTTCTTCAGCTGGCATAAATCAGTGTTTCTCTTTAGCTTAGCTGAAACTATGCCAATTTACACCAGCAGACGCTCTGGGCTGTGGCTCAGAAGGTTTGTGTGATTTTATTTTATTTTATTTTGCCATTCCAGTTCTTGTAGGATTGTGTCTCAAAAGCCGCAAAGCAGAATTCAGAGCAAATCAAAACCTCAGCTTTGAATGGTTTCCACTTGAAAACACAGCTAGTCTAGTAATAACACTCTCTTTTTAAAATATAGCATCATTACAGAGCAACTACATCTAAGGGTAGTACATACCCCATAGAAACCCTTCTGTCTGCAGCCTTGTGCTGTGTTAAGTTTCTAAGTTTTCCAATTTAATGGTCTTATCGTTTTGTCTAGAGTATGCTGTACTCCCATGGCTAGCGCCACTTCCTAGTATATATCTGTCAACTAGGAAGGTACTTTTGTAATTAATTTATGTGCTGCACATGAGATATAGTTACTATCTGAGTCTTTCTCTTCTCCAACCCTTACCCTGTCATGTACACATAAGCAGTCAGGACTAGAAACCTGGTTGTTCATCTTAAAAAAGGCTTGAGCTAAAGGAATGAGAAATCTCTTACCTGATCATTTTCTTTCCATTAGCAGCTTCTCTCTAAATTCAGCATTAATAAGCTAGTGACTTCTACCTACTGAATTTGGAAGTCGTCCAATGTTATTGTTGAAGGCCTCAGGACTAAGCCCCCACCTGTCAGTACAGACCACCAGAAGAGTTCTTCTATAGCTGTAGAAACACTCCAGCAACTGATTAGTAGAGTTAAGACAATCACTTGATGTAATATATTAATTAACATTACAACTATTACATCTCCAAGTCACCCTTTTGAGAAAAATTTCAATTTGTATTCTGGTCATTTACCAGACTACCAGAGGTAGCTTGAATAAGGAGAAAACAGAAAGCAAATCATCAGGCAAGAAATTTCTCATTCTATTGCACAGCTTCTCTCCTCATTCATTAGTCATGGGAAGTAGTGAGGAGCGCATCAGACAAGTAGGGGGGAAAGGATAAGCAGTGTTTTAGTTATTACTATTGTAGACTAATAGGCAGGAATAGACATTCACCCACAAATAAAGCAAGAGCTTTGAAAACTAATGAATAATGTGGGAACCAATACATAACCAACACTTTCTACCAAAAGACTTAGTTGCAGAAGACTGGACACACATCCTCAGACAAGGCTCTGGCACTTTTTTCTCAATATCCCTAAGGACTTCTGTGAATGACTTCCCAGATGTCTAGCATGCCAACTGGTGCAGCATTTTAAACTCTTGACTGCAGCAGATTTGAGTCTCTAAGATTCATATTTTGGATGGAAAGCCATGAACAAGGTACAAGTGGCGTGCGTATTCCATATACTTGAATTCCATCTGTAGTCCACGAGGAATGCAGAAGAGCGCTCAGAATAAGAACAAAGTGATGGGGGAATTATTTCCCAGGAATTATGGAAAGAAGCACTAACCATGAGCAGAAAAGTTTCCTGGGGCTTTTCCTCCTGACAAAATCAGAGTGTTTTTTTCAAAGAAAGGTTTTAGATTTAGCACCCTTGTCTTTTGCGGGTAATGGTGGCTAGAAAGGCCAGCCACGGGCAGAGTTGACTTTCAGCATGGTTATGCTTACCTGTCCATGAAGAGACATTTGGCTGTGATCTAAGAACGTGTCCTCAAATGGTGAATTTTGAGAAAACTAGTCAGGAAATGAAACCAAAGCATGGTAGCAGCAATCCCAGTCATTGGAGACAACTGTGTTTGGATGACCACAGCAGGAAATGAGTAATCCAGTGAAGATTAGGAGTTTTGAAAAAGTTGGCCATGGTAGTAACATTGTGGTCAGAACCCAGGTCTGTTTAACCCCTGGAGGCACAATTCTATGCACTGAATTCACAAGCTGTTCTTGATTGTGAAGAACAAGCAGGTGTGAATCCTTTCCAGCAGATATCCAGTTATGAATGGGTCTCTTTCCCTGGGTAGGGCACTGATAGGCATATTGTCTTTGCATGGGCAAAGGTGTGTAACTTGCAACATGAACTTTTAGTGCGGCTATCACCAGCTGTTTCTTAAGATTGGCTGAGGAAGGTGGATCAGAAGAAAGAGTCTTGGACAGGAACTGTCAGCTCTCGTACATAAATGCTCATTTTGCCTTTACTTATTCTGAAGATTTGTTGGTTTGGAGTAAATTTTTTTTTTAGGTTTTTTTGGAAGCTTCTGCTCCAAATTTTTCCCTGGTTAAGGGAACAGTTACTTCCTGTATATACTTGGTGTTAATATCAACCAATGGATTGCTATGCTCGTTTTGACAATGATGGTTGAGGCTTATGTGTTAACAATTTCTCTAATGCTTCCACACCCCCTCACTTGTAAATCTGGATGCCCTAGGTATGTGTTTGAGAGAATTGATTGTTGTTCATGGGTGTAACATGGATTCCTTGTACTCACTGAAGTAGAAGCTGTTGCTAACCAGGACAAAAAAGAATCAGACATCTCACTCCAAGCAAGGATCAGACCCATGGAGCCAGCTGGTGGAGCATGCTGAGCCCCTTTCCTTGACTGAGCAGGGTTTATGGCTGATGATCAATAGGCACAGTTACCATTTTGCTGCTGCCTGAAATATGAGCCCCTTTCCCTGGCAGAACAAGGGGCCATGGTGGAAAGCCACATAAGCAGAAGTCCCATTACACTAAAAACTGAGGCAGGGCTGCATTGGAGGAACAGGCTTCTCTGCATGCCCAGAAACGTTGCCAGGCGGGAGAAGATACAGAGCTTTTGTGCAAAAGAAAACCAGCAAACACTCATGAAAGTCCTGATTCACTGTGGGGAAAAGGTGAGTTAAGTAGGAGACTGCTGCTTTTCCCCAGGAAGTTGAGAACCCATTTCAACATCTAGGGGCAGCTTTAGGATCCATTCAGGGTTTAGTTTCACCCATGCCAGCTGGGTCTGTCTTGGGCCATACCCCCTGCATTAGCCAGATGAAGTCTTCTTCATCCTTAGACCTTCTCCCTGAAATGCTTTTTTTGCTATTGGGGATGAGAGGCAGGAGTCCCAACATACCAGTGACACTCTCAGCCTCTTACCCTGGCACTGAGAGCGTTACTGGCTTTGAAAATGCCTGGCATCATTCACCCATAATTCATGGAGCCTGTGCTGCCTCACACAGGGAACACTGTACAGATTTAGCCCAGGGTTTGTGACAGCTCTGTTGTTTCTGGGGTTGGGGAAGTGAGGGGTGCTGCAGTGATTGATCCAGGCGGCTGAAATCACCATGCCGCCAAACACCCAATTTAGGGAAGAAGGAGAAGAGATTATAAATCTGTATTGCACAAAAACAACAACAACAAAAAATAAAGTTATGAAATGAAAAGACCAAAAGAATGACCACTTCCAGAGGCAGAAAAATCTGGTGGCCTGAGTGAAAGGGAAGGGCTTAGCCCTGAAGCTCCCCCGTAACAAAATGGAACTGCCTTCCAATTCCACAGGTGAGGGGCTAGGATGCTTTTTGAGGCACCCACATCTGCGAGCTGCCTTGTTACCCCATATCCATTGTGAGGGAGTCTTGCCTGTGCCTGGCAGGGTGTCTGCTCCCCACCACCAGCAGCTTTCAGCCACTTAAGCACTCTCTTCTGGGATATGCTAACTATAGCTCTGCCTTTCAGGCTAATAACAAATACACCCCACCCCCTGAGTCCCTTTGAAAGAATTCCCCTGCAATATCCAGTCCCTGACACTGTCTATTCCCAGAAATTCCAAATACTCTGCACCCAAAGGAGCCATGTACCTCAGTTTTATCTTAAACCACTATGCCTGTAAACCACAAAGCTGTCATGAGCACTTATAAGAAAAGTCAGTTGATTTAAGAAAGGGTAGGATTTTACCATAAAGTAATGGAAACAAATAGTTATATTACACAACAAAATAATAAAATGTGAACCTAGGTCTGCATTTATTACCAGTTACTTTTTCTGCCTGATAAAATAGGTCCCCCACCCCGCCACCCACCAAGTTTAATTCATGCAGAGCTGACATCACAAGAACTCAGAGGACCCCAACATCTATGAAAACACACCACCATCAGCTCAGTAAATAGATATACCATGCTTCTCCCTCCTTTGTATTATACTGAAAACAGTCGTCTGTTTCTATTCACACACTGGGCAAACTCCTTTCTTCTTATAACGTTCCTTTTTTTCTGTTCTTTTTTTAACCTTCAAGTAGTTTCAGTTGTTTGCAGTTGCCTCTGTTGGTTTTCCATGGAAAGTCTTCGTATTGCTGCAGACTAAATAATTGATCTTTGCATTGCATCACTGGATAAACAGGTTTGCAGTGATGGCTATCGCCAAGACAAATTATCCCCTGGAAACTAATCTTTATTCCAGTTCCATAAAGCATACTTTCAATATAAATATATATTCCTTAAATATTAACCATGTATACATCTTGCAATGATTATGAATCTTGACAGGTTATGACGCAGTACATGTAGACGCAGTACACGTTACCTAAAAACACAAGTGTTTGGTGTGATGAGTTTGTCAGGTCTGAGGTGAGAGGAGTTGTAATGAATAGGGGGCCCTTTGCCCAAGAGGGGCAGAGTCTCCTTGTCACAGGAGCTTTAACCTATTAGTGATAAATGAAGAGAGAAGCTAGGAGATAGAAAACTAGATTCAGTGGTGATAGAACTAGGAACAGGTCTTTTATTCTTTTTGTGGAAAACATATCACATCATTAACAAACAACTGCACCTGGAGGTAGATAGTGTTAATTGTTAAGATAAAAGTGGATTGATAACAGCCTAGAGTTAGTGCTGGATTTACGCACAAGCCAAGTAAGCCATCACTTAAGGCCTCACATAATGAGGGGCTTCTAAATATGTCAGAGATAACTAAGAAGATTTATCATAATTGAAATTGATAATGCAAAGAAGGCTATTTGCAAGATGTTTTATTTAGTTGGTTTTTGTTGCATCTTTGCCTACATATATATGCAGTTTATCATTTATTTTTTCGTTACCCTTTCTGTTATAATGTAATACACTTTTTCCTCTGTATTTTTTAATGGTATGGGGCTTCTGAATCTTGACATAGTTTAGGGCCTCAGCATGTCTTAATCCAGCCCTGCCTGGAGTAACTATTTATTTTCTTACACATTCCTGAGCAGTAATGCTATAAGGAGACTTAGAAGATTTATAAAGTTTCAATACTAAACACTGTCCCGATAGATCTTGTAAATGGAGCAGTAATAAGGCACTACTGAGATATTAAAATGTTGTCCTATTAAGTTGCATTGAGTAAAATCATCATAAACTCTTCAAAAATGATAATGCTGAACACACTCAGAGAAAAAAGTGCATGCAAATTACACTCTGGGAAAGTTATTTTGACTTTTAAAATGACCCATTTCATACAGCATATGAAATGTAAGTTAGCGATGTTTATCTGAGATAGTTAAGAGAAGTTAATTTGCACTGCAGAATGGAATTGTATTTACTACACAGAGTTGCCTTTTGAAGTCTTATAAGTGTCTTAAATTGTCAAAGATACTGTATGTAGCCAATGTAGTACAGAAAATGGAGTGCAATTAGCCAGTTGTATGTTAGTTTTCGATGAAGTTAACAGCATTTAAATAATAAACTCCTCAGGACAGTGACCTTGTCTTTCTCCTTAAGGGGTTGTTCAGCATCATGTTCACTATTATCACTCTAAGATAAAAATACTATATGATTTTCAAAATTAGTAAGTCTTAGTGAGAATGCTGAACTGCTGATAAGACAAATGTCCTGGTATAGTTAAGGCTTCGTCAGCAATTAGACAATAACTAACATTACCATTTAATAGATACATTTCTTGACCTTGGTACTATCTTGATTCCAGCACAACCTAGCTAATAGTTTTGAGGCTTTAACAAGCTTTTTTCAGTACCAAGGACATACATGTAATTAGCAAATTCTGACAATTACCTAAAGGATCTTTTTGTAATTATGGTCATTAAAGGCCATACTATAAAAATATTCCATACCATAGTTGCAGATGCCTATAGCTGTATTGCTTTTCCCATGACTAGAGCAATTTTATTTTGGACTTTAAGTATATTTATAACTTAACAATGTATCTATATATTTGGTATGTGATAATAAAACAATTGTGTAGCGAGAAGGTAATGCAAGGAGAAGTCCACTGATTAGCTTATTTAATCTGTACATGAAAATAATTTTCTACCCCATCTCATCAGGATGGCAACTGGGTTTTCTGATTCCAGAATGACAAACAGGTACAAGGCCTGCAATTTCCAAATGTTCAACAGAAAGTGGCTTGAAAAACTGAATTGCTGCAAACTGGCCATCACAGAGGATTGTGCATACCCAACTAATCCCCCCAACTCTTAGCAATAAAACAGGAATGGGAGGCAGAATTGAGAGACCAATTTATACTAAAACAAACACAGTCCTGTGGCACTTTTAAAGACTAACATTTATTTATCGCATGACCTTTCGTGGGAGAAAATCCCACTTCGTTGGACGCTTTGGGATTTTCTCCCATGAAAGCTCATGCAATAAATAAATCTGTAAGTCTTTAAGGGTGCGTCTACACTTAAAAATTAAGTCGATTTAAGGAGGCTTAAATCAACTTAATTTACTCTGCATCTACACTGGGCTTTACTTAATTCGACTTAAGCTGCTCCTTAAATCGAATTAAGGAACAGTTAGTTCTAATTAATAACACCTTGTCTTAATTCGAACTAGCACTTAAGTCGACTTTATTAAGTCTACTTAAACCAGTGGAGATGTGGAGTAGTGCCTAGTTGGACCTTTTTAAGTCGACTTAAAACGTTAAGTTGACTTAATAAGGCCAAAAAAGGGCCACGTCTACACTTGAAAAGTTATGTCGACTTTTGTTAAGTCGACTTAATAAGGTCCACTTAAAGTCGACCTTATTGAAGTCAACTTAACAAAGTTGACTTAACTTTTCTAGTGTAGACATAGCCTAAGAGACTAGTGCTGTCATTATTGTTCTGGTTTCTTTTCTTTTTATGTTAAAGAAAGGGCTACAATGGTAAGTAGGAGTAACTAATTCTTTGTCCCAGGTTTGTGATCAGATCCACTAGCCTGCTGAACCAAAATGAAGCCATGGATATGTTTGCTGCTCTGCTCACTCAGTAGCACATCATCAGATTTTGCTTAAACCCACCCATAGAAACACCATAGCTATGTCCACACTGGCAAATTAGTTCGAATTAAGGAAGCTTAATTTGAACTAACTAAAGCCAGGGCTACACTAGGCTTTAATTAGTTCGAATTAAGGGCTTCCTTAATTCGAACTAATAAATTCAAATATGCTATTCAAACTAAGGGTTAATTCGAACTAGTTAGTTCGAATTAACCAATGTGGCCATGTTAGTTCGAACTAATTGCTTAGAGCTAACCAGCCCATTGAACTCAATGCAATTCGCTAATTCAAACTAAGCAAGTGACATTCATGGCACTTGCTTAGTTCAAACTCAATTTTGCTAGTTCAAATTAAGTTAATTCGAACTAACTAAAATTAGTTCGAATTAGTTAATTCGAATTAACTAATTCGAACTAACTTTAGTAAATATAGACATAGCCCATGAGCATAAAAGCAACTATGGAAAGCTTCTGCTTAAAGAAAGATTTTTTAAAAAAGTTAGAAGTAAGTGGAAATAACAGATGATAATGAACTGAGTTCCAGCTATAAATGTAGCTCTTACCACCATGAAAACCCATATTATAATACTTCACTGTTTCTTCTTCCCTTACAGTGGGTCCTGAGCTATGGGTCAGTCCTCTCAACCTCTCTGCTCATCTCGATCCTAGGAATGGTGCTGCTGCTTTGATACCATTCCAGCCAATCCGTAGAGTCCTTTAGCCTTCTATATCAAGATGTCAATTGAAGTGATAATTGAACTTCTTGGTTTGGGGTGTGTTTAGATCCACACACACTCTCTAGTTCTTATTTTGCTGGGTTTTGTCTCTTTTTTGGCTTATTCAGAAAATGAGGCAGCATGCCATGTATCTTTCTCATTTACAAGCCTACCAATAGTTCATCGTTCAACTGAATGAGAAAAAATGTGGAATTTCTTGCTGTCTTGGCAGGAGCCCATGAACAGTGGCAAATATCAGTTTCCTTAGTTACCATGTGGAGTCCACACCTTTCGTCTTCTTTAACATGATCTAGATCACACTATTGCAGCTCTTCTCATTCCATGCCAACACAGAGTGAAAGTCACATTTCTGGTAATATAGGCAGAGCCCAACACTTAAGGAAAAGCAGAGTCCTGGGAATCAAGATATGTGGGTTGCACTCCAAATTCTGCCACTGTCTTTTCTGTATGGCCTTTGGTAAGAAACTAACCTTTTTTGACTCAGTTTCCTCATCAGTAAAATAGGAATAATAACTTATAGTCACTGGGGAATTGGTGTTGTCAATTTAAGCTGGAAACTACAGACAAAGAGATACGAAAATGAGCAGCACTAACAACTACTGCATACAAGGAACCCACTAAAAATCAGTTTTCATCAAAATACATCCAAGCCATGCTCTCATTTTATATCAGCAAAAAGATCTTTCCTTGCACAGAAAGGTTAAACAGGGACAGCAACAACATTAAGGGTACTGAGCACAAGAAACCTGGGCTCAGGCTCACATTTAAGCCAAGCCTCTCCTCTGACTGTCCACACACAAATCTTTCTGACTCAGGCCAGAAAGCCCTCTGGACTCAGGCCTGAGGTTGTGGCCAGGGCATGTGTCTGAGCCCAAGTCCTGCTGAGGCACGGGCCCAAGTACAGGCAATTAGTAAAATGGTTACAACTCAGGTCAGGTCACCAGCCAATCTATCCCCTTGGCCCTGTGTTTCCTAGACCTTCCATCCCAAAATTTCCCACTCTATTCACATGAAGCAGAAGCAACCTCTTAGTTCAGATATAGTTGCTTGGTGTTTAATCCTTCATATCCACACAGACACCTCAGCTGGAAACATATTTAACCCTCCTGTGCTTTAGCTATGGCTGACACTAATGAGAAATCAAGCACAAGCAGACAGCTCGCTGTCGGAGGAACAGAGAAAAATTCTGGTGCAAGGTGAACGAGACATTTCACTTCAGGAAGAGCACAAGAAATGATCATGTCTATATGGATATATCTGAGTTGCTTGTGGCCTTGGGGATTGACTGGACTGGCAATCAATGCAGCAAACAAATCAAGTGACTCAAGACTGCTGCAAAGTAAAGAGACTAATGGCACCTCTGAGAACTCTTCCTCTTCCTGCCTCTTTTACAAATAATTCCACCAAGTTCAGGGAACTTCAGCAAGCTCTGAGTCCACCATAGTGAATGACACTCAGCTGAACACAGATGGCACCTTTATAACCTCCCATTCCCTGGCTCCTCGGGAGGAGAGCCAACAGCTGTCAGGCAAAGGACAAGAAGCGACCCTAATGCTCAGGCCAGTCACCACAGAGGCTGTGCTGTCTGAGCAGCTGCAGAACTTCCAGGATCAGCATCCGGCAGCTTGTTTGGGACCAGCAGGACTGGCAGCAGAGAAATCAATGGGGGCAGAACCTGTTAAGTTTCTGCCAACGTGTTTGTTATTAATATATAGATATGAGGGCCTGCCAGGGTATGGTCCTACTCAGTGATTAATACAAGTCAAGATTGTAGTGTGCTTCCACTCAGGGAGGATCTCACACCAATTTCCTGGCACTCTCCTCCTTCCCACTGAAACTGTGTGGGGTTCAAAATGGACACTGAGAACTGGAAGGGGAAAAAAATTAAACAAGCAGTAAGTATTTATTTATTTATTGGCTAATTACTCACTGATGATTAGAAATAGAGGTTGGGGCATTAAAAGTAGAAGCCTCTCATACCCCTCTCTGCTACTGCATCGTACTTTATAAATCAGCCACACCTGTACTGTCTCAGGCCACACATACAATGAATCATAAAATATTCACGTTGAAAGCGACCTCAGTAGGTCATCTAGTCCAACCCCACGCTCAAACCAGGACCAACCCCAACTAACCCATCCTAGCCAGGGCTTTATCAAATTGGGCCTTAGAAAACCTCTAAGGATGAAGAGTCCACCACCTCCCTAGATAACCCATTCCAGTGCTTCACCATCCTCTTAATGAAAAAGTTTTTCCCTAATATCCAACCTAGACCTCCTCCACTGCAACCTCACAATGAAAGTTAGGCACCTGCCTCCACACTCTCCAGCTTTCTCTTCTGTTCCTGGTCATAAAATTGCCCTCTTCTTTGAAAAAGAGTTTACTTTTAAACTGAGGCCTAGTCCGTCTAAAATTGGATTGACCTACCTATGGTTGCTCAGGGTTCTGAAAAATTTTGCACCTTAAGCACCATAGTTAGGTTGACTTAACACCAAATGTAGATGTGGCTAGGTAGAAGGAAGGATTCTTCTGTCAACAAAAGCACTAGAGAGGATTAACTACATCAATATAAAAATCCCTTGTTGATGTAGGAATGATCAACACGATGACACTAGAGCAGAACAGCTGTAGTGGCATAGCTGTGCTGCTGTTACATACCCACAGTCACTTGTCACTTTCTTAATCAAGTAGAGAAACTGCAACTCTCTGAGCCATGTACTTAACCCAGAGAAATTGGAGCCATGTCCCCTTTTTCCTAGACACGCTTTTGTGAAGAGTCCATTCAAAGTCAAAGACCCTGGTGGCAGAAAGCTCAGTTCAATGAGAGGAGAATTTTTTAAGTGTTGATACCCTTGACTGTTCACCTTCCTCTGTAGCATGAGTCACGGCTCACTTGCTGGTGGATTCTTTGTACCTTAGAGTCTTTAAGCCATGGTTTGAGGATTTTAATAACTCAATCATAGGTTAGAGGTTTATTACTGGAGTGGGTGGGTAAGGTTATGTTGCATTGTGCAGGATGTCAGACTAGATAATCATATTGGTCCCTTCTGACCTTAGAGTCTATGGCTATGTCTACACTTGCTAAAATTAGTTCAAATTAGTTAGTTCGAATTAGCTTAATTCGAACTAGCATGGCCACACTGGAATGTCAGTTCAAACTAAGCAAGCACTTGCTTAGTTCGACTTAGTGATCCCCATTCATTTCAATGGCCAGTTAATTCGAACTAAGAAATTAGTTCAAATTAACATGGCCACATTGGTTAATTCGAACTAGTTAGTTTGAATTAACCCCTTATTTCGAATACCCTATTCGAATTTATTAGTTCGAATTAAGGAAGCCCTTAATTCGAACTAACTAAAGCCTAGTGTAGCCATGGCTTTAGTTGGTTCGAATTAAGCCTCCTTAATTCAAACTAACTTGCCAGTGTAGACATAGCCTAAGAATGTAGTGTAGATATGCAAAAGCGATTTAATTAATGTGGTGGCTGCATTTTGATGTAACTTACGTCACCTTAATTTTGTGGTTTATACTTCCCTATAGTCTTCCCACTACATATCAAATTCCTGCTAAAAATGGATGGTCTAATTGACAGTAAAGGTTAAAATTACAAACCACATTCATAAAACCAAATGAAATTCATACCTGGAAAGAAGTATACTCCTAAACTGTCAAAGTAACTACATTCACTTTCTCAATGGGTAAATGGGAGGGGTCCTCCCTCTGTTTTCTGTCACATGGAGTCATGGTATGGAAATCTTCAGGAGCATGGAATGGCATCCATAGAGAAGTGATGAAAGGCCCACAGCTCAGAACTTTTAATTTAGGTTTGATACAACTGTAGTAAATTCACTGGGTGAAACATTCATGTCAGCCTGGCAAGTGGATGGAGTATACGAATTAATACATCTTTTTTAATTTCTACAATTGTTTAAATCTGTTAAATTGAAAGTGCAATATATTCAACACATTCTCATTTGGTTTCAGATGTTTAAAAAAGTGTAAGCCAACAAGTAGATCCTGTCATTCCCTTAGACCTTATTAGTGGAAAGAAATTTGGTCTTCCTTTTAAGTTACCATTATATTCAGTTGAGACCAATTATACATGATCATGTTGGGCAAACTCTGCAGTTACTACTCAGTGGGTGTTTGCATGAGTCATGAGTGAATAGAATGCGCAGGATTTGTCTTACAAAGTAATTCATTTCTACCTCAGTCAAGACATTACATTTGAAACTTTGCTGTTGTAGATTTCCTGTTATCTATTGTTTGTTCTTTTACTATAGTGAGCTCCTAGCAATTGTTATTTAAAAGAGGATGTGGAATGACCAGTTCATGCAGACTCTGAAAAACTAATCCTCTGCTCCTAAAAACAGGCTGCACCATTAATTGCATGCAAAGTGTCAGAAAACTACAAGTAAAACATAACAGGAAGAAAAGATGTACCACTTCATACTACAGTATATCTTTCTAAGAAATTGTCTACATCAACGGCGCATAGCAAGCTGCTCTATGAATCCATCTCGCCCTAGACTTCTGTGCTCTAGCGCAGTGGTTCTCAACCACTGTGTCAGGACACATTACTGTGTCACAACACAGTGGTAAATATGTCACGGAGAGCAGGGGAGATAGTTGGATTTGGCCTGGGGAGGGTGGGCTGGTGTGTCCCATAGGGTTGTGACACACCACCAAGTGTGTCGCGACCTGGAAAAGGTTGAGAACCATTGCAGCTGTCCACATACGCCCTACTGCCATACATTCCCACTTTTGTTAATGCACTCTGAAATAGGCCTATTTCAAAGAGGACTAGATCAAAGCATACAGTTAAAGGCAGAAGGTGACCACAGAGCAGTCTCCAGCTTGCCATAGACTAATTGTTTGTGTAGACAAGGCCTTAGTAAATATTTGTTATAGTTCTTTCTGAAGCCAGTGCCCTGGCCCTAATGAAGTCAAAGAGAATTTTGCCATTGACTTATATAGCAACACGATTTCATTCCTACATGCAACGTGGATTTGGTTTAATTTTTTGGAAGGCTCCATTACTTGGATCTGTTGGTTGATCTATAATTTTAATATCAGTTTCTTCTTTAATATCATTCCTCCCTGCCTTACACCGAATAAGCATTTTTAGCAATCTACTCCTAGTTAAACAGTTGGAAAGCCATGCAAAACTTCTCATTACCTACCTAATTTCTAAATGCCCTTGTGCTGATGGTTTGCAATTAGTCAGATCCATTGAACAATGAAAAGACAGACATATTTTTCCCCAATCTTAAGGGGCTGGATGAATTAAAACTAACTGGTTTTATATGTTACTGATTGAATAGGGAACTCATAAACCAAATTACAATGCAAGAGAGAGCATACAGTGTTGTTAAAGGTCCCAGGATATGAGAGAGACAAGATAGGTGAGGTAATATCTTTTATTGGATGAACTTCTGTTGGTGAGAGAGACAGGCTTTTGAGCTATACAGAACTCTTCAGACTAGAAGAAGAACTCTGTATACTTTGATAGCTTGCCTTCCTCACCAACAGAAACAGGTCCAATAAAAGATATTACCTCACCCATCTTGTCTTTCTAATGGAACAGAAAGTGTTGCTTAACTTTCATAAATAAACTGCAGGGAATTAATTATATTAAAGGAATATTAGGGGTCGGTCAGACTCAGATCCAGAAAAGCAAAGATCTATTCTGTTGTGCTTGGATACTATATAAGATTCTGCATGCAAGAAGCCTGCACATGTAGTAGCACACATGGACAAAAAGACAAATATTTCTAATATAACTCAAATTCATCATAATTGTGGGTAGAAGTGAAATATTTAGGGGCAAATCATCATCTTAGTCTCTGATTTGTATGTAGACTTTTGTGCAAATTGACTATTTGACCATGTCCTTTTCCTATATGGAAAAGTAAAGCTAAACATTAGTGGGCTGTCAGCCAACTCGCAATCAATGAAAATAGCTCAAAGGTTGAGCAGTCCCAGTAAGTTCTACAGAAATACACACACAACTAAGAGCGAAAAGCTGACAAACTACTTTCAGAGATTTTGTTTCCTAGCCGGTCAAAGAATGAGCTGCTCTTTTCCTTGTATCTTACTTCCAGTGGGTCTCTCTGTGCTTAAGAAGGAAGACTATTTCTCTCTGTGAATCCCTTGGCACTTGGGTTAAATTGTGTAGCCATCTATATTTTTGAATAAGACACTTAAAAGCACTGTAGGGAAAAGAGAAAGCAAGAGCGTGTGCATATTAGGTTATATATCTGAAAGAAATACCAACAGTAAAGTAAGTTAGGGTTAACCCATCCTGATGGGAACCAGCTCATGCCAGGGAGTTCTCAGTACAGGTGATTCAGAATGTGAGAGGCCACATGTTCCAGACAGCTGCCTACTTAAGCAGAGGGAATGTATCTAATTATCTTGTAGCAATATGTTTGTTACTAAAGGGTGCCTGATGTACCTGAAAAGACTCATGTTTCCTGAGTCTTTAAGATATGCATTTGGGCAGGCACCCTAAATGTATTATCCCCCTGGACAAAATTCACATATTCTCCATAAATGCATATACACTAGGTGTAATTAAAACCCCACAAAAAAGTAATTATTTTGAATAAGTAATGAAACTGTCGATGTTTACTATTGTAGCTGTTTTGAGGTGGAAAAGTAGGCCGAAGCCATAATATATAGAACAATACTCCATAAAATCCCTAACTATTAGAACTATAATTGAGGGGGGAGCATCTACAATAAAAATCGGACAGGAATAGTATTTGTATTTTAAAATCACCCACACCATTTTGGGAAATGTAGTACTGTATTAAACCCACCAACATCCCCCAACTATACTGGTATCTTTTATTTCAGATCTCAGCTCAAAGAAAATCTTAATGGCCATGTTTTAAGCACATGAAAATAGATATTTTAACAGAAATGCTGAAAGAGCTTTAACTGTGTCACAACTTTAACTGTGTCTAGAGGGACCTTTAGTCAGAATTATTTTTTATTTGAAAATGTCGTGTGCTCTGTATCATTCCTTCCTAGAACGTGTCCCAAAGAATGAACTGAGCCATGGCCAGCATGTCCCAGACAGTAGCCCACATAATCACTTTGAACGGTACATCTTAGAACCACCTGATCTTTACAGCTGTCTCCTTGTCAAATACAAACACAAAGTGTCCTAAAGAAATAATGTTGGGATGACCTGATTGTCCAGGGTGCACAGTCACACAAGAGATCAGAGTCTACAAAAGTATGCCATTCATTGCTTCTCTGGCCAAAAGGGGTTGGAAGTGGGCTGAAGCCACCAGTTTAACCTAGGAGAGGAAAGGGAAGTTTAATGGAAGTGCTTCATGTCAAAATTAACTATTCTGATCAAACATCAGAGAACTATTGACAATCTCTAAATGAAGCATCATGACAACATAAGGCTTTTGTGTGATATGTGAAAGGTAAGTAAATAGGGAAAGGAGCAGTTACTTTCTTTCTCTTTTAACAGTATCCTTCTTCTGTTCTAAAGGGAAGGTTGTTTTCTTCTCCATAACATTTTTTCTTGGCATTTTGGCAAAGATCAAGTATAGCAACAATTAAATATATGGTAAGGAGGGCAGAGGTGAACAAATATGTCCTGCTTTTGGTGGCCAAGAATCTATGATCCAGTAAGTCTAATGTCTCTAATGACTAGGAATTAAAGTTGTATAACAGAATACTGTATTTCTGGGAAAGAAGCTGATTTGGCTACTATTTCAATCTTTATAGCTAGCAAATAGTCAAGAGGTGGAAAATAAAAGAAGAAGAAAGCTGACGGTGCTTTTTTTCAGAGCTCTCTTACTTTAATACAGAAGGGATAAAACTTCCTGAGTTAGGCTTCCTCACTTTGGCTGGATTTGCATTGCAGGAGGTTTAGAGCAAGTGTTCTATAATTGCTCCTATAAAATTAAACAGTGCAGCTAAGGCCTAGCCTCAGGCACTATTTAAATCCAGTGGAGAGCACAGGAATGTATTTTTAGAGTAGCAAATATCCTAGTGAGAATACATTATAGAATTCCCACAGATATGCTGGTAGTCATTGCTCAACCCCTCTTAAAATAAGGCCCAATGGCTATGTCTACACTAGCAATTTAGGTTGACTTAAGGAGGCTTAAATCAATCTAAATTACCCCACGTCTACACCAGACTTTCATTAAGTCGACTTAAGAAATTCTTTAAGTCGACTTAATGAAAGCTTAAGTCAACTTACTAAGAACCACGGGGTAGGTCGACCTAACCCTTCTTTAGATCGACCTAAGCACAGTGTGGACACTTAAGTCCACTTTGTTAAGTCGACCTAAGGGCAGTTAGGTCAACTTAACAAAGTGGACATAGTCCACGTCCATGAACACCACTTTGTTAAGTCGACTTAATAAGGTTGACATTAAGTCGACTTAAAGTCGACCTTATTAAGTTGACTTAACAAAGTCAACCTAACTTTTCCTAGTGTAGACATAGACAATATGTCTCAAGTTAAGTGGCTATTTTTGAAAATTTGAGCCTATGGCTTTATAAAATAAGCCATAATTAAGAAACAAAATTTAATGGACAACCAACCAATCCAGGTATGTGATTGCTATTTTTTATCAAAAGCTTTTTGAAACTATTGAGTTAGTGCTGCATTCAGAATATCAAAATGATAGAATGAGTAATTCACATTTATTCACCACAACATACAACGATGCATTTCATTACTCTGTACAAAATGAAAGACGACAGGTAGGTAAATGTAGTGTTGCTCTCTCCTGTTTCCCTCCTTCCATTTAAAAGCTATGTAGGGTCTCCATTTTCAATCACATAGCCTGTTGTCTGTCTCTACAACACTCTTCTATGAATACAGCTAGATCTGTTTAAGCATTTGCTTAAACATTGATTCGGATATACTAACCTATTTGGCCTAAACAGCAGATGTGATGTGTCTTCTACATCATATTTTACTTCCCATCTACCTTGCACAAATGGTTTACCCTTGTATGCCAGTAAGAACGATTCTCTTTTATTGGCTTCTTGTTTGCGTTTTGTGCTTTGAAATTTTAAAAAAATCTTAGTAAGTGTAACTCAGGTAGTTGGTGCGTCTAATACTTTAACCTTACCAAATTAATCTGCATGTTAAATGTCCTAAAGGTGTGGAAAGTTGTGGGTGGGTAGATATTAGCTGGTTTCATAGAGTGAAATATGCAGTTCATTATCCCAATGTCAGTTTCCCAATAAATGTCTGATTTAACTCAAATTCCATATGGGCCAATAAAGTGGATGGAACAGGAACAAATGAGTATCAAAGACTTTGAATTACAGGTATACAATTCTTCAGGTGGTCGCTCCTCTTCCTTTTCTCAATGAATAACTCCATCTGGCCAAAAGAGCTGCTGTCTGACATCTTTTTTCCAAACTCAGACAAAATGTAATGCATAAGCAATAAGCTGTGGTACTTTGCAGAGTTTATAGGACTTTATTTCACCTGACCTCCAGTTCTTTGATGGAAAGAAAAATGTAAAGTTGAAGGTCTTGAAAAGCGAACTACAGAGTTTCAAGTTATCTGCTATTCTTCGTATATGGTAAAATAAGCAATGAGATGTATTTTTCAAAGAATGTCCCAAATAAAAATGGTGATCTTTCATTTTTGCTAAAAATATCTTTTACCATTTAAACAGCACAGAGCAGCTCTAAACCACATCATGAAAATGATAAGGTTTGTTAATTGCAGAATACCATTGTTCTAATGCATATTCAAGATGCCACCTAATACATTTCAGTGAAAAAGCAGGCTTTCGGCAGTTCACAAATCATCACAACTGTGCTCTAATTATGTTTGACAAGCATATGTATCACGATTACAGTAGCAAAAGCAAAAAATAAAAGGCTTCTTGGGGATATTCCTTTTTAAATGTAGAGCAATCATGCATAAATTGAAAGCAGATTCCATGCTGAAATTTTTCTATTTCTAGACAAAAGCATCTCCAAATTAGGAAATCTTTTATAGGTTATGTGAGGCAAGAAGCTATCTGCCTGTGGATGGGCATAACAGTTTTTATCAGATAAAGCTTTTCAATCCAATCCCTTGTTAAAGATTTCCCAGAAGCATTCAGAAGCTTCTTCATCTGTTCCATATCACAAACAATCTCTTTGAACAAAAATGTGATTTTCTCTCAAAGCATTGTCTTCAATGAGAAAAACAAACTTTATCACAATGATTTAAGGCTTGTGTTCTCTGGGCTCAGTCAAACAATGGAAACAAGAATGTACTTGAAGAAATTTCTAGCAACTACTAGGTAAATCCAATATTAAACTAAAATATATAGATGATTACCCAATTTTTGAATACAGTAATTTGAAGATGATAAACTAAAACTGATCAGGACACATAAGTGAAAGAGGATAGACAAATGTGGATTTTAAGTGGCAGGCTGTAACTTTATTAAACTTAACCCTAGAATGTCCCATTTTCCCATACTAGTAATTTAAGTAGGTTTATAGGGCTCGTATCTAACTCAGAAACAAACTAAAATGCAACAGGACTCCTTTTTTGCTTTGCTGAAATGGACTAACACAGCAACCCCCTCTGGAACTTGTTTTAACTATGATCCACTGGGTACTTTGTGGCCCATTTCAAAGACATTTGTTCTGAGGAGGAGTTTGAAGGCTGATGGGGAAAGAGTCATTACTGGCCAAGTATGCTTTAGCTGTATTTAAAGAGAGGGTGAAAATCCCCTATTCTCTTCTTCTATTCAACTGTTGTGTCAACGTATAGCTAAAATGTGACCATTTTTATTGATGAAGGCTAACATATTAATAATGTTATGTAATCATAGCCTAGTCTGGGGCCTAAAATTCCCCAATTAGCATCCATTCATCTTGAGGGCAAATAAGCTTTCAGCAATGGGAATTTTGAATGAAAGCATGCAACCTAAAAATCTGTGCAGATGGTACTATTAAAGAAATGCATTTTTTTTCCACAGAAAATATTTTGAGAAGGTTCTGCTAGATTTGACATTTACTAGTATACTCTGAGCCCCTGTTATGGTATAGCTGTGGTGAGTTCAACAGAGATTATTCTGCGATTAATGATGTAATTGGGGTAGTAAAATGTTTTCAGTGAGATCACTCAGGAACCCCTTCTCCTTTATCTCAGGTTTCCCTTTCCTTTTTTCTCATCATCCTTGAAGGTCTATATCATGGTGATCTTTACAATGGCAAGGAGGACCTGGACATGCTGAATATGGCTCACTCTCAAGTTTAAATGTGGTGTAAATGATACACTGGAAGGCTGGAAAAGAAAACCATGTAATTTGCACCATATTTAAATCTAGCTCACGGTGCTCAGCATGAGGTGTAGAGTCAATTGTCTTTTTTCCAGCCATACATATACCATTGCCAAGTGTTGAGCTTGACTCAACATTCATTGTAGCAGCAGACAACTTGCAGGAGTCAAGCTTATTTCTCAACTTTCTAAGGCTTCAGTAAACTGGTCTTAAAAGCTACAATGGTCTGGAACACATAGTAATTAATTGTGCTAAAAAAAAGCCATAAGCAATTTTTAATTTTAAATATATTTTATTAATAGCATAAATTTGCAACAACATCCTTCAGCAGTTAACATCTTCAGCACCTGAGAACCGACTTCTAACCCGCTGCTTGTTTTAGGCGATGCAAAAAGAATTACTAGCAAGTATTTTTCTTTGTTGGTTTGGTGATCAAAGTAGTGCTATAACTTGTTGCTTGTCCCTCAGAATCTCTTCTTCATCATCTGTATGATTTTCATCACAATCTCTTAAAAAAACAAAAACCAGACACACACCACAATGATTGTCAACACCTTGTATTCAAGTTCCTTAAGGAAATAAATCCTGATAGTATTTGTTTGGTCCTGCGTCTCAGACTCATCTAATGTTAGCTTGATTTATCATCTTTTTAAAAGGTAGGAACAGTATGCAATGGGTAAATTTTAGCTTAAAATATTGCTTTTTGCCAAAAGCACTGCATCCATTTATTTTTCTTAAGTCCTGACGAGGCTTGACAGAATTCCATTTTTTTTAAAAAATAATTTCAAGGGATAATATCACTGTTTATTTTGAAGCTTTTTATTTTTATCAGTTTAAATGTTACTTATTGTGCAAAATTATGGAAGGGTAACACAATTATTTAATTACAACAGATATTGAGATTCAAAAAGTTCAAGCTTTATAACCATGACACAAATTGTGTATTTTGGCATGTGATGCTGATACAGTAAATAACCTTAAAATCAGACTAATACATTATCAAGCAGTTTTTCTTACTTACTCTTACTTCCTTATTTTTTATTATTTTTGATGGAAATATTTTTTCATTGGTTTGTGTGTGTCTGGTGACATCAACATTTACTAATGAAATTCTAATCCCTTCAAGCCCACTCTTGACTAAGTGGTAAGTAATGAATCAACTGAAAATTCCAAGTCCCAGAATGGGTAAAATAAGTAAGGGGATTTCATTTGTACCATTGTCATTTTATTAAATAACCAAAGAAAAACAACACTAAAATTTGTTTGAAATAGCTTCCAATAAACTAACATTTATCATCTATAGGCATTTATCAAAAAATTGCAACATTTTCATGATTTCTGATAGCTTTTTCCCTCCCATGTAAATTGCAACAAATGTGAAGGTTCCTATCACCTAGACCTAGCCATTCCCTGCTCTTTCAGATATCTAGCAACCATCAGTGTCCTTCTATTTTCCTGGCAACAGCAATCATACAACTGTAACTGCCAGATATGCGATTCCAAGTAACATATCAGAAGGTTGACGACAGAGAACATGTTGGTCAAATGATGGAATTACACAATTTTACTTCACACATCAAGCAGTGACTGAAAAGATGGAGACATCTGCACTGCAGTGGGCCAGAAAAGGCCTGAAAACCAAAGATCAGCTCTGAATTGTGTCTGAGAACTAACATATCTTGATATTAAAAAAAGATATCAATTTCATTATTTATTTAAGAAGTTAAGATGGCATAGGAAAAATAAATTAGACTAGATATGCAAATTACTTTGTATGATCATGAAATTTCACATTTAACAAAGGGATTCTTACAATTTTATTTCTAAGAAACAACTCTTTCTCCAACTAGAGATGTAATGAGCTTCCTAGAAATTACTTGGCTAATTTACACAAATAGCCTATTTTTACATTTACATTACTCCTATCCAATATATTGCTATAATCTTGATGACTTGGAACTATTTTTTTCCTTTTTATTATTAATGGATTATATTCCCTTACATTTCTATTGTTACATTTTACGTTAACTCTGTGATTTAACAAAACACAATGCAGTGTAATTCTGTAACAATCACATCAGTACAGCAAGTCATTCATATGACACAAATACAAATAAATGACAAAGTATGCAACAAGCCCTGTTTTTTTAAACTATACAATATATATTCTGCAGGTTTAACTTACCTAAAAATATCATCTCTACTGTTGTCTTTTATTTCTAGGTTACTACGGAAATCTGTAATATTTTCACTTATCTTCTTTGAATGTCTGCTGAAGGCCGATAGGTCTCCGGAGGGTAAACTGTAAAGCTTTTCCTGAGTATCTGAAATATTTTATGTCACTTTCAGTAACCTATGTAACAAAAATACAGTATCTACAATATAAGGTCTCTAAAATCTTTTTCAGAACAGTATAGTCATATCAGCAAAAACACGACATCATTAAGATAACAATGATAAAATATTCTGTCCCATGTAGGATATCACTGGAAACACAAATTAATTCTAACTTTGTGATTATACAGTTCCATCAGTATTTCTATGATTTTTCAAGAGTTCATAGGAAGGATAAAACACCACAACTCATAGTTTGAAATACAGAGTTCATCAGTAGGTGCTACTATAGTTTCATAAATTTCTATGGCCTTGAAATACCATAGATAGATAGGGTGGAGAGATTACTTGTTAGTGACCACAGGACTTCAAGAAGATTAACCAATGTGGATCATTCCTGGTGATATGTGTGCACCAAAAAGCTATACTCCAGAAAACAGTCCAAAAAGCTATGACCACTAGAGGCTGCACCATTTCTTTATGACACTGAAGATATATAAGCTGATATATCCCTCGAGTTCTTCCACTTAGTCAGAAGACCAGGTCTCTGAAGAAATGCTGACAGAAGCAGAAAGGAAGAGTACGAACACCTGACAATCATCTGAAAAGTTTAATGTATTTTATTTCTCTTCCCATGAAGCACCATGATGGCTCATCAAGAAAAGACCTTGACACATTATAAGAGATGAAGCCTAGCCCATATTGGAAATCTGAGGCATGAAGTAACCGAAGTACAACTCCCACAACATTTGCAATTAAAATTTTTGGTTCAATTTTCCATAAAACAGTTTAAATTTTCTGAAAGGAAAAAAACAAAACTAAACTTTATCCAATCATCTCTATTCACCAATAACTGACCCTAAAGTAAATGGCCTTCATAAAGATGGTCTGAAGAACAAAACAAAACAAAACAACCCCTATAATCCCAGGACAGAAGTGGTACTTTGCCAGTACTGCCTGATAACTAGATTTGCCACCAGAAAGATGTTGCATGAATAAAGATTACCTTCTTGGCCTCTTTTTTTTGTGTTTGATTTGATCTCAGTGGCAGGGTTCATTTATTGTGTTCACTATCTAAGATCAAGGAAGCAGGTGACTTAAAAAACTCAGACCGAGAAGAGGTACCTGACACATCCGGTCAGAGTTCTTTGATAGAAGGCCAGGAAGTGAGAGATCCATGAGTTCTCTGCAGGATTTGGGATAGTGAAAAGTAGCAGGCCATCCTATTAAGCCACAGTACTAGTTCTGCACAACCCTAAAGGGTATTGGTACTTTGTTCTGGATCAGGTCTTTAATTTAGCACAAATCAGAGCTCAAAAATGGTCATCAGGACAACAATCATGTATTTTATTTTATATTTTTGCAAGCATAATCTCAATACATGACACTTAAGTTCTCACCTGTCTGACTTTTTAGTTCATCTTCCAAAGCAGCTAAGGCTTGTTGATCAGCAGTATATTCTAAAAGATGGTCATTTTCTTCAGTCACATCAATGCATTCAATTTTTGAAATTTCTGCAGCAGCGCTAGATAAGGGCTGAATAGTTAAATTTCTTGGTCTTTTCTGAGATGGTGTGCAGTGGATACAACCACATTTCATAGATTTAGAGGATGGTCTATTTACTGAAAAAGGTCTTTGGAAACTATTATCTGAAAGTAAAACAAAAAAAACATGATTGTCATCTAATTGTGAGTAAATATTTTATAAGTATAACAGAATTTGAGCTCCCTAATGTGATTTGCTATAATTAAAATTATGAATTATTATTAGTCTTGGTAGAATTTGTTTCATAAACATCAGTATAATCTGTCAAAATTACTTAAGTTTTTTAGCATTTTTATCAATTTAAATTTTCACAGTTATGCAAAATTATTTGGAGGCAACCAATGAGGAAGTCAGACAATTATTAAATACAGTAGAAGCTGAGATTCAAAAAAGTTAAAGCTTTTTAACCATTATAACACAAATTATATATTTTGACACAATGTTGACAAAAGTAAATATTCTTAAACTCTGAAATTCTCAAGCAGTGTTGTTCTCACTTTGCCTATCAATTTTGATGATCCCTGATGGAAATATTTTTTCAACGGTTTGTACGTGTATGATGGGAATATAAAATCTATTCCTGCCAAGCTTAACTATTATTACTGTAAAACAAACAAGAAATCTGGTGGCACTTTTAAAAACTAACAAATGTATTTATCGCATGAGCTTTTGTGGGAGAAAATCCCACTTCATCAGATGCTTCAAGATGGGGATCTTACAGAATGGAAGCAAAATAAATGCAGGGAAGTGTAAGTCATAGGATCAGGTCAGATTAACAGCAAATTAAAAAAAAAGTTATGTAATATGTACATAACACAATGCAAAGTATAATTGGAAGAGGCATCTCTGATGCTCCTTTTATAGTGTCATACAACTTTCTGAAAAAAATATTCTAGATTGCAAGTTAGCATACTTGATTTCAATGAGGCACAGAATTTTTTTCTGCCAAGTTTAAAACTATTTGGTTCTGCCATTTTTTATTTAAGAGTATAAACAAAATATGGACATTTTCAGACTTTTTGCGCTGAATTCAAAACTGACTGCTTTAATCTGTCATGTAATACTTTCTAAATAATGAAAATGTCAATGGCTGTCCAGAATGAGAGAAGAAATATGTGAGCTGTGTGTGTCTTGGGAGGGAGATAGTTGAGATGGAGAAGGAAAAGTGATGAGAGCCTAGTTGAATCACTTAATAGCTCATTCCTTTTTATCTTTTTTTTTTTTTTTTGCAGTGTATTCTTATTACTGAACATTTCAATACACCTAAAGACTCTCACCACACTGTGCTATGCATTGTACAAACACAAAGAAATAGACAGCTCCTGCCTTGGAGAGCTTATAATTTAAACAGACAAGATAGACAAAGGGAAAGAGTGGAAACTGAGGCACTGAGAGGTGATGCAGCTTAGTGAAGGTCACCGTTGGTGGCTTATGGAATCTAAGTTTTAATTCAAAATGAAGAAGATGGTTTGAATGGAATTTGTGAGAAAGATGGTTTGAATATATGCCATTCAACGTGTTGCTTAATTTTTATTGTTGGTGAAGATATGAATATGATGCTTGTTAAATGTTTAAGATGTGTTTGATACATATTTTAGGAATGCATAATACTGTAATGGAAATTTTAAGAAAGAGTGTTTTTAAATTGTTAAAAGCTGACTACAGAATCTCATCCATGGCTGCCAGTTTCAATGTCACTTTTTAGGCTGGGATTTTCACAGGCTTGTATGGTAGTCATGCATCCAGCTTCCACTGAAAAATCAACAGCAGCAAATTCTTATTATAACAACAGTGTTACAGACTGTGTTTCTTTGATGCTTCTTGTAATATGCAGTGTGGAAATGAGCCAAACTCTCTTCCTGAATATAACCTCAAATGTTGAGAGAGAGACAATAACATTTCCACAGCCATAATGAGGCAGAAATAGCTACAACTATTTAAAAACACAAATAGACAAGTTGTGTTTACTTTTCTTTTAAAAGCCCATTGGATTATTTTGGAGTCTTGTGAGTAAAGTGAGCAGAGTTTGGCCTTAGAATATTTATTCCCTCCTCCCCCTCCCCCCCAAGGTTCTAAAAGGTGTTATTTCTGGAGATCAAGTGAAATGAAATAGCCAAGATGACATTGGGATGTGTATCTGTTATGTATATAATTTAGATATAGGGGCTCCAAATTGAAATGTTATCATTCACAGTATTTCTGGAGTATCAACAGCAGAAAGCAGTACTTCTGATAATGATTATGCAACATCTGTAACCACATCATTGTCTGACATATTTCTTTAATAATAATTTTGATACAATTCTTCACTTAAACCTATTGGAGAACTGCTGCATCCCTCAAAATAACGTTCCCCTCCCCCTCAGTAAATTTCATATCATTTTCATCCACTACATTTTCATCCACCCCTTGCTTTGCACATGAGGGGAAGACAGGTCTGTGTTTAGGATTAATATCCTATTGATTTGTTGCAGTTTACTTCCTACCATTCATTTTAATCTCTTATGTGCAGATTAATGGAATTTAGTCTGTGCAAATGAAGGATTTCAGAAACAAGCCTGTTTTTGAGATTAGAATCAAATAATAAAATTTGGCTCTGATACAAAGAAATAGCTTTCTAATATGCCAGAGCTCCTGTAAAGATTCTTCCTGAAGCAAAGGCAATTTCAAATAATCAGCTGGTAGACCATGTGCCACTAAAGTTCAGTGACCAATGTACACTACAAGCGGTTATAAACTTTTAAAGATTATAAAAATTCCTAATGTGTATTTACACTGAGTCAGAATGAAAACTGTATTTTTTAAAAATCATAGTTAAAGAAATATTTCTTTTGCCTAAAAAAAGGAAAGGCAGTGGTGATAAATGGTTCCTGCTTGCATAGCACGAGAACCAAAAAAACAGTATACTCTCAAGCCTGCCCCTGCCTGATTCATAAAGAACAGTGATACGGGACCAAGATAGGCTGGTTATATTTATGTGACTGTTTTGTATTCAAATGACAATAAAGTGAACACCTTAATGACATCAAGTAGCAATTACTCTCTTCATACAACTAAAACTATCTTGGAACTTGAAGCTGATGTCAGACACCTTCAAATCTACAGATTCCCTGGTGGTGATAGTGAGTTAAAATGTAAAATGAAATTTAATCATGCATTCATTGTGTATCTTGGAACACAGTAAGCCCCAGAATAAAAATACTTAATAACTATTTTCTCTTTCTATATATTTTTATTATTCTCTCACTGACACTTTTTAGTTTTTAGATCAATCTTATGATGTGTTATTTGGATTTCAGGAGACCAGGCATTGATGCATTTGCTGACTTACTCATTCACACTATCACTTGTGCTAACCGAGTCTTTCAAACTACTTCAGGACCAGATTCAACTCTCATGAAAAAGTCGATAGCAAAGTCTTCCCTGATTTCACTAGACATTGATAGGATATGGTATAATACACTGTAGGGGAAACGTCAAAGAAAAGAGAGTTAAAATTAGTGGCCTCAGTGTTTTATGTAGAACAGTTCCAAAGTGATAGCCATGTTAATCTAGTTTGGCAAAACAAACAAGGAGTCCTGTGGCACTTTTAAAAACTAACAAATTTATTTATCGCATGAGCTTTCATGGGAGAAAAATCACACTTCATCAGATGTCAGATTTTCTCCCACAAAAGCTCATGCAATAAATAAATGTGTTAGTCTTTAAAAGTGCCCTAGGACTCCTTGTTTGTGATGTAGAACAGTGGGTAGCTCCGGTGGGAGAAAGACAGCAAGACCAACATATGGAGTTAAATAAAACTGTAGCCTCCACACATATTAAGTGCTGGCTTTTACGCTGCACCTCAAACACAGATGATAGAGGATACAAGTTACCATGTACCTCTTTCCGCTTTAGGGAGTTGCTGCGGTCTGTCTGCTGTTGAGTTCATGCTCAGCTCAACCCTAAATGTTAACTACAAGGGAGACCTTTGGGAGCACAATTTGAGAATCACAGTCAGATGCGTGAGCTTGTTATTGGGTTTATCCATCTTTCATAGTGAGTTTGTGTGACTTATTTCTGAGATAGGATTGACAATCAAAGTTGAGGATTCTGGTCTCATTTATTTTCTTTAGGTGTTCCTCAGATTATTTGAGAGACAACTGAATACACATCATATTTTATATTTTTCCAATATCGGAATGTAAAGTTAAACTGGGTAGACTCTAACACTACCTATTTTAGAAAAAAGAATAGTAAACTAGTATTAAAAAAATAATGAATTACTAATTGCATTAGATAAGGCCCTGATGCAATAAATCATTGAAGCACATGCTTAGCTTTAAGTCAACAGGACTGTTGATATGTTTAAAACCACGGTGGTGGTACCTAATCGGCAGTAAAGAATTCCTCAGAAAACTGTTATTTTGTCAATATTCTTACCAGTGGGTGCCCTGTGCACTAATGTCCATGGCAAAACTCCAGTATGTAAGTTTTGTTCACCCAAACTTCTTGAAGATCTGCTCAGTTCACTTTTCAAGACATCCTGTACTACAGAATCATCAGCATATTCACTTAAACTAGTGTCTCTGATCCAATGTCCCAGTCCTGAAATTAAAAACGCAACATAAATACCACAAGGAAAATATTTACTTTTTCCATACTAGTATTAATTTAGTTTGTGAGACTCTAACTGCTATACTATTCGATATTTTTATGTTCAGAGAGGATTAGCAGTACTATAATTCAAAATTTTCACACAAAAATACAAATATATTTTGAAGTGATATGTAGATAATTTGTTATACAGTTTTTATTTTACAAATTCTATATTTCAACAAGTAATGATTTAGTAACTGTTCATTAATCATTTCAGACAAATTCACGATAACCATTAAAGGTAACAGAATAGGAATAATTTTAAGCAGACTACGACATCCAAATTAACTACCAGCAGAAAAGCATGAATACAGACTGGAGTCCAAATTCCCAGGTGATAGAAAGAGAAAGAGAAATCTGTACAAGTATATTAATGTAATTTACAGCTTACAATGGGGGGCGAGGGGAGGGTGTATCCGCTGCTTTTTTACATTCTTTAATTTGCTTTTCTTGGCATAGCAAGTTATCATATCAATATCAATCGATTTATCACAACGATCTAAAAATTCACCACAGGACCTAGCACATGGTTATGTACAGACAGAAATGCATCTCTGCACTGATAAAGGCTATCTGTGCACTGTGACATATGTACTCAATATGTAAAGTTCAGTTGTGGAGGACTTTACTTCCAGATTGTTACCTGAAGCTGAAGTACTGTTGTTTATAGAGCTGCAATCTGAGCAAGGTGAAGGAATTGAATCAAGTGTTACTTGCTTAGTATTTGCATACAAAATAAAGAATCCCTCAAGTCCTTGATATTGTGTAAAAGTAGGTTTTTCTCTTAGGGCTATTTCCTGTAATAACTAGAAAAAAAGACAAAACATTAAAAACAGCTAAAGGCTTATATTTTCAATTTATACTATGTCATGCCAAGTCAATTTTAATAAAATGTTCACATCATAAAACCTGAAATCATTTTAATTAATATAAAAGTATTTTGTGAAAAGTTTATGGTTTTAGATATGGAGCATTTCTTTTAAAAAAACCCACTCTATTTTACTTAGTAGTCACCAAAGTGATCATAGTGTATTGTCCTCACTGATCTTCAAACTTCCATCAAGCCATTGAGGGTATGCCTACACAGGGATAAAAACCACAGCTAGTCTATGTCAGTTGATTTGGGCTTATGCTCTGGGGCCATGGGCAAATTAATGCATGGCCCTATGGGGCCTGTGCCTAGGGTCCCACATACTATGCCCTTAGTGCTGAGGGAGGCGGGGGGGGAGAAACGGGGACGCCCTGGGCTGGAGGCTGGGCTCTGCTTTCCTGCCCTATGGGGCCAACCAGCCAGGCCAGGCCGGCCTCTGGCCCCAGAGCCCTGCACCAGCGCTGGCTCGCCTGGAGGGGGCAGGGCCCCAGGTGAGGGCAGGCGAAGCCCCAGGCGGAGAGTGGGGGAGCACCGGAGGGGGTGCCCAGGGACCCAAAGGCCCCTGATCCGCCTCTGTCCAGAGCTGAAAAAATTAATGTGTAGACATTTGGGCTTGGGCTGAATCCAAGTTATGGCACTGTCCGAGAGTGGAAGATTTCACAGCTTGGGCTCCAGCCTCACCCGTTTTTCCATATGTGGGCACATCCTGTGATCTGCAACCATTAAAAGGGAATCAAGATTACTTGTCTTGATGCACACAAAGTCTGCAATCATACAAACAAACAAACCTGCCCCTCGGGGCTACATTCAGTGAAAGATGTTTGGATGCGGTAGGTTCAGTGGGAGGGCACAGCCAAGTTAAGAGGAAACAGATGGTGAACAGCAGGCTGCACAGAGCAGGACTTCTGAGATTGCAACTAACTGTTCTTCCTGAACCATAGTAGAAGATGGAACGTGGGGGATTATCTTCCCCAGTTGAAAGGCTGGGACAGTGACAGCCAGGCCTCCTCCTCTCCCACTAAAATTATATCCATGATTACCACTGTTTTTAACTGAGTTAGTTTGTTATTACATATTGATGTGCAGTATTTCATGGTAACTACTGCATATAGTTAACTATTGCACTGCGCGAAGATCTAAAGTTGAAATATGTAGACAAGGCAATTATGCTATATTTAGAGAATAGGAACATAACAATTTACCACTGATGCCTCTGTAGTTACAGGTAAAACCAAACTCTTGCTTATGTGGAAACTGTTAAATTCCAGTGAATCCGTATTGTTTTTCAATGATCTCATCATGGAGGAGGGTTCATCGCTGCCTAATTCAGGAAGTTCAAAAGTCTTCTCAGGAATTACACAAGCACTAAGATTTCTTCTAAAAGGCTTTGTTTTAATGCTTTCTTTTTCTGTTACAGCACTTTCACAACAACTGCTGAGAACTACTTCTTCTGTGCTAGAGTGGATGCAATCAGTATAAATTCTTTCATGATTCATGGTAGATGCTCTTGCTGATGAAACTAAACAAAAAACAGGGTAAACTGGATGTGTAAATCTTCAGGCATTCTCAGAAAATTCAAAACAAAAATGTGCAGTCTTACAGTGTTTTACTGTTGTCAGATAAGTAATACATAAAGAAAATAACTAACTTCCAAGTAAACTTAGTTTGATTTTCAGAGGCACCAGGAAGCCACAGCTCTCATTGAAATTTATGGGAACCATGAGTACGCAGCTCCTCTAAAAACCAGACCTGTAATAACTAACTTAATTAGCCATGAATGTATTAAGTCATTTCTGTCTGACATTCCTAAAAGGGCAGCTAACTCCAAGAAAATGCTTCATGAAATTGTAATTTTTCCTTTTAAAACATTATGCCATCTAATTGGAAACAGTTGAACAGCTGCAATAGCGGCATTATATTTTCACTACAAAAAAAAAAGTGAGACAGCTACTTGAAAGTACATTTCTTTGAAAGCAGTAGTAGCTATGGATACGCACTCTTGGGGCATATATCGCTTGCATGCAGCACAACAGTAATGATTAAGGGTTGGGGCTTTTCCGGTTTCTTTTGTTTTAAATCTTAAGACACAGCCATTTGCCTTTTCTTCTGTACCACACATAGCACACCTCACTGCCTAACTGTCAGCTTCTATTTCACCTTTTGGGCCTCAGCTTGAACCGAATGCAAAAAGAGAGACTGGCTGAGCAAGTCTGAGGACTAGTTTTTGGTGGCTTACAAGAAAGAAAACAATTAAATGTAATACATTAATCGAACGTTAATAATTTAAACACTAATTATTAAAGAAAAATAGCTGTGCTTTTTTTGTAAATAAAATGGTCCCGGTACTCGGCCAGGGACTTGGGGCCTCCAGCGGCAGCAGCAGAAGCAGGGGCCGCATTGCTGTGAAAAAAGGTGCCAGTACTTAGTACCCCTGAGTACCATCACCAAAAAAGCCCTGAAAAATCGTACAATAAAATAACCCAGATTTCTGATTCTCGACTAAGAAATAAATGGTTTTCTAACTCTGGTGCTTAATAATCATTTCACAATTATTGTGAAAGCTGCCAAATTTTCAGGCCTGTTTCACTGATACATAGAGAAAATTTTGCAGGTGCATCTAAATATTCAAATGTGCCTTTGTTCATTCAAATCAGGTAGACAGCTAGTCAGTTACCCAATCTGCAAACATAATATTGTATATGTACATGAAAACTGATGCACATAATCCATGCATATATCAATGTGGTCCACTAAAACTTTGAGTTAAGAGATCATCCTGAGCTGTCGTATCAGGATACAGTCTATTTAATTCTCATTCTTTAACTACACCTAGAGACATTGGATGAAATCCTCAGCAAGGGTAACTGAGTCATAGAATTATGCATGTAATAAACCCACACATTGCAAACATTATTTGTCCCTAATAATCAAGCTATCAGTCTGTTTCTCTGCATGCCAAACAAAAATGCCATATGACCTTAAAATATAAATATTCAGAGTATCTTTAAAGAATCCATGGATTTACTTTTAAGACAAAGAAAACTTATTTAGCTGACTTCGGTGCTGCTTGCTAGAAACACAGTAATATCATATACAATACTGCACTGCCTACTTGAACAAGAGGGGTTTTTTTTTTCTCTCCCCAAATAAGGAAAGGAACAGCAAAAAAAAAAATCTTACTAAAATTTACCTTTAGAAATTTCTTGAAGGGGAACAGTGCTTCTATCATAAAGAATTAAAAGATCTTTTTTGTCAGCTGTAGAAGCAGAATTAAGAGATCTCTTGCTAGTTACATCAGCAACTTGTTCTGACAAAATGTCTGGTATTATATCCTTCTGATTTTCAGGTACTGTACTACTTTGGATTTAAAAGAAAACAGAAAGAAATTTCATACTTAAGGGCTCGACTCCTAACAGACATACACATCCAAATATTAGATAGCTTTCAGGAGGCCATAAAAATTGCAAAAGTATGAATGGCAATAGTCTATATGAATTTTAATTTTTAGAACACAAAGTGAAATAAAACAGTATTTAAAAAGAAAAAGGGCTTGATTACAGTGATTCAGAGCTTTATCTGGAAATACTAAATTATCCCAAGTGTGTTTCTCTAAGAAAATAATGTAATCATAGACCTGGCTTCCAAAAATAGAGTCCCTTGGATTTCTTGGCATCCAAAATCCGGTATGTAAGTACACAGAGTTAGTTGTGATCACCAGGAAAGATTTGCACCAATGCATAAGTGTGTGTTACATATTTAAAGTGGGTTTTTAAAAAGCAATTTACAGCCTCTTACTCAGATGGGACTTTCA
>ML685816.1:5150517-5170467 GCA_007922175.1 Pelusios castaneus
TGCAGCGGACGAGGCAAGCCTCCCAGGCCTTGCCTAGTCTCCTTCCCTTCCTCTAACCCTTTCTGATGTTGCTCCGTTCTGCTCTGCTTCGCTTTCTCTCCTCTCCTCTCCACTCCACTCCTCCAGCCTCCTCTAAACTCCCACACATGAGCTGGTGGAGGTGGGGCTTTTATTGGGACAAGAACAGCCCTTAACAGGGCCCGGGTGTCCCTAATTGCCCCGCAGCTGTTTCTCCTCTGCCTGCTGGGAACAGTGCTTTCAGCATTCTAGGGCTGACAAACCTGCCTTCAATTACCCTTCTAAGTCATTTGTTGTCCCCCGTAATTAATTGGAAGCTAGGTCCTGCGCTTCCTTCCCTTAGGCTAGGGAAGGAGCTTTAGTAGTAGTGGGCGGGCTAGCGCCCGCCCACCTCCCCAGGTTCCAAATCGGATTACCCTTCTAAAGCCATCTGGCCTGACTGCCACAACCCGTTGAGGATGTGTCCTTCCTTTCAAAAGAAAACATTGCCGCTTCCACCCACTTTTAAAATCAAGGCTCAAATATTCATCAGAATGTGTCTTTATGAATATTTCCTCCCCACTCCCTCACAAAGACCATTTAACTGGGCTTTCCAAATGTATTTTTAAAACATGAAGATCAATAGCACTTAGGATGATGGCAGGCTGTCAATCTCTTGGACTAAAAGAAACTCAATTATTTTGGCAGAAATGTCAGAAAGTTATTTTAATGTGAAAGCATTCCCGATAACATAATGTCATAAAGATGATGGCACTGGACCCAACCTACTTCCATTCCTCAAATGTAATGTACCTTGATTGCCCATGACTTTCCTGAACTCCATTAAGGCCTAGGACTGTAAAAGCAGCAACTAAGGCCACAGTTGGATTTTCAATTTTCTCTTTTGTCACATTAAAAAAATGAAAAAAAAGTATTCCTCTCATCTCATACATGGTGAACAGTTGAGACGTGATGTCCAGCTACTTACTTGTTTTCCAAAGCCTGAGAAACACACTAAATAGATGCTCCCACGTGTATCAAATACATTCAGTGTTAGGTTTAGTAGATTACCTAATGCTTTCCCAGAAAAATTAGCTAACTCTGTTTTATGTAGTTATTCAGCTTAATTGTGACAACCTGGTTTTACCCATTATGTCCATTGTCTACACTGCCATTTAGATTCTTTCTTCCTCGCTCTCATGAAATACCTCTGTTGGCATGCTCTGCTAGATGTCTGCCAGAGTATAGTCTAAAAATCAAGGTTACTCTCTGCAACTGCTTTAGGTTCAAGAATCAATCATCCTGGGGATTTAGAATCCTAGTACCAAGAGTTCTAAACAGTCTAAGAGAGCAGTCCCTTTGGAAGCCACGTAGGTGTCCCTTGCTACGAATCTTCAGATCCAGCAGGCTATAAAAATGATACCTGGAATCCCAACCTGCCTCTACAATAGCTCAATCCAAATGGAGGCAGAACTAATTCAACCTACTATAACAACAACTATTTATGAGGGGGGAGAGGGAATCCATTAAAATAACCCTACGCACTCAGATGAGAGCATATGCATATGAGCCCTATGCACTCATAATATGAAAGGCAGTGGAGTGACAGTCTCAACACTGCAGCTGACCATGCTAATTAGGACTTTAGGTCCTTTAATAATCTTGCTCTGAACAAGCAAATTAGCAAGGGGTCACTTTCAAAAGACCCTCCTAGGTGGTTCTAATTTCATAGCATCTGCTTCCCATAAGCAGAAATGTGTACAGATAATTTGTAATAGCTATTGTGACATATGTATTTACAAAATGATTAATTGGGGTGTTTTCCATAAAAATGGCTATTTTACACATTTTTGCCCCTCTTAAAGTGTTTCTAGTGTGCTCAGTAGTTACAACATAAAACTAGGAGTCAGAACACCAGAGGCAAAATCATAGCCCCAATGAAATCAATAGAAAAATGTCCACTAATTTAAAAGAGGCTCAGATGTCATCCCTGGTTTCCATCCTTAGGACTATGTGACACAGAGGCCCATTTGTGGTTCATTGCTGCATGTCAGCAACTCTTATAAGGCCTGACATACTCATTACACTTCACACATTGGTGTCATATTTATTCAAAAGGTGACGTGTAATATATCATTTGAAATCTAATAACACACTGGTCATTAATATCGCTGTGAAATGTAATGCTCAGAAGGTGAAATTATGGATACTCTCTGATATTATCATAGAATCTTAGGGCTGGAAGGGACTTCATGAGGTCATCTACTCCAACCCCCTGCTAAAAGCAGGACCACTCCCACTAAATCATCCCAGCCAGGGTTTTGTCCAACCGGGCCTTAAATGTTTCCAAAGATGGAGATTCCACCACCTCCCTAGATAACACATTCCAATGCTTCACCACCCTCCTAGTGAGAATTTTTTTCCTAATATCCAATCTCAACCTCCCCAGCTGCAACTTGAAAACATTGCTCCTTGTTCTGTCCTCTGTTACTACTGAGAACAGCCTAGCTCCCTCCTCTTTGGATCATTCCTTCAAGTAGTTGAAGGTTGCTATCAATCCCCACACAGTCTTCTCTTCTGTAGACTAAATAAGCCTAGTTCCTTCAGTCTCTCCTCATAAATCATGTGCCCCAGCCCCCTAATCATTTCCGTTGCCCTCTGCTGGACTCTCTTCTAATTTGTCAACATCCTTTCTGTAGTGGGGAGCCCAAAACTGGACACACTAATTCAGATGTGGCCTTACCAGTGCTGAATAGAGGGAAATAATCACATCCCTCAATCGGCTGGCAACACTCCTACTGATGCAGCTCAATATGCCATTGGCTTGTTTGGCAACAAGATCACACTGTTAACTCATATCCAGCTTCCCATTTACCATAACCCCCAGGTCCTTTTCCACAGTGCTGCTTCTTAGCTGATCGGTCCCCAGCCTGTAGCAGTACATAGGATTTTTCCAATCTAAGTGCAGGACTTTGCACTTGTCCTTGTTGAACCTCATGAGATTTCTTTTGGCCCAATGCTCCAATTTGTCTAGGTCTCCCTGAATCCACCCTACCCTCCAGCATGTCTACCATTCCCCCCCCCCCCCAGCTTCGTGTCATCCGCGAACTTACTGAGCGTGCAATCTATCCCATCAACCAGATCATTAATGAAGATGTTGAACAGAAGCAGTCCCAGGACTGACCCCTGGGGCACTTCACTCATTACAGGTTGCCAACTAGACATTGAGCCATTGATCCCTACCCGCCGAGCCCAATGATCTAGTTAGTTTTCTATCCACCTTACGGTCCATTCATCCAACCCATACTTCCTTAACTTGCTGACAAGAATGCTGTGGGAGACTGGAGACTGTAAACAGACAAAACAGGTTTCTTCTCTATAAAGGAAAAAGAAAATATGGTGGCAGATGACCTGTCAAGGAAAGAGGGCTCTGACCTATTGCCTCTGGACCAGCCAGTGGCTAACCCTCCTGCAACTTTGTAAGCAAGGAGGCATGACCTTAAGTGCAATCCACTGCCAAAGGGCAAGGCGCTCACTAGTACCAGAGAATAACTTTCAGTGTATCAACTCACTGTACCCCAACTCATTATATGGCTATAATCTGTATCTAAAAGGATTCATATAAGATATTATTAGAAAACTAATAACTCGCTGATCTTTACTATCCTTTCATGATGTATGTACATGGTGTTTACCAAAAATTTTGAATATGTGTAAGAATTATATTTTTAAAATGTGTTTGACAAGTAATGAATAAGAACAGTTTGCCTTAGACAAAGGAATGTCTATTTGCTTCTTTTACCAGCCTGCTCTTCATGCAAAGACAATGAAGGTCCAGACTTACATACCAGGAAAACAAAAATATCAAGTTAGCAAGTGCAGAGAGGAGTCAGCTTGGCTTCTATGTCCCTGTAGGAGAAGCTTAGTTTGGATTTTACTTTTCAAAGAGGTAAAGGTTAACTGGTTGTAAACGTTGTAAAGGTTAACTGGTCTATACAGATAGATGGATGGAAAGTCAGGGGATAAGCAACTCAACCAACTGATTACTGCCATTATTATATTATGGAAGTGTAGAGAGTGAGGTCTTTTCTGATACCACTGTGAAATGTATACATTAACACAATATGAAGAAATATGGTTACTGAATGATATTATGCTTTAATATCTGGGCCAAACTAGAAGGAACAGGTTTCCTCCAGACAAGAAAAAAGGCACCTATCTATCTGTCTCCAATGAAATTAAGCAAGGTGTGACCAAAAACAATATTTACATAAAAATAAGCAAGGGTATGGGGAATCCATAGAAAGAGATGAATGGTATGAAATCATTTTGACTCTTAAAACAAAGTTATTGAACTTTGCAAGATATAAGCAAAGACAGAAGCCATATTTGGCATCTATTACTAGATAGCCACAAGGGAACAGAGCTCTTGCAAGCTGAGAAAGGTAGGTCCTTCATCCAAGGGGGAATTCATTGGGAACTGAATACAGGTAAATAAAAACATCTTGAACAACACCAGCACCTATAGTCAGTGCTTTTTTTCTTAAAAAAGAAAAAAGCAGGAGCGATGCAATGGGGAGGGGATGTCAGGACCCTCCACCACCGCCGGCCCCCAGCAGCCTTACAAGGCCCCGCCTTTCCCCCATGCTGCTCCCCAGGGCCCCAGGCCCCTTCCCCGCTCCTCTCGCCCCCCGCTCCACCCGGCCCCTCCTCTGTTACCTGGCCGGAACTGCACGGGTGCCCTGAGTCGCTCCCTGGCCAGGCTGCTCCCGCCTTGAGGCCGTGCATCTGAGCATGCTCAGGGCAGGAGATTTGAAAAAGCTCCAGCCTCGCCACTGCTCCCAGGCGACCACAGGCCGGATTCCATTCCCTGGCGGGCCAGATTCTGGCCCGTGGCCACCGCTCCTGGCCCCTGCCGGCCCCACTGGCCAGCTGGGGTCCAGGGTCAGCAGGGGAAAGGAAACCCACTCCTTTCTCTGCCCTGCTGACCCCAGCCCCCAGCTGAGCAGCAGGGCCGGCCAGGGAAAAATTGGTGCCGGTGCAGTACCGGTGCGTACCGGCAGAAAAAAAGCCCTGCCTATAATAATTTTTAGACTTTTAGATGTGTGTTTTCAGTTTTATTGTAACCCCTTCTAATGATATTTTTTACATGGCACCACTTGAATTAAATCCTATTGTTAATTATTTGGTTTATTTTTACTATGAACCAGCCCGATGTAGTGTTTAAACAAACATTATTTCTCTGAACTGTCCAGAACAGAACTGGACATTGCAGAGCGCACAGATTTGGGAAAATTCAGGACTGAATGTGTCTTGAGATCATTTGGCTAGCCATAACCAAGGCCGGTGGAAGCCAGAGTGGGGTTCTGGGGTTGTAGAAAATCTTCTAGGTCAGAGTTGCTAAACCAGGGCTGTCTAGCACACAAACACTTAAGGGTCTGACCTGAATGCTTGTAGACTGTTGTGAGCATCCCAGGCTGGGATTACAGCAGCAAAGCATTGTAACGCACAAAGGATTGCATGGCAAATGGTGTCACAATCCCTCATTGGGTCTGGACTGCATTCCTGAAGACCAGATCAGCCTGCCAGCCAATGATTCACTGCATGATCTGATGTAAATCCCTTAATCTCTGTGTGTCTCAACTTCCCCATTTATAAATAAAAGTGACACGAACTGTTCTCCTTTAGGAAGCTCTTTGAGACATATGAACGAAAGCACTGCAAATACTATGACATATCATTACTACTGCCTGTTTATTATCTATCCTTATGTTCTGACTGTACAAACTGGGAGAGAACTGATAGAGCAGCTGGATCTGATAAATCACCGTTCATGGCTGTTCAGTGTGGTGAAAATCTTTTAAATCCAGCCAAAAAGAGCTCACAGAACACATACCCGGCTGTATAACTGGGTTTGGAAATAGGGGCCCAGGAAGATGATTTACTACCTGTTTTTCTACACTACTGACCATTGGCCCTCAGTGTGCTGTGTTATCCTGTAACTGTCTGAATTTTTTTCCTCTTTATGTAATATTTCATATAATAGGCCATGAGTGGGCATCATTCTGACAAATATACATTAATCAGAACAACATAATTTACAGGATTACTAAAAAGATTATATTTTTCAGTGAAGGAGGTTTGACATCTGCAATAAATTTCAGTGAGAGAAAGTACTGTAAGATAGTGACAAGGCACATCTGGACACTCAAACACTGGCTCTGTCCAAAGCTACAGCTTGCCTGGGCAATAACTACATAAATCAACTGAAAAGGAAATATTTAAGTTTCTTAAGACTGAGTCAAAATGCTTTCATTACCTATCTTTACAATAATTTGCATACTTATCTTAAAGTAATTTTGTTTCTCTCCAGTGGAAAAAATGTAAACACTTCTACATATAGAACTCCTGACATGTTTTCTCTTTGGTTCATTAAACCAGCCCATGAAACAGCACAACCATAATTAATGTAACAACAAAACAAAATGAAAAATGGGATAATTATATATAATTTCAACAAATTGAACAGCATAAAAACACCACCTCACTAACAAAATTCAAATAGTTTCATGTGTAAAATGGAAGAAATTGTGATTTAAAATTGGACAAAAGGTACCGCTAAGACCAATTTATACAATACAGCAAAATCTATCTGATGGATGAGAAATAAAGACGTTTTAGATTGTTCATTTGACAGACAAGAGCTATATATGTGGGTATTCTTTAAAAGCAGCAAACAGAATAGCATGTTAATTACACTAACAGGCATTTACAGTCATATTTTACTACTTTTAAGGTATCCCAATTAATTAGTTGCTCTTAGAGTTAACTGAAATCTATGTGCACCTCTGAATGAAAATTGTTTGACACCCAACAATTTGAATGACAAATTTATAGGCAATAAAACATAAAACCAAACTTCCCCCAATATATAAAGGTTTACATATGCAAAATCACCTTAACTAACAACCTTCCAAGCTACATTTTAGAACCTTATGGCATAACAATTATTTTAGGTTAAGTAATATTTTTCCCACGAGGAATCAAAAGACAGCAGAACCCAAGGGTGCATAAAGTAAGAACTGTACATTTTTTTCTCAACAGAATAGTAGAATTACTATAAAATACAATTGCTGAATTTTACCGGAAGGTTCCATATAAAAATTAAAGCTTCTTTTGATAAAAATCTGACTTAATTTTTCTTAAGTCAATTTCTAAAAAACAACACTTTTATAAATTGTTAAAAAAAAACTGGATGGTGCAAAACTAATCTTATATTTAATTGATCTTAAAATTGACCCCTATTTCTAACCTATGAGGTATAAAAACTACTCATGTGCATCCGTGTTGAAAGGATCAGAGCCTCATAAACACAGTTTGGTACAAATAATGATTGTGAGGTATTAAAAAAAGATTATAGCCTTATTATACAACAAAATAATCTTTAGCCTACTGATGAATGAAATTGAAAAGTATATTAAAGATGTAACAATAAATACCTCTGCTGCTAATTAATGCAGAAAAAAAAATCCTTATGTGACCAAAAAATGGCTTCTGATAAATGAAGATATTTAAGAAATGCAATCATTTAAATTAAACTATTAAGTCCGGAACTGTTTACACAGCCAATTTTTATAATACAGGACTACAAAAAAAAGTCTTTACCTGAAAAGGAATCATTCTATGGAGCTTCAGTGCCCCCTTCTGGTGGACTCTGGCAAAGCAACTACCACAGTAATCTTCCCCACATTCCAAGCATACCTTGAATAAAAAATAACAAAATGGACTTATGATATTCAATTACTGCTATGAGTTTTTATTTTTGTTCATATTTTCCAAAATGTTACAAATAAAACTTGAGGAAATAAAATTACAGCTATTAGGGTGTTCAACTAATTAATTTATATACACCTCATACAATCTTAGTGATAGCAATTTGGTCATAATTAGCTATTTTGAAAAGAGGATTCTTTTAATTTAATGCAATCCAAAGCACATTGGCTAGCATTCTATACTTGAATATTAATACCTTTTCCTACCATCCACTCACCAATAAAGCATTTTTGATCTCACACTGTCCACATGTCTTAACCTTCATTTTAGGTTTTTCAAGGGAAGCAACATTTGTCATTTTATGTATAAATGATTGTTTTATTGGTTCTGGAAAAATAAAACAGTAGACAAAAAAATGAATATTTTATAATATGTAACGTCTATTTCTACTGATGGTACTGAGTATTTTGTTCCATGTACTTCTTTTTAACATCCTTACAATTCAGTATCTTAATGTCTTCAATACAACTGTTTAAATGTTCTTAAAAAAAAATATCATCATGCATCACAAAGGAATATAAAATTCAGTAAGGATATTAATTTTAATTTCAGACTTCTTAGAGGTAACCATAAACAATGAGGGTTTTTAAAAAAAAAACAATGGAACTATTTAATTAACAACCCCCAAGAAACAAAATATTAATTTATAATAATTTATTTTAATTAGTGAATACAAACATCACTTTACCCTGAATCTGTTCTTTGAGTATCTTCAACTTCACCTTTCCTGAAGAAACCTATATTGAAACATTTATACATGTATACATATAGAAAAGTAAAATAATTATCAGTAACTATAAATACAAAATATAGCCACTAAGGTATGTATGTTAAAATGCTAAGTTAATGACATTTTATATTTGAATAATGTTTTGAAAAAATATTAATGTTTTCACTGTAAAAAAATACAGATAATCAATGTTTGTGATGGCCATGATTTCTGTGACAAAAATCATGAATTTTATCAGGTTTTTATAAAAAGTGTGGCTTTCTATGGCCCCAGTCCTGCAATTCTATTCTTCTTCTTCATAGCCATAGATTGTTTATACTGGAGATAGAACCATAAAGTGACAATATGAAGTTATTAATGGGACTCTCTTTTTATCTTTATTACACAGACTTGCAAAGTACCCATCAGTCAAAATAGCACATTATTCTATCCTGCAGAAGCCCCTTTTACTCACTAATGCTCCATACAGTTGCAGGAAGTCTGCCTGCAGAGTTGAATTGCAGGCCTGTAGTTGAATAAATACAATGAAATAAAGATTTTAAGCGGGGGTTTAAATATATATAATTTTAATTATTTATATATTTGTGTAATGTTTTATGCCATTTGTATTGTAAAATAAAAGCCACTTGGCTTTGTTCATAAATTCCCATGGAAAACCAATTAGTTCCAATTAACCCATTGTGTGATGTGACTTTCAAAAAAACTAAAATGATTACTTTTTTGCCATGATAAACTATCAATCTCTTCCACAGCATATAACCTAAAGAAACACCCCATAATCTAGACCCCATTTCATAGTTCCACATATTTGGTATATGTCCAGAATCTGTTTGTAGATTAATTCCACAACTGACAAACAGAATCAATTGTAGAACTTTAGATATGATAATCTATTTTGCGTTTTCCAGGACAAATTGCACAACCATCTCTACCCCTGCCCCAACCCTGAAAACATAGTCACATTGTGGATCAGCTTGAGGTCTGAAGTACTAAAAATAGCAGAAAATTTAATAGTACAAGTGCAAGGTCATGCACTTAAGAACTAACAATAAAAATGTCTGCTATAAACAGACTTCCAAATCAGTTGGAAATGACCTGAGTATATTAGCCTATCGCAGGATGACATGAGCCACCACCGTGATGTGGTTGTGAAAAAGGCAAATGCAATCCTAGAATGCATCACGAAATGTATTTCCAGTAAAGATAGGAAAGTAATCAAGTACAAAGTACTAGTAAAACCTCTTCTGAAGTTCTGTTTACAAATCTGTGTGCAAAACCCATGTTCAGCAAAGATAATTTCAAGCTGGAACAGATATAGAGGATAGCTACTCAGATGACCAGGGGAATATAGAGCCTAATTTATGAGACAAGACTAAAAGATACTGGTTTGTTTATCCTAACAAAATGAAGGCAGAGAGGGATACAACCACTCTCTATTAATACATTGGGGGAAAGGGGTAAACACCAGGGAGAAAGAATAGCTATTACAACATTGACATGAGAACAAATGGGTATAAACTTGTCATGAACATATTTAGGCTGAACAAACAAGGAGTCTAGCGGCACTTTTGAAGACTAACAAATGTATTTATCGCATGAGCTTTCGTGGGAGAAAATCCCACTTCGTCAGACGCTGAAGATCTGACAAAGTGGGATTTTCTCCCATGAAAGCTCATGCGATAAATAAATTTGTTGGTCTTTAAAAGTGCCACTAGTCTCCTTGTTTGTTTTGCTGAACTAGACTGACATGGCTACTCCTTTGGAACATATTTAGGCTGGGAATTAGAAGTATGTTTCTAATCAGACATGTGAGGTTCTAGAACAGCTTTTCAATAGTAGTGGGTCAAACAACCTAACCAGTTTTAAAACACAAATTTGTAAATTTATTAATAGGATTATGTGATGGGGTTGCCTACTATAGCTGAGGGCTGGACATGATGGCCTAAGAGATTCCTTCTAGTCTCATGTTCCTATGAAAGTCTGAATGGCAATTCACAGTCCAAGACAGCTAGGTACCTCCAATAACCTGACCTTTCAGCCATGGTCTGAGGCCTCTATTCCACCTGCCCCACACTGTCTCATATTGCCTAAATTGTATTAAAATGCCATTCACACTGCTTATTTTGCAGGGTATAAGCACCTGTGAAGAGCTCTACATATCTCCTTCAGCAGCTTTCTGTGACTGGAACCCATTTTCTAGGGACAATAGCTGACAACTTTGAAAAAATTCTCCTGCATTTTTCCTTCCAAAGACAGAGAAGTCTACAGTGCACCCATACTTTCCACCCTCTGTGCACATTCCACTTCAACCTTTTGGAAAAATTTTTCCTATGTGTCTTCACCAGAACTGATGCACTCAGCCAGTCTTTGCATCTGCAGTTTGAAGTACCAGCAGCTGTGACTGAGCAAGTTGCCTCAAAAAGAGGAAGAAAAAAAGAAGGGAGGTTTAAAGAAAACCTTTGCATTCTTAGCCTCTTTTACTCAGATGAGTAGGTAATTTTATTGAAATTGAGTAGGTTAATTGAAAACACCTTCTTAATGAACAGCTGCTTCTTCAAAGACTTCAAATAACAAATACCACTACTGAGTCACAAGTTGTAAATGTCTGGCTCTCTTTCTGGATTTACATGATTTTTTATATAAAGTTTCTAATGAGCTATATTAATTAACAGCAGAGGTATGTAGCTTGGCTTCCTGAAGAAACATAGCGAGAAATTCCTTCTTTATGCATTATTCATCCCAATTTGTATTCATCTCTGGATAAATCAACTTGAACTGAAGGAATTAGGAAACCTATCTTTATTTCTAAATTGAATTCAAAACATTTAGACTTGGGTATCCTGTTAGGATTCTTCATACTAGTAGAGACAGTGAGCAAAGAAAACTGATTCTGCCATTAGAATCAATATTTTTAACAATAATCATAAACGTTTAACTCAATATATAGTGCTTGAATCACATGCAGTGCAAGTATGTATCAGTTAATACATCAAGGCCAAAATCCTTAACTCACAAAAATGTCAATCTATTTTCCCACAGCTGTGACTCTCAGGAATGTACCGTGTTACAGACAGAGCTAGTAGCACTGGCTACAATTAAGGTTCCCCAACACATCCCATTATAAGACCCTGTTTTCCGCTGCTTATATGTTTGCCAAACAAACTGTTTGGACTCAGATTTCCCAAGCAGGCTGAATATTTTCGGGAAGTTTCACCAAAAACAGTTCAACCATTTCCATGAAGGAGATTAGGGAAAAACACATTGTTTCCTTGTGTTAAAATTGTTTGATTGAGAAGCTCTAACTCCATACTTTGGAGCTAAGACTTGAAATGTGGCCTGGGGACTGCCTTTAGTATCTGGGAAATGCCCAAGTTATAAACCTAGGGGAAACCTAAGTTTGCATGTGTGCACTAAAGACTTGCCAGATCTTTACAGCTAAGAATCTGTCTGGACTTGGCATGCTGCAGCCCAGGGATTCAGGGGCTGAGCAGCATTTTGCCTGCAACTGCTGCAGCAGTGGACATCAGAACTAAGAATGAAGGCAATGTCTCTCCTGTGCTTTCAATAATGCCACCTCTGCTGGCACTGAGGAGGAAGCAGACTGATTCAAATGAAGATGTAACAAGAGACAGGCTGGGGGACAGAGGGAATAGATTTCAACCAGGAGCCTGTGGGTGGAGAAGAAAAAGGGACTGAATGATGCAAGGATCCTGTGGTAAAAGGAATATGTGATTATTGTAATTAATAAGACTATCATAATGCAGGTGCACTAGAGAACAAGAAGGCTAAATTAATATTACATAGTCAACCTTAATTCTATTGTTCCTTAACTTCTAAGTGCTTGATTTTACAACCATAACATTCTTTAATTTAATTATTTTCTATATACTTTTATATTTCACTTTCTATTTTTATCTTTAAGCTAAATTTTTACTATCTCCCTGAAGAAAATTTAGAGGACCCCATTTTTTTTTATAGAAATCTGAAAATGTTTCCTATTAAAAGTCTTCTGAACGAAGAAAAATATTTTGGACAGAATATGAGATAAATTTAGCTCATATTACATAATGCAGTTTGAGCACTCGAACAGATTTGTACTTGGGTCTTACCTAATGCCCACTCCAATTGATGGAAAGATTCCCAAATGATTTCAGTGGCCACTGGATAATCTGTGCTTGTACAAGCAGTGCAACCTTATCCCTTAACTAACCTAATTTATATAATACAATATATCACCAAACAATATTCCAAATTCTGTACTCCAGAACTCAATCTTCCTCTAGTTCAGTGGGACACACATACGCTCTGTGCAAAAAACCTAATGCTCTTGAAATTCTACTTATAAAATGCTTCCTCTCTCGTTTTAATAATTCAATATTTAAAACTTTCTTATTCATTCAGTTGTGTTATGCCAATATAGTTAGTGACTATAACTCACAAAAATATCTTCTAAAACTTTAATCTTATGCGACTATCTGCAAATCCAATGAAATTTTTGTACCTTAACGTTTTCTTTATTTTGTAAGCACGCTTGAGGTTGTATTCCCATTGGTCCTAGCTGTCCAGAATGCCAACGATATCCACTTGATCTTCTGTTAAAAACAAACAAACAAACAAAAAACGGCACCTAAAACTTAATTACTAAGCATATTTCTCCTGTAAATGGAAGTGGAGGAACTGTCTTCTCAAGAAGCAGATTTTTAGTTAACAACAACAAAAAGGGTAACAGAAAAATGGAGGGGGTTGGGGGAATCTTCTCTGTAGCAGCATTAACTAGTGAAACATAACTCCTCTTTAATTTTGATTGCTCTCATGTCAGGATTTCGAACCTGAAATATTGACAAAGTATCTCTTGTTGCATAATTTAGCAAACTAAGTTTTGTTGGGATTTTTTACTCTCACATATAAATCTGCACATTACATTAGTTTCTTCAACATTTACAAGTAGTTTACTCTAATGATGTGCCCCCAGGCATAGATTTCATTCCACTGTGAAACTATCTACCCAGACAGCTGCTCTGACCATATCGATCTTTGTTTAAAATCCCTTCATTGTCTCCCACACCAATTTCCACAGCAGATTTATGCTTGTCCTCACCTTTAAGGTCCTGCACAATTTAGCTAGTATTTGCCTTCTTTTAGTTCTCTATCATTTCAACTAACACACAACTATTTCCTTACCATCCATCTCCTTGCCTTCTTCCACACAACCCTTAGATCTCAAAGTTCCCTCCTCGACCTGATCTACTATAATTCTATACTCTCTTTTCTCAAAACACATTTCTTCCACAAGAGTCGTAAATCCTAGCTCTCCACTCAAACAGAGATGGAGTAGGATGAAGTACAAGAGCTATCAGAACAGCTACATAAATTCAATAATTAAGAACAGTAGTAGTACCTCTATAATAGCTTATCTTGAATTAATTAGTTTCAAGTGCCGCCAAGCTGGTGGTCTCAGCCTCAGCATTAATCTTGCACTGTTCACAACCATTACATTAATTTTAGCAAAGAAGAGATGGCACAAAATCTCTGTAAACTAAACTGGAAGCTAAAGAACTATCATATTTTAAAGCTTTCATCCATTGAGATTTTGTCAGAGCATAAAGGCAACTAGTACTCGGCTTTAATTGCTCTGAGAAAAAGGAATTTAGAAATTAATTACTGTGATCCAATGCAGTGAATGGCACTTAGTATTTAAATGGCACGATACACCTTTTGAAATACTGTATGTACATTAATTCATTCATCCTCGTAATGTCTTTGTGAGATAGGAAAATAAGTATTATCCACATTTTATAAATAGGTAAACAGACACAGGTTGCAGAGATTTGCTAAAGACACACAGTGAGTCTGTAGCTGAGCCAAGATTAGTCCAATGTACATTTTACCAGACAATGTTCACTTCCTAAACGTGTCTTTCCATCATACATAAGACTATTACAACTTTCTAGCCTTTTTGTAATGTTATGTATATGCATTTAACTGACTAAAACAGTGAATGTGAAATATAATAAGAGATAAAGGGTGCTGATTGGCTGACTTAATTCCAATGTTACAATCTCACTGGAAAAAAGAGAATGTATGAGGTAAAAAGGGACACTGCTGGCAGTTCTGATGTCATATTCCCACTGAGGAGGAGTAAGGAGAAAGAAATGATTGTGAACTCAGAGGTAAATCAACCAATCTCACAGGAGAGACTGAAAAAAAACCCACCAAGCAAAAAACAAGCTTATCACAGGATAGCAGCAGGCTGTGGAGAGGAAATGGAAAGAGGAGAAGAGAAAATAAGGTAAACGAAGAAGGAAAAAAGAGCTCAGAGGGAATAGTAGAGAACACCACTAAAATTTCAGTCTTTTATATGGGTTATCAACAAATGATTTTTCAAAAGAACACAGATCTTACTGGGATTCCTTGATTTTATAGTTAAATTCCATAGAAATTTCACCTACTCCCTCCTCTCTTCTTTTTCTCTGCTCATATTCGATTGAAGTTGCTGTAGTTTCTTCTCCATCTCCTTGTTTTCCAGTTCTAACTGTATTTTCTCCAGCTGCAGCTCACGTACATTTCTGGATAAATTAAATTGAAATATTGAAAGGTGGATTGGCAGGAAAATTATAGACACATTGATCAGGACTGGAAGGAGAATGAAAGCATATATTTCAAGCAGCAGGGCACAATTTTAACAACTTTTAATATTAAAGGTGAGTAATGCACATCTCCCATAATAAGCATAAAACTCCATTTCACCATTTGTCAGATAGGGTTGTTTTCAGGGCAAAAACAGCTACTGTGTGCTCAGGAATAACCAACCACTGAAGGGACATTTGCTGGAAATAGTCAGCTCCCTTGCATCCCTGAGCTTGTTGACGTGTGACCAGGAGACATGGAGATCTACTCCATTCCACACTCCCCAGCCCCTGCATGACCCATTAATAGATTCAGGCAGGTAGAAAGATGGGTGGGGGGTGGGAGAGGAGGATGGGAATGCCCTTCCTCCAATTTATGACAGGTTTAGCTAACAGGCAAAGTCTTCCTAGTATGAACACAGTATACCAATTAAACTGTGTCCATAGGAGCACTAATATTGGTGTAGCTATGTCTGTAAAAGAAGCAAAACAAACCACACACCTAATCAACATAGCTATTTTGGTAAAAGTTTTAAGAATAGACCAGTCCCTTAATCCACAAAGATTTCTGAAGACCAAAAAGTAGATTTTGTGCTGCATTCTGAAGTGGAGAGAAAAATGGATCCGGAAAATTTCTTAGGTTTGAGACACCAACATTCAGTGTTCAATCAGGTGGATAAACTACTTTATTTTGAACAGAATAAACTTTAGAAAACGTCAGTGGGGAAATTCAGCAAATTATCATCAGCAAGAAAGTGAGGACTGGGCAAATTTAGACCTTGCCTACTTCGAAAAGTGATACTGATAGTGTTATGTTGGGGGCGGTTTGTGCTTTTATACTGATATAGCTAAATTGGTTGGTATAAGACCTTATATGGTATAATTGCATCCACGCTCGCAAGGTTTTGCTGGTTAACTATGCTGGCAAAACCCTCTCTAGTGTAGACAAGGCCTTAGTAAAAATGGTATATATTACCTTATCTGCATATCAATAATACCCACCGACCAATTAAGGCCTTGGTAAAAACAGTATATGTTGAGTATTTGCTTATCAATAATACCCACAATTTATTTCAGTAAGAAAGAGGAAGGGGATAAGAATAAAAGCCTGGAAAGAACAGTAAGAGAGAGACATAGTTATGATTCTGACTTTTGTGCAAACATAAACTCATACTTTAATGTTCCATGTAAACTTATTAAAAATGTAGAGACAACATCTCAATCGTGGTCAGAGGAAATGCACTTACTTCACTTTTAATTTCACAGAAGTTCCAGTTTTTGAACCTGGCAGTATTACAAAATCATTGATGTTCATGATTCTTAATGTGAAGTCTTCTCAAAAAAATCAGAATGATTTGTGAAATTCTTTGTGGTTAGTAACCTGTCCAAATGGAACAAGTGGAATAAAATTTAAAACTGTAAAAACAAACAAACACATTACCATGCTCCAAAATATTAATCTACAGGAGAAAGAGTTGAAAGGCAGAAATTCTTTATATAATATGGTAACAAAATGCTAAAGCAAAGGTAAAATCAACTAAAATAACTTTTAGAACATTTATATGAAACTGTGGCCACCATCTGTTCTCAGTTACACCCATGGAAAACTGCTGACTATGGTGTGGTTGCATGGATTAACCAAGGATGAATTTGGTTCAATATTTAATAAAACATGGCTTATTTGAGGACTATACATAAAACGTAAACAGATGAATTAAAAAAATTCTAAATATCAGAGCTAAAATGAGTACTAAATGGAGGAAAAGTCAGAATAAATCCACAGTAAAGTCTTATATGAGAGCTTTCAGCTTCCCTCCCCGTCACAAATCCATATAAAATGGCAAACATATGGTTCTTTTTCTCCTGTACTCTCCACAATCCCAGACTTTGACTATACTTTAAATACATTTTTTTTTAAATCTGGATTATGACATGCTCATCTAACCCAGTTACAACTTTTTCAAGACACAGCCACAGGGCAATATCCTGGGCATGTACATATGTCTCATGACACTGAACCATGTTTATTTCAATGCATTTGGAAAATTCTCAAACTCAAAAGTACCAGCAGCCTGAATGACAATGCACCCTGAGATTTGCTACTAGACAGGTTGCTGGAATCGCTAAAGATCATGCTGTGCAGGCACAGTTTAGAGTGTTCCAGCTATACAGCAAAATGACGTTGTTACAGCCTGATTTCAGGAAAACAAGCATGAGCCAAGCTGGGATGCTGCCTGCCACTGTTTCTTCATGCACACTAAACATTTCTGGTGTGAACATAAACCATTTTTAGACCCAACCACATCACTAACTGGTTACAAACTTGGTTAAAAATCCTAGTACAGATGGCCTGAAAATGATAAGCTCTTTAACGCTGAAAGACGTGTCAGAAACATGTACCAAGTCAATTTATCTAATGTGGCTGGATGCCCTTGGCAAGGCTTGGTGCTCCATTCATCTTAATGGATGCTCAATAACAATAAAAAAAGAAGAATCTGCTGTCAGAGTACACGTGTGTTCTAACAGCAGTGAGGCAGTTAAACAAGCTGCCATAGCTACTCTAGTTTTGAAGACTTATGGAAAATTAAAAACCCACACAACAAAGGACTGAGGCCAGTTTAGTGGCCTCAAGTAGTAATTTTAAACTGTATTTCTAAAACATGTTTAGGTTTAATGCCTATAATACTTGTATAATACTTGTATAATACTTGTGACAGACATGGTAATTGTCTGCAATATTCCTGAGGAGAAAGCTTTACTGAATTATGTTTAAGTATCTTTGAAGTCCATTGTATTAAATGCAAAGCTTATGTATTATTATCGGTTGGTGGAGGGAGAAGGGATGTGAACCTGGGAAGTATTATAAACTTCAAAGGACTATATGGAACAATGGGCCACACAAGAATGAATTTGGGGGCATGGACAGTGTCAAGTGGTTTGCTTGGGGAATCACTAGGGAGAGGAGAATGCAAATGTCCCACCTACAGTCATGAAAAAATGCGTCCTTTTGAAGCTATGCTCTGAGGAGAGGACCATAATCTACTAATTACCCTTTCTTGGAGTCTCAAAATCAAAGGCCCAAGATGCATAAAAGAACCTAACCTATTAATGGCTAGTCTAGTTCTGAAGCTGAAACAATTACGTATTTGTAACCACTGAGAAAACCAAGCTGTGGCTCTTGAAGTGCTGACACTTACCAGAGGGTGCAGTTGAGGTGACCTCTGGTAAGATTTTTAGCCTGCACATAGGTTATTTTATTGTTTTCTCTGTAACACTTTCACCATAGGAATAAATGAGTTTCCTTAGGAAAAGTGTGGGATAATTTATAACTGCTAGCAATTACACTGGTTATAGCAAGGATGTCAAACATGCGGCCCATGGACTGCATCTGGCCTGTGACTGCACTTGGCGGGACCACACTCTCCCTAACAAAGAGAGTGAAAGCGAGAGGTCTCGCATACCCAAGGCGCCGCAAGAGTGTCAAGTCTTGCAACATCACGGAGTGCTGGGTGTGCTGCCTTCCAAAAACACTAAAGTGTTGGGTGACAAAAAGGATATTGAATCTAACTTAAAGAGAGAGAAAGAATTAAAAATACAATAAATTTGAAAATGAGAAAGATATAAAGGAATTTTAAGAGTATCAACACTAGAGTTACTGCTTTTCAAGGATTTTCTAATGTTGCTATGATATGATCTCACACAATTGTTGTTATTCTTTGTATCACAGCTGTTCCTAAGAGCCCCTAGTCATGGACCAGTGACCCATCAGGGTAGGCAACATACAAACACAGATCACAAGATGGTCCCAGCCCCAGCAGACTTGCATCAGCGTCCAAACAAAATACTTTGTTATTCTTTTGATGTCTGCTACAAGGTAGTTCTATCAGAATCAGAACAGGTCAAAATCCTAAATGAGTCAGAAATAATGCTTAGGTATAGCATGCAGGACACCTGGATTAGATGTCAAATTTTGATCTTTTGACCTTGAGTGGAATTGGCATATAAATCAGGGAAGCCATGGGCTCTGACAAGGATGCAGGATTCCCCATACTTCTAACATTAAAACTTTCAGGCACTTGCACTTGCTCTAAAGACTACCCGAGAGAGGGCCTTTGAATTTTTTTCCCCTATCTGTTTCTTAGCAATTGAAAACCTCAAGCAAATTAAACTCTAGGCCTTTAGCAATTTCATTAAAACTAACTCTTCTCTCAGCTAAGTAAGGTTCATAGGTTTGGTTGCTCCTGGGATTAGCTCTGGAGACAGGAGGGAGAATTCCAATCAGCTTTTATAGAAACACAACATAACCTGAATCATGAGTCAGACTTATTAAAAGTCTCGTTTCTCTGTCCATAATGCATACAGCACTGTAGGTGATTTACACAGCAAGATGTAAAACTACTGTAAAAATACTGTACAGCTGTCCTTCCATCAAGGGTGTGTTTTCATATATGTGTAGGACTAAATCTCTAGGGACACTGGAGTGTAGGATCCCCATCCCTAGGACTGAGTTTCTAGGGACATTGGAGTGTACGATCCCATTCTTAGGACTGAGTCTTTAGGAATGTTGGAATGTAGGGTGCCCATCCCTAGCATTTTCTCTAGGGTCACTGCAGTGTAGTATCCCAATCCCTAGAACCAAAAGGATAGCTGTGTTAGTCTTGGTCCGCAAAACAAACAAGGAGTCCTGTGGCACTTTTAAAGACTAACAAATATATTTATCGCATGAGCTTTCGTGGGAGAAAATCCCACTTCGTCAGATGCTTT
>ML685816.1:5170867-5242738 GCA_007922175.1 Pelusios castaneus
TGAGTCTCTAGGGACATTAGGGTGCAGGGTCCCCATCCCTAGGGCTGAGTCTCTAGGGACATTAGGGTGCAGGGTCCCCATCCCTAGGGCTGTCTCTAGGGACATTAGGGTGCAGGGTCCCCATCCTAAAGACCCCACACTCCAATGCCCACCCCATTCTCCCTTCCCCTCCCCGCTCTTTGCACCAGTGGTCTCCCCATGCACCCTTCACCCGGGGATCCCCGACAACCTGGTCCAAAGTTCCCAGCCCGAGACCCGCTGGGGTCCACCTGCCCCGGCTCCAATCCCCGCCCAGGCACCGCCAGAGACCGCCCCGCCTGCGCAAGGACCTGCAGCTCCCCCACGGCCTGGGCTCCGCGCCGCGCCGCCGCCCGTCCCTGTCCCCGAGCTGAGCGGCGAGTCCCGCGCCGGCCCCGGTGCACGGCGCTGCGGGAACGAGCCGCCAGACCTCCCCCCCACCACACCTACTGCCACGGCGGCCCTGCAGTGCGCGTAGCGGCTGGCGTTCGCTGTTCCCATGGCAACGCTGGCGCGGAATGCACCACTGAGGTTGTTGGGGGGGGAGGAGGAAAAAGAGACTAGAGCGGAATTGACTGGGGGAAGAGTTCATTCTGCGCTGCGGGGGGGGGAGAACTAGAGGAGGAGAGAGAATCCATATTAGAGTGGGGGAGAGAGAGAGAGCTGGGCAGCCTCCCCAGGATCATCTCTGCATGGCCCTGCTGAGCAGGGAGAGTCCCCTGGCCTGGCTTGCTGCTGACTGTCCCTAGATCCTAGGAGTTTTTAGTCCTCAGGCAGGATTTGCAAATAAGCCCCCAACAGCACTAGTACCCAAGGCCTGATTACACCAGGGGCCTGAGCCCCACCTGGCTTGATCTGCGTCCACACTATCTGGGTAACTGCCCCTGGCCAAAAACACTGCAACACCCCCACCTTCTTCCTGCGCTTATCACTGGTGCTTCCAATAAGTCCATCAGTGCTGTGCTGCTGCCCCCACACAGGACACATTCAGGGCCTGAGCTAGCCTGGGTTGCCAATGCCAGGGGTTCAAAAACCAGGATGGTCACCAAAACTCACGATATGACTTTTAAGTCTAGGATTTCTTTAAAAATATATAAACTTAGAGCTCTCTCTTAGAGTAGGGGCCTGCTGGTTTACGAATTTAGGGCACACTTGCTTCATGTTCCAACTTTTTTTCCTCCAAACATAAGGGCTAGAAACTTACATTGAAAGCTGAGAGTCTCATCCAGACCTGTGATTCTACCAGCTGGGGTTTAAGAAAGTGTATTGTGAGACTTGCAATAGAGTTATCAGATTTGGCAACGCTGGCTGCATCCTCAAATCAGTTACTATTGCTTCTACCACATTACTGCATGTAGCCTCCAGTCTGTATGGAAAATATTAGACGTATCCTCCTTTCAATCACCCTTTCTTCCCATCCATGTCCTCTCGTCTTTTTTTGAAACTTGCACTAACACCTAGACCCATTACAATGGTTTGTATGTGTTTCTCACCCATGTTCTCTCTATTTTTTTTAATCTATTTTGAAGAAGGGGCTCTGGGCACACTGTGTTCTAGTAAAGCCAATAAGGAGCTGGTGGCTGAGTGGCTTAATCTGCATCTGCTGTTTTAGTCACGCCCCTCACAATGCCTAACTACAAACCTACCTGGCTGAGGACTTTGAAACATCTAAGTGTTTTTCAAAACCCCAAATGAACTGTCAGCTCCTTAACTGCTCCCAGCACCACACTTTTGGAGTTCTCAGCCCTGAAAGCACTCAGGGGACTCGATCAGGATAAACCATCTTTTCTGAAAATCCCAATGCAGTGAGCCCCATTTTGGATTATGCAGCAAGCCACTTGTGCTTGCACAAGCTTTTAAAAAATCTAGCAATGGAATTTATATGCCTGCCAATGAATAATGACCCCAAACCATTTCATCAAATGATGGCTAAAATGCATGGCAACACACTCATTTTTAAATCAATCGTATTTCCCAGTTTATTTGCTTCAAACCTAGCCCTGCCAATTTTGCTAGCAGACCATTATTTATAATTGATGTTCCTTTAGGGAAAAGCCAGTCTTTACAGAAAAGCTGGCATTTCAGGAAAAAGTGCTTCATTTAGGATCCAAGCCAAGCATTAATAAGTGCAAACTACTGTCTGTTTGAGATTTATGCACTGTGAGTTGTACTTCATTTGGAAAATTTGCATTTGTCCCTTATGCATTCAAGCTTGGAGGCACAAAATAAGTTATACAATTTTTCTTGACTTCATAAGGTGTCAGGCAGCATTTTTCCTTCATCAACTTGGTTACAGTGCAGTTTTGAAGATTTTACATCAACAGGCAATTTTCTGATGAGAGTCTGTGGAAACCCATGTGATTACCTAATCTTAAAAAGGGACCCTCTTTGGCATAATGGGCATGAAGCTAAAACCATTGCATAATACCATCTTCTCTTTGAAACTCATTTTGGATTATTTTCTGTTTCACAACACGTTTGGGTGAAAAGGCATAACAGATCATTACTTTTACCTTTTTTACATTGAGAAAAAATATGTTTCCCAGGGTAAAAGAAATACATTGATTACAGCTAAGAAATTAGTGCTCTATTACAAGTATAAGAAGGTAAGCAATGTGTGTCACTAGCACCGGAAAACATTTGGTTTGGAGATGCTAGTCCCAAACAAGCATCTTTTCAAAAATGTAAATAAACACATAGTGTAATGATAGATGAGGCAGCAATAGCCTCCTAATCCTTCTATTTCTAGCTCCTGTAGCTCTGTTTACATTATGCTTGGTTAGGGGATATTTTTTTTCAAAACTGCTAGGCAAACTGTATTCCAGACTATACCTCAGGCATCCTAGCCAATGGCATAATTGTCTAACACAGTTGTAAGTAAAATAGTCTTTGTCTACACACTTTAGGGAAACCATGCTACCAATAATTAGGTAAATGCAATTATTAATTCATTCTCAGGTGTCTCGTGACATTGACTTTTAGTGACACGTAAATTGCTTGTTATTGTTAATGAATATGAAAGTCATACATCATCTCTGCTAATCTGTTTCAAAATCATTGAAATAATGTTCAAGAATACCTTTATTTCAAAATCTAAGAAGACTGTAAAATCTTTCTTTCAAATTGTATTCTAAGAGAGAAACCCATACAGCACTTCTCTTTGGATAAAGTTGGAATCAGTCGTCTTAAATTGTAAAGACTCCCACTGGTTTTAATGGGCTTGGGATCAGGACTCATAGCTGGAAGAGCATCCAGAGCCTCTTACTTCTTTTACATAGGAAGTTTGGACCACTAGATCTGCATAAAGGGAACATTCAGTAGTGCAATGATTTAGGGCTGGCACTTTGAACACTTCAGCAAATTTCACCATAAATGTGTTTAGATTATTTCTGTTCCAACCACAATATACTTTCCCCGGCTGCTCAATTCTCATTTTTTGTTTTGTTTCAATCTGACTTTTACAATCAAATGCACTTTTTCATTTTTGGCACTGAAATTTCACAAATGCAGATTATATCAAATAAAGAAATAAATGCATTATTTCCTCCAGGTTTAATTTACTTAAAGGTAAATAAATATACAGTCAAAGCTCAGAAGGACAAACAACTGAAATTCAGCTAAAATCCATCTGGTGGAGTTGTGCTATAAGTTATAAACCCTCCGTGTTTTTCAAGGCTCTTCAACTGCCTTTATCTACCTTTGTTTCTAAGCTGTTCATGATAACAGATAAAGCCAGGTTGCTATCCTAGTGCTTTTTTATACTCAATCTATACTAATATTTTGGAATAATCTTTTTAAAACCATAATCTATAGTTACAAACGACTCAGGAGTACAGTGACACAGTTCAGGGCAACTGCACCTATATTTTTTTTCTGTAGTCCCTCAAGGGGAAGCAGTCTATGCTGCTGGTGCCTCATCTGTCACCTCTCTTGGGCAGAGACTCACATCCTTTTCCCTCTCAGCACAGGTGTTAAGGATGCACCATTTGCTACTTACACTGTGATATTCCCAGCAAGTCGCATTACCTAAACAGGCTAGTGTGTGCACTCTGCTTCCCCTTCAAAGGTCATGAACAGCATTAATTACCCACACTTACACTACCACACAGCTCTTTCTAAGCAACCATATTTATTCTTAAGGTGAAAGCATTACAGAGAAACTTATTAAGAACAGTAAAAGAACCTAAATGCATTCTTGTGTCAGACACTGGCAGATGTTCTTTAAAACCTACAACTATGTTTTTCTCCATCGTTACAAGTTCATAACTGTTTCAGATTCAGAATCAGAACCCAGATTTGGTGGATCAATCAGCCATTCTTTGTACAAGGTTGGGTCTTTGATCTCCAGCTTCTGGGATCAGGCTCTGGGAACCAATTACCCTGTCCTCAGGGCATAGATTCAAAAGGTTGAGTTTTTGTATAACCACAGCTAGGCAATTTGCATTACTGTTTCCCTAGCTATGTCTCAGGAAATCCACCTCACAGGTATGGTCCCAAAATTCCATTCTTATCTGACACAATTTCATTATAGTCCTTTGAACTCTTAGGCCTTCCCCTTACATACAATCCTAGCCCACAAATATACAAAGTTTATATTTAACACCATTTTTCCAGCATTTTGCAGGAATTTACCATATATATCACATACATCTCCATGAACCTTAGCAGGATTGGCTTGCAAGGTTTTGTGCCAACCTTTGTTCTGATTCTATTTCGCAATAGCATTTCAGTTTCAAATTAAATAAAAGGCCAAATTTATCTGTGGAATAAGTGAGTGCAAATTCCCCTGGATGTTGAGGATCTCCCAAGTTCTAATCAAATTTTGAAACTGACCCCTTTTATACCTTTGGGTAAATTACTTAGGATTTGATCATTCACTATACAGACAGGAAGCAGTAAGAAAACAACAAGGAAGTGAGAAGGTCTAATCAGTTTACTCTTAGGTGACTTACCATCATTCACCAAGATCAGTGGTTTTTCCCTTCTAGTCATTTTCCTGGTTAGTGTTTCCTGTTTACTTTCTGCAAAACATTCATGAAATTGAATTTTACTAGCATAACCATTCACAGAAAGGAAATGTCAGAATTTCTAACACACTTTGTGGGAAATGAACTTTAAATTTGCTCTGAAATATCTTGTGCACTCAGTCAGTCAAGAAATAGAAACAATACCACTAAATTTATCTGACTACTCACAACTAACCAACACGCTTTGAGCAGAGACAGAGAATTTTTGCCAATCAGTCCCCTGCAAAAGGCTATGTTATTTGGATAAACTATTCATTGGGAATCACCTCCTCATTTTCACTGTTGTATTGTAATACACCTGCATCATTTCCATCATCAGCACGTCCTCTTTTGGGTATTGTGCAACTGTGTGAAATGAGGCGTGGGTGCAAGTACTAAGTAACCCACAAAGTACCAATGTTCTGGGCACTTTTAATCATACCAGTACAATTCAAGAAAGTCTGGAGCCTTGCAAAGCCATTTATTCAGAACACCCAGTAAACAGAATAAAATTAAATGTGTGCAAAGTTGTTGTAGCCATGTTGGCCCCAGGGTATTAAACAAGGTATCTTTTATTGGATCCATTTCTGCTGGTGAGAAAGAGAGCTCTCATCAACAGAAGATGGTCCAATTAAAGATATTATCTCACACATCTTGTCTCTCTAAAATTAAATGTGCAATTTAATTTTGTTCCCGCTTCCTATACATGGTAGGAGATGGGGTTCAGGCTCACATAGAATGTGTCCCAATAATAGTCCTGTGGCACCTTAAAGAGTAACAAATTTCTTCAGGCATAAGCTTTCGTGAGTCATAGCCCGTTTCGTCAGATGCATGAAGTGGAAACTACAGTTAGGAGGTATATATACTGTATATATATTGTCTCAATGATGTATTTTTGTTGACAGAGTTAGGGGAACAGTGGCTAGAGGTATCTTCTTAGCTAGGAGGAGGTGAGAACTTGCAAAGTGCCCCAGCCAGGGTTGTGATTAACCATTCTGCCTAGGAGGGCTGAAGTTATTATTGTGGTTAATAGACTGCAGTTCACACACCATACCATAGGCATTAAAATACCACAAGAACTTGTCACTGGATGGGGCTTCCATCATCCAGGCCCCATCTACAAGTTTAGCAGGATTGTCAAAAGTGTCCTTTAAACATGTCATGCAAAAGTTCATCTTGTATAAATCCTGGTGTTCATTAGTTTCAATAGTCTGTACTTTGGGGAAACTCCTATGGGAAATCCTTAATCTGTAGGCATTTGTTTAATTAAAAACTTTAGGATTTGGTCCCAGCTAAGCATAAGCATGCCACTCAGCATGTGTGCATATATCTTCACCGCCTGATGCAGCAATGAGTGTTTCATTCCTATCACTCAGTTTCCCTGAAAAGTAGAGAGGCAATAAACCCATGTCTTGCAGGGATGTTGTGAGGATTATGTAATGAGTGATTGCAAATTGCTTGGAAGATAAAATGTTACTGCTACACTCATTCACGCCAAAAGAGCAATACATTTGTCCAACAAATCTGAGGCTATGTACACACGATCAGATTAAAGCGCAACAAGGCAATCGCGCTACAAAACTCACGTGACCTTTATTGCGGGACAACGCGTACACACGTTGCTCCCTGCAACGCAACAAAATTACACGCATTATCGCGGTTGAGCGCAATGACTTCTGGGCACCTATCCCATCGTTCCATTTTCCCCTAAGTTGGCGCTATGAATCATGGGATGAAGGAAAGGAACGCAAAGCGCCATGGGTAAAGTGTCAGTTTCCCATGGTGCTTTGTGTTCCCCTAGCGTCTTCCTCGTTGCCAATAGCAACTCGCGCCTATTTTCAACATTGCAGTGACGCAACGCACCACTTGCAATCAATCGCTACAGCGACAGCATGGATCCTGCTATGATCTCCATTGTCGCCTTCAACATTCTGAATACATCTCGGCTTGTTGCTCAGTACGCAATGAGCTCCGAGTCAGATGAGGACACCGAGGAGCAGGGGCTGATCGATGCCATGCAGAGCAACAGCACCGCGTTGCTCAGCTCCTTCACCGATCATCTGCACACGGTGCAACGCCGTTTCTGGTCGCGAGAGACGAGCACCGAGTGGTGGGATCGCATTGTTATGCAGCTGTGGGATGACGAGCAGTGGGTACAGAACTTTCGAATGCGGAAAGCAACCTTTCTGGAACTGTGTTCAGAGTTGGCCCCTGCCCTGCGACGGAAAGACACCAACATGAGGTCAGCCCTAACTGTGGAGAAGCGTGTTGCGATTGCTGTATGGAAGATGGCGACTCCCGACTGCTATCGGTCCGTTGCAAACCAGTTTGGAGTCGGGAGGACCACCGTCGGATTAGCCCTCTCACAAGTGTGCCAAGCCATCAATCGCATCCTGCTACGGAGGACAGTGACATTGGGCAATGTTCGAGAGATTGTGGACGGCTTTGCTGCCATGGGATTCCCTAACTGCGGGGGAGCCATAGACGGCACACACATCCCTATTTTGGCTCCAGACCATCTCGCGACGGAGTACATAAACAGGAAGGGCTACTTCTCCATGGTGCTGCAAGCACTCGTGGATCACAAGGGGCGTTTTACGGACATCAATGCTGGGTGGTCGGGAAAGGTGCATGATGCCCGCATTTTCAGGAACACTGGTCTGTACCGGAAGCTGCAAGGGGGCACCTTTTTCCCTGATCAAAAAATAACAGTGGGGGAGGTGGAGATGCCCATAGTCATCCTCGGAGACCCAGCATACCCACTCATGCCATGGCTCATGAAACCCTACACTGGGAACCTTGATCGCAGCAAGGAGCGGTTCAATTACCGATTGAGCCGCTGCAGAATGACTGTGGAGTGTGCCTTCGGCCGTTTAAAAGGGCGCTGGCGCTGTTTGTATGGGAGGCTGGACTTGGCGGAGGACCAGATCCCTGCCGTGATTGCGTCATGTTGTGTCCTCCATAACATTTGTGAAAGTAGGGGAGAAAAGTTTTCCCCTACGTGGGCTACGGAGGCACAGCGCCTCGAGGAAGCATTCGAGCAGCCAGCCACTAGGAGTATTAGGGTGGCACAAGGAGAAGCTGCTCGCATAAGGGAGGCACTCAGGGAGCATTTCAATGATGCCCTTCCCTAGTTAAGTTCCATGACGCATGAGGTGCACCTTAGGATCATTTCAGTAATGTGTATAAATAAATGCATTCTTCAAAGTATTTGTTACTGTTTTTATTGAAACCTGAAAGATGGGGGTGGGGTTACAGGTTGGTGTAGCTCCGGGTCTCGTAAAAGTAGCTTGGGGGGGGGGGGCTGGATGTTGTCCTGTACCGGGGTGGAGGGTGGCCTTCAAAGAAATGCTTTGAGGGACTGCGGTGTGTGGGAGGCATACACGGCTGAACTGTCTGGAGTGGAGCCCGGACATTTATCGCCTGGGACTGCAAAGCTATCATGTTCTTTAGCAGTTCTGTTTGCTCCTTCATGACGCTTATCAGTTCGTCCCTGTGTTTCTGCCTCCTCTGCTGGGATTCCTCTCTCCAGGCTCTATTCTCCCTTGCGGATTCTTGTGTTGCTTTCAGCAGGTCATTAAACATATCCTCCCTGTTTCTTCGAGAACGCCGCCTAATGTTTCTCATTCGGTCAGCTGGGGTAGACACCGGCCTTGTGAAGCTCAATTCTAATACAAAAATAACAATATAGACATTGTTAACACATAGCATAGATAGCCAATGTAACCTTCCAGTAGCACATTCCACTGGAAGGTACAGGGCGGTCAACACACTACGCTGCGCTGAAGCAGACAAGGTACATTCTAATAGACGGCTTACCGGGGGCTAAGAATCGGAAGAGGGCACACAGATGGAACCCAATATCCCTCTCCTCAGAGTGCCCCTTCCATCTAGAATACATCTCCTACATGCCGCCGGTAGCAGGCCGGGACCGTATGCTGCTGCACTGTGTGCTGCCATGGTTCCCAGGGCTGTGCTTTGCAGCTGGAGAGGCAGAGTGTCTGTCTTTGGGAGCGCAGACACAAACGCTCTCCCATCTAACCTGAGTATTAGGCTCTGGAGGTACATTGAGGAAACCTTTTCTGACCTAAATGCAGATGATTATTTTACAATCACTGCTTGTATTGATGCCCTGCTAATGAATGCAGAGTAAATAGCGTGCACAGCGGGGACCCGCAAGCACCCCCACCCCAGACAATGATATTTTAGCAGGAGCAGAGCTGAATGAAGGAGAAACTTACCTGAACCCCCCTCTGCCGCCTCAGAGAACAAGCTGCAGTTCAAGCCTTGGGTGGACGTCTCAGCGGGGCTGCTGAAGAGCTCCTGGCTACACGCGGTTGCGCTTTCCTCCGTGTCATCCTCCATCTCCTCCTCCTCCTCCTCCTCAACAACGTCCTCATCCTGCTCGGCTCTGGCAATCACCGGACGAGGAGGGGCTGAAGTGTCCACGGGACTTTTGGCAGTGGTTGTGGGGTCCCCGCTGAGGATGGCTTCTATTTCCTTATAGTACCTGCATGTTGCAGGCGCTGATCCAGAACGGCGGTTTCCCTCCTTCGCTCGGTGATAGGTAATTCTGAGCTCCTTCACCTTTGATCTACACTGCACTGTGTCTCTATCATGCCCTCTCTCTGACATGGCCCGAGAAATTATGCCAAATGTGTCATAATTCCTCCTGCTGCCGCGTAGCTGCGCCTGCACGGCGGACTCTCCCCAGATGCTGATCAGGTCCAGCACCTCTGCCGTGCTCCAAAGGGGTGCGCGTCTTCCACGGCGGGCCGCCATTGCTACTGATGATCGGAGCACAAACACACTCCACGAGGAAGAGAGCAGGAAGTGAAACAGACTTGAAATTTGAAAATCCCGGGAATAAGTTCGGGGCAGGGCGGGGACAGTTTCGTCACGGCCACAGAGCGGGTGGGGGGGGGAGACCAGAGAGGACGACTTGGGAATGCTGGGACAGTTCCGGACTCCAGTCAATGCGCGGTAAGCGTACACACGAGCTCAAACGCGCAATATATGATCCGCAACAGCTGTTACCACTCTCGTCGGAGTGGTTGTTGGATTGCGCGACAACAAGGCACTTAACGCGCAAGAGCCCTGTTGCACGTGTGTACGCCGTTGTTGCTATCGCGCGGTAATGAGCTTTAATGCGCGATAATCTGATCGTGTGTACAAGGCCTGAGTCAAGGTTTGGCTTTGTGGTGAAATCAGGTGAGTTTCAGATTTCATTACTCAGTATTGCCCAGCTTTCTAATTTATGGCTTATATGACTTCCAGTAAAGAAGGCTGATACTTACAAAGGAAAGCAGTAACCAATAACAAATGGAAGGGATTATATTTAGTGCTTCCAGTGAATTCAGCTGCTGGGATGGTCTTTAATTTGTTCACTTCATAAGGATAATAAAAAATTAAATCTCAGTCATTCGGGTTTGAGGTATCCTTTCACTGTCTTGGTTGGAAGGCAAGATTTTTTTTTCTTAGCGCTGTTATTAGGACCTAATCTTAAATGTATCCATTTATAAATGTCTTGAAATTGTCTGAACTATTTAAATGCAATAAAACGAAAAGATTTAAGAAAACTGAAGCTTTAAGGAAAAAATACCACAAACCGGAAGATTTATATACAAAGATGAAGAGAGCTGCACTGACAAAGACTTAAGAAAATAAAAATTTGAAGACTAAAAACAACAGTAGCCTTTGTTGATTTCGTAAGAAGACAAATCAAGATATAATTATAAATATAACAAAATGACTCAAGAAATATTTAAGTTTTAGCCACTTAATTTCTGTTTTGTGTGAGCAGCTCCTGTCTTCTGCCTATCTATCCATCTCATCACTGTTGTGTAAGAGAAGACTCCAACTATTTAAAAATAGAAATAACAGCATGTCACTCTTTTCCATTTCAGCCTATTAGAGGATATCTTGCATGTAAGAAGCAGGGGAAGTTAGAGGAAAAGCCAATTCAAAGAGATGAGAGCTGAACACACGAGGCCCACAGTCCTTATTATTTTTTGCTGGAGAGACTTTCATAGTCAAGGTCCAATTCCTGTGAAACTTCTGTCTCCTGCTCCTGGTTGACAGCTTTATGGTTCTAATGGAACAGAGGTGCCTTTGGAGGTCGCAGAAGGAAAGGCACATTCTCATGCCCAAACCTTTGTAGGCCTTTGAATATGAGGAGAGACACTTTGTGTCAACTCTCAAGTGGAGAGCCAGTGAAAAGAGAAGAGGTGCCCATGGTAACTTATATTGTTAAACAGATGGACTTCTGTATTTTGTATCTTTTGGAGCTTTTTCTGGGCATATGAATTCAATTCTAAATAAGATTAGATGTAATAGTCAAACTTGAGGGACTCAAACATATGGCTCTCTATGGTCAGCTCTATATTCAGTAAGCATGTCACAGTCTTCTAGCCAATTGCATGTGGTATGTTTGTTGTTCGTTTTTTATTGTCTGGTTTTGCTTCTCCTCAGCCTGGACTTTTTTTTTCCCCCCTTGACACACCTATTTAATCATCTTCTGGCACCAAAGACTCTAAAAACACTATGGACCAACTTAATCCCAAGACAGATGCCTTCACCATATGCCAGAGTGAATGTTATACAGAAGTCAAGTTTCTTCAAGGCACCTTGTTCTTCCAGTCGGCATTGTCTCAGTGTTGCTTGCATTCAGCTTTAGCTTGTTGCTCTTTAATTGGGCTTTGAGGAAGCTGAAAAATGTTGTTATCTATGACTCACATAAAGGAGATCCAGAGCTGGATGCCAGCCATGTATTGCTGGTGTTTCCATCCCTGCTCTTTCACCAGCTTTTTCCAACAGCTTCATATACATCATGAATAATATAGGGAAGAGGATTGATCTGGTGGCATCTCAGTTGAGGTCTCTGAAGGCAGAGGCACAACTCTCTGTAAGTACCTCCTGGACTCAGTCTGGAAGAGATAATCTGAGTCATTTTAGAACCCCACAGTTTACTGTTGCAGACTTTATCTAAACTGAGCTGAGCTTTTCTGAGGTCTGAAATAGCTAATATTTTTCCTGATTTTCAATGTTCTTGAACCTCTGCCTCTTCAGATTTGAATCAGAAGTGCCAGATATTAATAAAAAGCTGATTTGCATGACCCCAGATATGGAAACAGAACAGGCCTAAATTATTATGTATTCAAATTCCAAAGGGGTAGCCGTGTTAGTCTATTGTAGAAAGTCAACAGAGTCTTGTGGCACTTTTAAAGACTAACAGATTTATTAATCGCATGAGCTTTCGTGGGAGAAAATCCCACTTCGTCAGACGAGTGGGAGGAAATGCATTTAATTTCCTCCCACTCTGTAACTTTCCTATCTTCAAAGTGTCTGACGAAGTGGGATTTTCTCCCATGAAAGCTCATGCGATTAATAAATCTGTTAGTCTTTAAAAGTGCCACAAGACTCTGTTGACTTATTATGTATTGTTTGTATTACTGTAGAATATAAGAGCTCCAGTTATGGATGAGGACCCCACTGCACTAGGTGTGATACAAAGACTGGACAAAAAGGTGGATCCCACTCCAATGAGCTTACAATATAAGTAATGTGGACAAACTTCCTATAATGTTCAAGACTTTCAGATGTTTATCTACACTGCAGATCTTTTGATGTCCAGTCATCATTACTAAGTGCCAGAATCATGTCACAAATTTTGCAAGTTATTTCTAAAATGAGAGCGTCCCTTAAAAACCCTTATCTATGGATTTCAACCTCTGCATAAACATTTCCTTAAAAAGTTAGGACATGCCAAAAAGTAAAATGGACAGTTCCTAAAGATAAACAGTATTGACTTAATCTTAACAGCAGAACCAAATTAACTCCCTTAGCCTAACAGAAGTGTTCTCAGTATTACATTATATAAAGAGAGAAGAAATCATTTTTAAATATCACAAAGAATTTGGAGAACAATCAAACTTTCATGGCTGAGAAAAATAAGTAATCTTTCAGAAGAACTTTCACCTAAAGCATCTGTAGCAGTCAAAAACATTAATGCTGACTCAGGAGGTCGATAGGGAAAGGGAACTCTGCGTCTCCAAGTATATATATATATATATATATATATATATATATATATATATAAAATCAATAGGGAAATGCTGCTGAGTCTTTAATAGGTATGTTCAAAATTAATTCAGCTCAACTGCACAAAATCCTTTCATTTTTCAGCCATTGCCATCACATGCCGATATGGTGGGGGGTGGGGGGGGCGGGTCCGCAGGTGAAAATTCACTCAGCAAATAGTAGATCACATTTGTCTGGGCTTATAGAGAATTGATCTCTAAGGCAAACGTAACTTATTTCATATCATTCCCATTTCTAACCTTGCAAACTAACAATTTACCAGTTGCATGGGAAGCAAAATATTAGAGAGAGCTCCTGGTATCAGCTGGGTCAAGAAAGATGGTGGAATATAAACTTTTTCAGGGGAAATGATTTGTGCATTTTCAAAGACTTTATTTTTTTGGGGGGGATACTGGTAGTGACCCCTATTTTACATTGCTTAACACTTTTCATTTAAAATCTCTTTTGAGAAAGTGTTATTAACACTGTTTTTGTTTGCAGCAGGACTTTGAAATTCAGCAAGGAGAAAGGCCTTGGCTAGAGAATCAGAATCATCGGCTATGTCTACACTAGTAAAGTTAAGTCGACTCTGTTAAGTCGACTTAACAAGGACGACTTTAAGTCGACTTAACAGTAGACATAGCCATCCACACTGGCTTTAAATCGACTTAAGAAGTCGACTTAAGGCTTAAGTCGACCTTCAGAGATGGTGTTATTAAGTCGACTTAAGGAAGCGCTTAAGTCGACTTAATAAAAGCCCAGTGTGGATGCGGCTTTGTGTTGGTTGACTTAAGTGTCCCTAAGTTGCCAGTATAGATGCACTCATAGAAACTGGAAGAGACCTGACAGGTCACCAAGTCCAGTGCCTTTTGTTTATCCCGTGAAATTCCATTCAGGTTTAGTGAGCTATAAACTTTTGAAAATTGCTTTTTGCTCTTTTGTCTCTTCAGTTCCTCAGGAAACTGTTGACAACATTCCAAAATAATAATCGAACATAAATATTTTAAAGATCTGAAACCACCGCACTGTCAAAAGCAGCAGCAGAAGCATACAGTACATTAGGAACATCTAGAAGCTTCTGTAGCATTGGGGTGGAGGAAGGAGAGCCAAGCCACATAATTTGATGCTTGGCTTTCAGACAGAACCTGTTCGAAAAGGCTTCTCAAACTTTTCAGGTCTTACTAGAGAGAGTATCTCTTGAACCAATCCATCTTCCCTTCCAGGATCACACAGTCTGCCTCCCCTTCCATTTGTGTTAGCAAATGTTTCCTAGTATCACTCTTCCATATATGAATCTTGAAAATATTTGTGTCGTTTTAGTTTTCTTCAGCTTGATAATTATTTTGTCCTTTTTGAAAAAAACTTCTGTCTACTTTTGTCCTCATTCCATCCACCCAACACATGCGTTCTGTTTCTGTCAAGTAGAAAACAGAGCAAGCAAGTAACATGTGACCAGCTTACCTATCTGAATACCACCAGTCAGTGCTCCAGACAAAATTATTTGTCTGCAGTCTGGAAACTTATGGCTATGTTGCCACTACCAAAAATGGTGACTATTTTTACAACAAGATAACTAACAAGAAGGGCAGTCCCTGGGGGGGGGGGCAAATGGGGTGATCACGCTGGGCCCCACAGTTACGTGGGCCCTTCACTGTCCCGCTCCCAGTGGGGCGGCGCAGGGCCAACGCGCGCCGCAGCCCATCCTCCCACGGCCACTCTGCTGCCTTTGGCAGCGAGCCGAAGGCAGCGGGGCAGGGTGGGGCGGCCCGGGAGGGCTATGCCCGGCACCTGGGCTGGCCCTCCCCACCCCCAGGGTGGAGCAGGAAGGCCCAGGGGCAGAGCACGTGGGGCCCAGCCTTTGGACCGACCTGCCTCACATGGCAGGCTCCCTGCCACAGGCAGCATCCGGGACCGGAGCCAGCTCTGCCCCCCCTGCAGGCGGCCTCTGCCTCCTGGCCCAGGCCCAGCTCCCGGCCATAGGTGGCCTCAGTCTCCAGAGCTGGAGCCGGCTTCCCCTGCCCCCCCGCAACAGGCAGCCTTGGGGGCCAGAGCCGGCCTCCCAGCCCAGGGCCGGCTCCCTGGGGGGCGGAGTGGGCCGGTCGGCCCGCCACGCTCCCCTCCAGCATGGGGGCGGGGCCCCACTTCGGCCAATTGGCCCTGGGCCCCGCTCCCTCCACGGGACTGCCCTGCTAACAAGTTAGCATTCTTAAAATCTTAGTGGAGACAAGACACAGGTGGCTATAACCCCATTGCATCTCCATGAGGTATTCATTATACCATCTCTCACCTAATTACAACTAAGTAAAAACTAATCATCTACAGTATGATTTTATCGCAAGATAGCTAACTCGCATTAGTTATCTAACTGTAAAAAACACACTTTTTTGACATTAAAGGTTTAGAAGTCTAAATATTATCAGATCATTAGTATAATATCATTACCTGGAATGGAAAAGTCAGAGTCCCCTGCAGCAAATTGCTGACAAGAGAGAGCATGTTAGGGATTAAAACAAGAGAAATTGTATGATTGCCCATAAAAACCACAAAAACAACTATTGTATCACTAACACCGCTAGAGTCCTTTTTTGTCCCATAATGCAATGGGAATAATCTTATTGTTGGCATGCTAGAGAGTAACAATCATGCTAAAGCATTAGTTCTCAAAGTACTACAGAAGTAGAGAAATCATTGTCTGAAATTAATATAAGATCTTTCTATAAGAGGATAAGATCAGACTACTTCTTCCCCTTCCAAGAAGCTGAGAACAGAGATAATTAGATACATATTGAAAAGTGACTAGACTAAGTATATTTTGGTATACACATATTTCAAAGAAATCTTGTTGTTAGTCATGATAGGATAGGCTCCACAATAGACATAAAATTATTTATACCAAAGACAGAAAATTGACATTTCAAAATAAAAATGTTATTTGATTAGTAGCCAAGTGCCTTAATGCTCTAGCACTGAACGAATGAAAAGTAAAACAGTAAGTTTGGCTGTAATAATGATCAGACTTTAATTTTAGAAAATGACTTTTTTTTCTCTTTACTACAATTATAGTGACTCCATATCTCTTCTCTTTGTGTTTCGAATGTCAGGATTTGCCAGCCTTCCCATAAACACAATGAAACCTAGAAATAGAAGGAATATTACATACATTTAGTGGAAAACATCACTGTGGATTTCAACAACAATTGTTAAGAATAAGAAACAATAACTTTTTTGGTCTATCCTGCTTTACCTTGTCAAGAGAATATATGTCAGAGTTAAATGTAATGATGCAAACAACATTAAATCCTATTCCCCTATCTGGCCAAATTGACGCTGAGAACCCTCATTCTTTATATAAAGAAGAAATCCTAAACATATAAAATTACAAATATATTCAACCTACGACTGTATGGCTTGGAGTATTTACAATATATCATTTTGTACTGCATTTTCTTTGCATGTACAGTATGATCTAGGTGTAGCTCTATAACTGTGATTGCTTTTTTCCTCCATGTACCAGAGATTTTATTATGGACACTTGTGCAAGAGACTCCATTCTGAAAAGGCCTAAAATAGAGCATAAATTCCTATTTTTTTTCCCTCTGAAAGTAGGTGACCAATCAGTGTGAAATTTCATTTTTATTTGTTTTCATTTTGAGTCTTCTGTGAAATTTGTGGCTTGTTTCTCTTCATAAGATTTTAATAGGAAATCTTTGTATCTCGGCTCTGACAGAAATTTATCCACAGCAATCTTGTCTTTTATTGTTGAATTATCTCACTTTAAAAAAAGATCATCTGTACAAACTCAACAAAAAAAGTGGATCCTGACGATCTGGTGCCGTTGTTAGGTGTTTCATAAGATGATGTACTGATTAGGGTGATTTTAACTATTGTTTATCTTCCATCTAAAAGATTATGGCCTGTGAACACAAATCTTAACAGTACTTCAATACATAACAAGTTCATGGTATCAGTAAATCTCTGTAGTTTTGCATTTTGGAAAGATTAATTAGACCAACACAGCAAATTACTTTGGGCTGCTAGAAAGGAACTTCTTACACTTCTCTGGTGTAAACAGTTTCTTCTGGGCTAACCCATGGGTTAGGAATTTTTACAACATGTGCCCTACTGTGCCTCATTTCTTCTCCCTGTCACTTGCTGATAGCTTCGGTAGCGCAGACCACCAACCCTAGGGACTTTTGCGCCAACCCCCCAGAATAGTTTATCATTATTAAAGGCTTTTTACTTTGCCTCGGGAACTAGTCCCTTTGTGGTATGACCTCTTTGTGACTTCCTGCTATTGCCAAAGATCATTTCAGTTTGCCTCTAGTAGTATTATACATGATCTTAGCCAAAAGAATGAGAAACCCCTTTCCCTCTATTCCCCCTGTTGGAAGTCTATTTTTTCAGTGAATTCAGTACTCAGGAAAAGTGTCAGATTTGAAACAGAACCTGACGCTAGGGGAGAAAATCTTTATTTGAGTTCTTTCACAGAGCTGCCCCTATGTAACCTCATCAGCGCCTACTGAAAAGGAGTGATTCTCATCTATGGCAACCCCTTTCTCCTTGACATTAATAGAGCATTAATGAGTTGTTATACAGTGTGCTGTGCAGCAGCTCAAACATTTAAAAAAACTGGTAATAATCCATTAGTAAGAGGTGATCTTTCACATTTAATGAGAAGATGTTTTTGCCCACCATGGTCCTGGTGGCTATCAAGAATCCTGTGTAGCTTCATTGGTTCCTTTGCATGTGAATTCATGTGAATATTTCCCACTTGGAACAGCATCCATGCATGGCTAGAAAAGGACATCTCTTCTCACTGCCCAGATGGACAGTGTGTATTTAGCATTTTTTCCCCATGTTATTCGGTAGTGTGATGCAATGTTCTCTATACAGAATCCTATCTCACACAGCAATTTAATCTCCATAGCCCCAGTAGATTTTTTATCTTCATGATAGCCATAGCTTTCCCTGTTGGCCATCTATTAAAAATTACTCTCTCAAATTGCTATAAGATTGGGTAGTCTTCTTTTTTTTCCCTCCACATTTGAGCTTACCTAATTTTGTTTTTTAAACAGGCAATATTTGAGATATAGTTATTTATAATATTCAGAGCCCTCTTCCAGAAGTCCCTTGTTTTTACTATGTATAGGAGTCCTTGAAAGCTTTTTAAACAGTGTTTTGGTAAAAGATTGAACCCAATTTGCTGACCTGAATCATCTAACATGGGTCAGAGTTATGGAAGGCTAATGCTCCTGTCTCATGACTGAGACCGGTTTCCACTGACTGGTGGTATTGTTACACTCCCTTCTCAACATCATCACTCCACACCACTCTAATACCTGAACACCTTCCTTTAGAGCATTAAGTGACATAATTCACCTCTTTCCTGTGTGATATATTCTCTTTCTTATCGTCCCTTCAGGATAAACATTCAGACAAAATGTATGTTGAAGGGATGATGTTTAATCTTTAGGAAAGGAGTGATTTTATCAGAAGACAGGGAATTGATTCCAATACCCCAGAATCACCACACTGATTTACAGAATTTGGCCCATTCATGTCTTACCTAAATAGGATGTATCAGGCCTCTATTGGTCTCCAAATGCCTATCATTATGACAGATTCCCTGTAACTCATTTCCAAAGTTGCTGTAATAAAAACTACTGATTGTGTAATCGTTAAAAGTAACAGTAATTTTTCCTCTTTTATGGCAGCCATTACCATATCCTATAAATGAGATGTCACTCATCTTAATCCCTAATTTAAAGGAGTATCTTCGTTTTGACATATTAATTTCAGCACAGATCGTAAAACAGTAGAGAATTTCATTAAACACTGATTGTTAAAAGTTACAGCTGGAAAAAAAAAAAAAGAGGAATATTCCCCTCATATTCCACCACACATACACTGTTGTGTGCTGATTGCCCTATAATACAAAATAATGCATAACTTCTGCTGTGTGGTAATGAACTAAAGGAGTCAAACATGTTTATTTTGAATGTCATGATTTCCCATTGCATCAGTGCCACATGCTCCTTTAGTTCTTTTGGTTCTTGGAGCTTATGAAATGTATTAGTGCTAAGGAATTTGTACTACCTAAAATTTAAAATAAAATCTGATGTTGCTCAATAGAATCCCATGCTTGCAGGGAAAAATGAATGCTGGGGTGAGGTGGAGGGGAGAATATGATTTTACCTTTGAATATTTCTGGCATATAAGTGTACTATATCTGGTTTTAATATTTTTATTTATTTGAAAGGGGTTTAAAGAATCTCCGTTTAGCAGAATCACTTACGATGAGAAGGAGGAAGGAAAAAAAAAAAACCAAATAGTGCGAGAAGAACTAGAGCTAAAATATTAATGCAACAAGCTGACCTAAAACTTCTACTGGAACCTAATGCCCACAGAACTGTGGAGTCTATTATTTTTTAATAATAAACTCTCCTTAAAAGAAAACTGATTTCACATAACTTTAAAACAATACTTTCAGACATAAGGCTCATATAAAAGATACTTCCAGCTTGTCATGCTCAACTTTTAAAGAACTGTGTTAGCCCCAAGGAACAAAATTGCCTTCAAATCCATTCGAATAGGGATGCCAAACTCAATCAGTGGAAATGGCTTAATTATGTTTTCTAATTAATACCCTTAGGTTAGCACTACCAAGCTACGGCAACATACTGCTCTCAAGTCACACAGTAAATGTCCCAGTGGTATATAACAAGGAGTTTTGCAAAGTGACTGAGGGTAGAAGAGTGAATTTAAGTAATAACTAACATTTTAGTTAGCAAACTTGAATATTGCATTCAGAGTCACTTGACTGAGGGAGAAGATGGGGAATGAAGACCATGTTTAGGACTGCCATAAATTCAACTTGAGTTCCGGCTGGACACAGAACCCAGCAGCATCAATTCTGTGAGCCCTTCACTTGGAAGAAAGATGAATTGCTCAGAGGACAAGCATTAAGAGACAGGAAAAGAAATGAGAGCACTGCATACTTCACTGCTTATTGCAGTGTATTTGATGGGCATCAAGGGGAAAGCCACCTGCTTTGTCTAGTCCTCCTACATTGATTCCTACTACAGCCAACCACAATATTTATTCATGCGAAGTGAATATTTTGGTGAAGTGACCAGTCATTAAATAGTTAATGTTGATAGTAAGTAGCCATCAGACTTCATAGGCAATATCCTATGAGGCCAAATTCTTCTCTCATGTACACTGCTGTTAACTAACAGCAATATTATCAACACTCGTGTGGAGGGGTTTACAAACCCCTCACTAAGGTGGAAGCAGGAGAAAGTACTGGGCTAGAGAAGTGCTGCCCTTATGTTGCTGCAGCTCACATCTTTGTTGTGACATTAGGGTATTTTTCTACGCTGTCAATGGAGCCATTTCCCTACAGCCTATCTGCAAGTGGAAGCGAGGCTGTCCTGAATAAAGTTGACTTCCACTTGCCACTGTTTTCAGCCAGATTGAAGCTAGGCCCACCTGGCCTACACTCATAATAGCTGGTCATCTAAAGTTCAGCGGGACTCAGCAGGATACAGGGAGCAGCAGAGACACTGTGGAAGATGGATGAAGAGAATGAGGGGAGCAGCAGGCAAATTTAAATGTTGCAGGTGAATGGGTTGCAGGGAGATGGGGGGGGGGGGGGGGCAGGAGGCGGCCTAGGAAGTCTTGAGCCAGGAGAGTGCTACGAAGTTTTGTGCAGAGAAGAGGGTAGGAAGGAAGTTTGAGAAGCGTTGCTTCTTGGAAAAGGCTAAACCAGTTCCATATAGTTTTTACTGTATCAATATAAACCACAAGTTTAACGTTCTTTATGTGTAGCTGTAACTCATCAATCCTAAAAAGTAATGTAAGTTCTGGATGTGAGTGTGAACCACGGAGCATTAATTAGGCCTGTGGTCCTCAAACTACGGAACATACATCTCTCCTTTTATTGAAAGGAAATAATCAGGGATGGGAGAGGGTAAGGACAGTTATAGGAAAGGGATGGCAGTTCCCCTATCTTAGAGTTGAGGCAGGAGTGTGATTGGGGGTGGGAGACAACCAGGGGGACAACCAGGGGGATGCCCCCCCCCCATTTCCATGTGTCCCTGCAGCTTGGAAAGGGAAGAAGCAGGGTGGCAGGCTGCCAGCTGAGTTCCTACTCACCTCACTCCTACAGCTGCAGTCTGCTGCTTCTCTTTCACTGCTGCTGCAATCCCACATGTGGCCTCTGCCTCCATCGAATGCTGTCTAGCAGCAGATGGAGGAGGATGAACTCAGTCAGTGCACTGGTTGCTAGCCACCCTGCTGCTCCTTCTGTCCTCAAGTTGCAGGGACAGAGACTATCACTGCCAAGGAGTGCCACTGCTCATCCACCAATGTGATTTATGCCATCATGTGCCAGAAATGCCCCTCTGCCTTATACATTGGACAAACAGGACATTCTCTGCCCAAAAGAATAAATGGACGCAAATCTGACATCAGAAATTGCAACACTCAAAAACCAATAGGGGAACACTTCAATCTCTCTGCTCACTCCATTGACAACTAGCTAATAGCTGTGCTGAAACAGATGAATAACAAACACAGCTTCAAAGAGAAACTGCAGAACTTGAATTTATATGCAAATTCAACTCAGTTGCCTTGATGTTAAACAGAGACTATGGATTTTTCTCTCATTACAACAGGTGATTTGACCTCACCTTTCTCTATGTGCTGTTCCCCAGTGTTTGAATCCTAGCACCTATTTTGATTTGCTCTTACAGCCTGACCTGATTCTATGTCATACACTTCCCTGCATTTAATATCCTCCCATTCTGTAAGTTTCCCATCTTCAAAGCATCTGACCAAGTGGGATTTTCTCCCACAAAAGCTCATGTGATAAATAAATCTGTTAGTCTTTAAAAGTGCCACAGGACTCTGTTTGTTTTTCTGCAATAGACTAACATGGCTACCCCTTTGGAACTTGCCTCCTCAGAGACATCCTGTGAAATTGGGAAGGGGGTTATGCAAACCTTTCATTTCTGTGTATTAACGTGCCCCTCCAAAAGTATTCACATTTAAATTCCTGCGCATGCCCCTGGGTTGAGGTGAGAGTAAGTCTCCATTTGAGCATCTCAGGGGAGTCATGCAGTTTTGTGTGTATTAAAAGTTGACTTTTCAACCTGAAATTAAACCCACACACAATGGCAGAGGATTAGAGGTGAGTTGAAAAGTCAAAGGACATGATTTGATAGCTTTTGTAAATCTCATTATTTAGGGGAAACTGACACGATTTTTTATTCCTTGAGATTGGCAATACTATATTAATGATATTATTCCAGATATACAGTCATGTAATGTAAGATTGAATCACACCTATTCCTTATATCTGTCGATGCAGGAAGACAGCACTGCCTTCATTTGCATTAGGAAAGTTCTCTTTACAGTCAAAATGGCTAGAATTATTGATTTTCAGGTAGGAGGGAGAGCAGGGCAGAGAATAGGTAAAGAAAACTGAAATTCTGTGAATTTTCAACTGATATGGGGTCTGAATTAATGGAGTGTGCAAGGCACCTCAGGCTGACACAGGCCTGGGGTTTGAAACTCAGATGTGAGAAGATAAAATGAAGATGGGGCATGGTCTGAATGTGAATATACGTGAACTTTACACACCTTATTAAAAGGACATAAATTCAAACCAACAGCCAGTTCAAACCAATTTACAAAGCTTGTTCAAAGGACACAAATTCAAACCAACAGCTTTCCCAGATTCCTTACTAATAATACTTTAGATTGTTAAAATCAAAAGAACTTTACAAATATAGTTCTTTTTACTGTAATTTTTCTTTTTGCATTTTACTAATCTTAAAAAACAATGGTCAGACTATGCAATGTTGTAGCCATGATGGTCCCAGGCAGGGCTGACCCAAGGGTTTTTGGTGCCCTCGGTGAAATATGACTTTGGTGCCCCCTCTCCACATGTTTTAAGAGATAACATATTAATATATATTCTTTAAAATAGAGAAAAAAATTCGTTTTCATTTAATTTGGTGCTCCTTAAAGCCTGGCACCCTAGGTGACCACCTAGTTCACCTATAAGGTTGGGCCGCCCCCCTCATCCCAGGATATTAGAGAGACAAGTGTGGATGGGGTCATATCTTTTATTGCCTTATTGGATCAACGTCTGTTGGTTAGAGGGAGAAGGTTTTGAGTTTACACAGAAAGCTCAACTCTCTCACCAACAGAAGCAGGTCTAATAAAAGATATTACCTCACCCACCTTGTCTCTCAAATGGTCAGATTAATCAGTTTTACTTTATTTTTTACCAGAAGTTTCATAGTCCATTTTATTTCCTTGTTCTTCTGCACTAATGCAATGTGCTATCCTGTTTGGGCTGCAGACACTGCACAGGAAGGTTTACATGCAAACAAGAACATTCTTTCTTTATTTTATTATTATTAAAGTCTATATTTTTCCCATATTTGGGGCGTGGGCTATCCAACATGTACCCTTTGAAAAGTGTCAGGAAAGTGTAAATCCAGTAGTCTTACCTGTTGGATTATGCTTCAGGATAAACAGAAATGGGCGGTTAGCCACAAACTGGTTATGTGACATGCTCATGATTGCTGCCATCTGCATGCCTACAAACACAAAGCACTTTCAATAGACTTTCTGTTAGGGATAAATCCTTAGCCCAGCACAAAGCCGAAGCAGCAATGCAGGATGCTGGACGACTAGGGTGACCAGATGTTCCAATTTTATAGGGACAGTCCCAATATTTAGGGATTTTTCTCATACAGGTGCCTATTACCCTCGCCCCATCCCAACTGCCTGTCCCAATTTTTCACGCCTGCTATCTGATCATCCTATGGAGGATATGCATTTAGGGTAAAAGAAGGCATCCTCCCTCCTTATGCCCACAAAGCTGCTAAGAACCCTCCCAATAGGGGGAGAGTATTCTAAAGCAGCTTTGTTCTTTTCTGAACACCCAGTGGATTGGATAATCCACTCTAGAGGGAGCATATGCAGAACCAGGCTCTGCACCATATAGCCAATCGCCTCCCTCTCACATAAAGGAATAATGCCCATTCTGCTACCCAAGACCTTCTGTGGTCATAGAGGATGGGCTGGATTTCTACATCACAGATTAGATATATTAGTCAGTCATTTATACAAAAAGGAATTTGCTGTAACAGATCGAACGGTTGCCCTGTTACGTCAGTATATACGGTGCAATAAAGAAAACTGATACGTATATAAAATGCCTTTCACCCTGAGTCACATGCACTGGATGAACTGCTGTTCTTGATTACCAAATGACAAATCTAGTTGAACTGGCTTTTTCTTTCCTTACAAATCATAAAGAAAACTGAGCAATTACAAGAACAAAACACTTGTCTATTATACAGCTGCCTGGTAATATGGCATTTTCTTTGAAGACTTAGCACAACTTATCAAGATAATAACCTGCTGCAGATAGCTTGAGATTTTAACTTCTTCAGCTCAAGATGTGGCATTTCATTTTAAATGAATGGCATATTGTAACTATATTCTATTTTAACTATAGTTATTACCTTCCTTGCAGGCATCTGTCAAACTGAAAGCTTAAAATGGCCCATTTAAGCAGTGATATATATGCTCAAGAACAATGGTTTACAACTGAAAATGGGGTGGTTAAGAATTAAGATACGACACCGCAAGACTGTCATTAAATAAAATCAGGTTATCTTCACTTTCATAGAAACCTCCTTACAAGATACAGTAAATCACTTTATCTCCATTAACAAGAGCTTCATGAGCAGCCTGTGTAGACAATATGGATTTGTGCTACTCCTAAAAGCTAGAGCAGAAATTATCGTAAAGACAAGATGAACATTTTCACGCAGTGCAATACAGACACAGTGCCAACAGGCTGGGCCCAGCAATCTAAGGCTTATTTGTTATTGTGTGAGGGAGCAGAATTTAAATCCTTTGCTCCTAAGTCAACAACAGCAGCTGGGAAAATGGAAACGACAGAGCACTCAGCCTTGGTGGCCTTTTATCACTCATTAGCTACTTTGAGAGTGAGATGACCCCAGGAAGAATCATGATCAGCAGGCCATAATCAGAAGGATGGTTGGGGAATTTGATGGGGGCCAGTTAATCATTTTGAAGTGCCTCAATTCCAGGATGCAGAGCATATCCCAGTCTTGCCACCAAAATACCTAATATTGCAATAGTCGTCTTTCTGACAATAGAAAGACAGAGAAGTAAACGCAGAAACCAAGAGGGGAGAATTAAGCTCCAAGAGACACTTGGGACGACCACCATGAGGAAAGAAAATGCAACAGGAACCAAAATCCCCAGTAGATAGTATGCTTGGCATGGGGGCAACATCTGACTTTCTGCGGATAGTGTTATACGTATCACATGCACTAAGTAATTCAATTAGTGTTGTTCGATCCAGAGATGGATTATTTATTAAGTACTTAATATAGAGAACACTTTCAAGTAGCGTGACTGGGAGCTATGGCACTTAATAGCTGCTAGCAAGCTCACTGTTTCCAATATTCTTCTTCAGCGAAATGCTGAATTGAGACACACTGGAGCCAATTCTCTTCTCATATACACGAGTAAACATCTGAAGTAACTCCATTACTGTCAATGAAGGCGCACACACATGCAGAATTTGCCATTAGCACCTAACTTTTCTTGGTTATTAATAATGGGGTTTTGTGTGTGTTAAAATTAAATCAAACATAAATTACATGTAAAACCTCTAAAAAGATATAATCCAATGAGTGGGTTTTTTCCCAAGACCCAAGACAATTAGAAAACAATACCCAGAAAGAAAATCAACCCAACATTCAGGAGTAGAGGAATACAGCAGTGATAATGGCCATTGTGCCTAGGAAGGACAGACATAGTCAAAATACTGCCAAGGGTATTTGGTGGCGTGCACAGAGAAGTACCAACTGATGGACATTTTAACAGAGTGGAGTATATATAACTACCCAAAGGCTGGCCTTAGAAATTCTCTGCTGGTGTGAAAGGAATAGGGAGATGGCAAATGCTGCAACCTCATCCTGTTGTGTCAGGGGCTCCGGCAGTGCTATGCTCCCCTGTGCCTGGCATTAAACAAGAGCGAACACGAGATTCTGACTTCTCATTACGCAAAGTGCATTGCATTAAATCCTTTTGTACTTCTAGCCTCAAAGCACTTCCACACTGGTATGCATATTTTTTTTTTAATTTGCTTTGAGGAGTAGGGACAAGGAAAACAATCACATTCAGAATGGTGCAGTGTCAAAAATCTGTTTAAAAACAAACAAAAAGACCAACAAAAATCCATGTAATGTTCAAAGTAGCTGCTGGGCTTTTCATTTTGCAAAAGTTGCCTTAAAAATCATTTATTTTGGATCCCGGCTGAAGAAAAAGGTCAGCCAGGGGAGAATAGATGCCTTTGACTGTACGCATAATGAAAGAAAAAAGAACAAGTAATAGCCAAATATATGGGTAAAGAGGTGGATTTTCCTTATCCAATTATGAGTTGAGGAATAAAGGCCAGACATTCGTAAGCCTCTCTGTGGTGATCTGCAGCCATTATAATAATTATAATAATTTAATTTTAAATGGAAGAACCTTGGGTGAAAAGTGCACCCAGTGATGTGCACCCAACCTTTGCTCACATCAAGTTCAGAATAGATCACAGTGCTGGGCACTTTAACTTCCTAAGCAAAGCAAATATTCACATCTTACTTGAAGATGCTGCAGCTTCACTGCCATCTTCATTCACCTCAATGCAAACTTTCTGGATGGCTTTAGAAATGTATATGTCAGATGATTCTGAAAGAGCAATATATAAATTAATACATTTTATCTTGCGAAATGAAGACCCAATGCTTAACTGTTAAAATCTGAGGACCCTTTCCAGTTTCATTTTCTAGCCCCCACCCTCAAAAAATAGATAAAAGATTTCCACCACCCACTCTCCCATTAATGTTTGCTGAGTTGAAGGGTGAAGAAACAAAGGAGAAAATCTAGGCTGAGGGATTCTCAAGGGCTATGTCTACACTTGTAATTTTAAGTCGACTTTGGGGGGATCTTACAAAGTCAACCTAGAGCGTCCACACTGGACGCCTAGGTCGACTTCTAGGGGCTGGGGGACCTAGGGCAGGTCCACGGGGATGGGGGGCACCTATGTACAACGGGGCAAAGGGGGTCAGGGACCCTGGCAGGGCATAGGGGCAGGGTGGGCAGGGCTCTGCCCTGCCCTGTGGGGAGGGGGCATGCGTGTAGACGCAGCCATGGAGATGTACTATATATTGAAAAAATTGCATATACACTTGTCTATAGATACACATTATTCATGAAATATAAGAAAATTGGTCTTGTGGAAACACTGAGAAATCTAAGTCTTAAAGAATATTCCATATTCATGTAAATGAATATTCATATTTACCTCTCTCTATATATCTGTGTATATATATTATATATATATATATATATATATATACATACATACACACACACACATAAGGCCTGATCCTGCTCTTATTCAACTCAATAGGGGTTTTATCACTGACTTTAATGTTCCGTGAGGCTGGAAGAAAGTAATATTGGGTCATGTGTGTACATGTGTCACATTTTCCGTAAGTTAGGAGTCCATGAATTTCAAATCTTAGATCTTTCCATTTAAAAATACAGTTCACCTGCCCCCCATATTTTCTCGAGTCAAGAATAATCCAAGCGTGTTCTCTGATATAGAGTGGAGAAAAAGTTGTGTGTCTGTATGTGCGCGTGTTCACGCATGTGCAGTTTTCATTTTGAGTATATGCTGAAAAGCACATAAAGTACATTATTATAAAAGGTGATAAAAAAGTGAAAGGTAAAAAGTCCCTTAATTGTATTATCACCATTGTTAGTGTCTGTACCTGTTATACCAGAAAGGTTGCAACCGCCACTAAAGATCTCTGTTACGTTGAGGGAATGCAATGTTTCTTGTAAGTTCACTGTCTGTTCTATTTTAAACCTGTAGAGAGCATAGAAAAGAAAAGAGACCTATTTTAAAACTATCAATGTTTTTTCCAGCCAATAAATTATTAGCAATGAAAGCAGCAAGCCTAATGGTTAGAGCAGGAGACAGGGCAATAGGAAACCTGGGTTATAACCTCTGGTTTTCCTCTGATGAGCTGTGTGCCCCTAGGCAAATCATTTAACTTTTCCATACCTCAGTTTCCCAATCTATGAAAAGCTATCTTGTCCACTCATTGTAAAGTGCTCTGTGATGTTTGAGTGAAAAGCATCACGTATTTCATAGTAGAAATATCAGTATCTTGAATACAGGAGATTCACACTTAAAATTATGAAGAAACCAGTTCTAGAGACATTATGTGGTCTAAAATACAAGACCTAAAGTGTCACTGAGAGCAGCTGAATTTACCAATGGATATTAGCTAGTGTAAATCTTTAATTTAACTTTACCTTGTTAACGTAGTGCTAAATAAGGCACATTTTTAGATCAGAGATGGCTAAAATAGCTTTATGAGGGCTCACTTCCAAGCCAATGTTTAGGTTCTGCTTTGCCTTTCAGGAAAACGGAGTTCTCATTGTGCAAATCAGTGGGGACAGTGAGCCTGATGCTCCAATCCTTACTGCTTTTATGGTCATTTACAAAGGGAGCGTGAGGTAGGTGTAAAATGCCACCACTCATGTAAGTGTATGGAGAGTTCTGATTTGGAAGCATTTCACACCTACACGGAACAAAAACAATGAAAGTCCTGTGGCACCTTAACGACGAACACACACGCTTTCGTGGGCTGCAACCCACTTCATCAGATGGGTTATGCCCGAAGAAATGTGTTCGTCTTTAAGGTGGCACAGGACGTTCATTGTTTTTTGCTATATACAGACTAACATGGCTACCTTTTTGGAACTACATGGAACAGACAATCAGTTCTGCACAAGGCCATGGAAAAGCAGGTCCAATCTGATCCTGCATTCAATGACACCAATGACTAAATTCCCATTGACTAAAGTGTGAGCTGGATCAGGGTCTGATGTTAATAGGCTTCTTGACTATTTTTTTATTAAATACCCAATTCTTCCATAAGCAGAAGATTAGAAGAGATGATGAAAAAACCAGAATATGAAAAAGTACATTCCGTACCTCGGTATGCTTATTTCCACATCGTCCTCTTTTGTTTCAGCAAACCAGTCTTTTATCAGCTGAGCTGTAATTAATTTTTCTACTTCTTCTATAGTTACATCTTCTGAAGGAAGTATTAAAACTAAGCTAAACTCTTTCCCTTTGTAAGGTAATTCCAAAACTTGGTAGCTCACGTTATTGTCAGAAAAATGACCTAGAACAAAGACAAATTCATGGGTTGCAGGAAGCAAACTGCAACTCCTAAGACAATATAAATGATTTTATAGATACACACTGACATGTATATTTTATATTACCAAACTTTGCTCTCAGCTGAAGATTCATCATGGGTATCTTAGTTACAGAACCATCTCTCTTAGTAAAAGCCATCTCATGGGTAGCTTCTGGACTGAATTTCTGTTTCCAGTCTCCTTTGAAGTAAATGGCGTTCACCAGAATTAGCCTAGTGAGAGGGCCAAATTCTTCACTTGAAACAATATTTTTTATTTTGCCTAAGAGAAAAAAAAAGTATATGAGCAAATTAGCAGTCACTGTAAATGCCAGATTCTCTATCTTAAACAGAAATAAAATGAACATTCATGAAATATACAAAAACATGATTTTAAAGCCCCCCTCTTAACAGTAACACTGAAAAAAAGCCTGCTGTTCTCTCACATTAGAGAATAGTTTGCATTACACTTCTGTCCTAATGAAGTGGATGAGATTTTGCTATTGCTATTTGCTAATGTAAATGGGAGCCAGAGCATGTCCATTCTAGTAGGAAGGTTTTGTGTATAATATGTAATATAAATTTTCCTGAAGAGTGCCACATTATTTTGATCTTGTCATGGCACTGTGCTCAAGAATTTAGGATTTATTTTAAATGATCTTTCATTTCTCCCTTAAAAAGAAAATCTTCACATTATGAATTGAATGTAAGTGATGAAAGGATGTCTACCTGAGTCTGCAAACAGCATTACCTAAAAGGGAAGTGGTGTTGACGAAGTGTGGATAATTGCAGTGTGAACATTAACTATTTCATTGCTTGTTGTTTTAGCAGAAACATCAAGCTAAGGTGCTTCTCTGTTGTTGTATATAGCAGCAGATATTGGGATGGATACAGTGGGGCAGCTAGTTGGTGTCAATAGTTGCTGTAATAAGGAAAGAGCAACTCAAAATGTCTTTCACCACCAGATTTAAAGTAATCTCTGCACTGTACAAAAGGAGAAGTATCTCTTCTCCCTGGTACCAAACTCTCAAACGACTTCTGATTGACAGCAACTTCCCCACGACTCCTGGTTACCAAAATCCTCTTTTGCCCCATATGCAGCTTCCAAAAGTTCTGACTTTCCCCTGACAACTTCTTTGGCTCACCTATTCAACATCAGTGAAAAAATCTTCAGCATATCAGTGTTACGATATAGGAGCAGCAAAAAATAAAAGGGATGTGCTCAAATTGAATAAGCCAAAAAATACCATATTAATTGGACTAGGAAGGTCAGAGAGGGTTAAGAGACAGATCTTAGTTAGCAGCTGAATAGTGTTCTGAAAATGAATATATTTTACTAAGAAGTATTAATGATTTACAGTAAATGTAAGAAATGGGGCATTTGTTATTAACAAATTAAATAATCATCTACTTGCCAAGGATTAATGATTTCCAATTTCCCCAAACTTGTAGCTGTATAAAAATGCCATACTAAATAATTTTATGAAGAAATGCTTCACATGGCTGTGAATCAATGAAGATCATTAGAGCTAGCAAACAGCCTAGTATTTTTCTCTTTTTTAAGGGCTAGTTGCTGGTCTTAATAACAGACTAAATTGGAAATGAAGTACTAACTTCCAGATTACTTCTTGCAACATCTCAGATCTGTCACAGATCAATGATACGACCACCAGTCCATTCTATATATTTGAGGGCATTAAAGAGGAGGAAACTAACTAGCAAACAATGATTTTGTAAAAGCTGTAGAGAGAGAGTTTACCATCTGTTTTCTTTTCTACCCAGGTACTTATGGCCTCTGCGCAAGCTTTTGTGTCTTGGAAATTCACCAGTTTTATAGCTGTCTGAAAAAATTCCTTGTTGCTATGGAGATACTGTTCTTTTACAATGAATCCTTCTTGAAGGTAGAGGGCATTGGCAAGATTAAATGTAAATTCTTTCTTTTCTGAGCTGACAGAGAAAAGTGTCTGGAGCAGAGAGAATTCTTCACCTAAGGAAAATAAATGTTAATAGTAGCATCTTCATTTGAAGAACATAAAACAGCTGTGTAATAGCATCATTATCCATCTACAAAACGCATTCCATAATCCCCTGAAGCCTCAGGTACAGTACAACTAATGCTGGTTTTGTAAATGAGCTGCAAAATTCTAAATGTTTCCTTTATGCTACAAGTATATTTTGAAAAAAATAGATGATTAAGAAACCTCATGCCCGCAAAATACAGGCACGGTCTACCCAAGCTACCATGTAAAGGTGACAGGTAGATGACTAGATATCCTTCCAAACTGTCAGTGATTTTAAGGTTTTTTTCCACCTTCCTGTCAGTGTCAAAAATTTATTTTTCTCCTTTCTATGGTAAGCCACTGCAGGCACAAGCCACCTGGAGATGCAGCGAAGTAAACTACAGCAACACTGGAGGGGCAAATATCATTTTCTCCATATGCACGACCACCACAAATTTTGATTCTGAAGATGACAAGTATTACTTGTCAGAGGGGTGGATAGAGAGAGATGAGCTGGAGCATTTCTTGTCCTCTTCCCTACCAAAACTCTCTTATGCATACCTTCTTCATACCCACTGAAACCTCTCTCTCTTTTGGCCATCTAGTGTGAAAGGCATAGATTTTATTCGAGATAAAGAACAACACGCACTAGCCTACACATACAAGATTAATTCACATCACCAGGTTAGTACAGAGCCAGTTTCTGCCCCTCCTCACTCTCATGGGTGTGTAACCTTACTCCAAAAGCAGGCCTTGTAGAATCAGTGGGACTGTACCTAGAGGCAGGTACAGCTCAGTGGGTATGTCTACACTGGAAGCTCTGTTAAGTCGACCTAACAACGTCGACTTTAAGTCGACTTAAAGTCGACCTTGTTAAGTCGACTTAGAGAGTCCACACTGAACACTCCTGTCAACTGCCGGCGTCCACGCTGGCAGGTGCCAGGTCGACGGAGGAGTGGTGCATTGTGGGTAGCCCTGGGAGGGGGTCTGGAGGCCAATTAGATCGACTTAAGGGCACTCCCCGTCCACAGTGGCTTAAGTCGACTTAATAAGGTCGACTAAAGCATTAAGGCGACCATAAGAGGTGGTGTTATTAAGTCAACTTAAGGAAGCGCTTAAGTCAACTTAATAAAAGCCCAGTGTGGACACAGCAGTCTGTAGGTCGACTTAACCTTCCTTAAGTCGACGTAAGGCTCCAGTGTAGACGTACACGGTGTGAGTAAGGGTGGTAAAGCCTGGCTCTTTTAACCAACATGCTCCTTCTCAGGATAATATTAAATAGACTACTATTTAGGAAACATGAACTAAATCTCTTTAAAGACAGAGTGAATGAATTTCATTGGTACACTAATTAAATAGATCCCACGAGCTGAGCATTCCAAGTGTCTGACTGTGCGCTTTTCAGAATTGGTAACATATCTAACAGAAAAGATTTTTGAAGTCACTTTCACACGCTTAGGGTAGCCTTATGTTTCTTGAAAGACACCTACAGGGGCCAGGTAATGAGGGTACCCCCACTGAGTGTAGTTACACTTTAAAGATCCACAATGGATTGATTACATATATGATTTTTTTAAAGTTCCCAGGCCAAATACATTACTGAAGTAACTCCACTGAAGTCACCCATTATATCAGGGCTATATTTCAGTCTCTGGAATTCATTTAATTCTCAATTTAATATATGTAAAAATGCAGATTGCAGTGTATCTTCCCTCTTATATCCCAGACTTTGCTAATTCTATTCCCCTGTGGTTGTATCACATCTTTACAAACAAGAGAGAGATATAAAATCCATGCAGTTCTGTAGCCACCCACTCTAACTAGTTTCCATTAGTGCCATATTATATTTCATAGGAATTTTGGAAACATCCGTTTCTGCCAGTGACTGGCAGCATGATATGTGGCGGAGGTTAGAGACCTTATTTTCTACCCTGGGTGTTTAAGTATTTTCTAAAAATAAAAATGGTTAGTAATCATCTGCTTCTTTGGATGGATTTGTGTCATGCACTGAAGACCAATGAATGTGCTATAAATGCCCAGCTGTCCCTAGATAGGTCATTCTTGGGAATCTATGGGGAAAAAAATGATTTTATCATACAAAACACTGCAAAGCAATGTTAAAAATGTACTTTGTACATTGGATTTGATTTGCAGATCAATGACCTCTATTTGTAAAGATTGTATTAAAACTATCCAAAGCAATTAAAATGGACTTATTACATTTCTTAGAACCTGTAATTGAATATGGGCTTCAATTATGTCCACTTTTAATGTCAAGAACGCAGAACTTTTTGTAAAAGATGTACAAATTTTAAAGTCATTTACTCAACAGATTTTTTTCACGATAGTGTTTTTACCTAATGTGAGGTTATTTTTGAAACTTATAATGACTTTCCTATTACTCTTTATTAAAGTGATATTAAATATAAATAAGAAAGTGGGAGCTGGGGCGAGTGGCTGGATCTAACTTTTTTACCATTTAGGTCAGATTCTGATACTTTTAATTCATGTTTAGGAGCACCACACACCACAAGTAGTCTCGATACTTCAGTGGGGCTATTTATGGGATAAGGTACTATGCAAAAGGATCAGAATCTACTTGTGTATACAATGAAGTAATCTACTAGGCATCAGAGTAGCTGGAGGTCCCAATTCAGAGAATCACTGAGCAACTGCATAAATTAACGTGTGCACCTTTTTAAAGTATTAAAGAGCTAGTCGGGGGGATCTTTTGTGTAAGATGGTTGGCCAGAATCCAGCCGAGGCTGACGGTAAACTCTTTTGGGTACTACCTAATGACTGCACAGTGATCTAGGGCTTGATCTTGCCCTCAATGAGCAAAATTCCAAGTGACGTCTTTGAAGCAGGATCAGGCCTTAGGTGACATGTGTTTGAGGTCTCAGGAAAATGTCCTCATCAAAAAGAAATAGAACCCCATTTGGAATCACTACATAATTCAAGAAGGGAAGTGAGAAAGCAATTTAGAATCAGATCTGTCCCCACCAGAACAGGACTGAAACTCAGGGATGAGTAGTATCAGAGAAGAGTCCATCCTGCATGCACCATATCTGTTCTGTGGTTAAGGGTAGGTACCCTGTATACAAAGCTGTCAACCTGATACCACTCATGAGTACACTAACAAACATATATAAATAAGTAAATAAATAGATAAAGGGGAGAGTGACCTGAAGAACAATTAGGAATAAGCAAAGATAATTGCAAAAAGTGTTGCTACTTATGCCAAGTATACACTGTGCTCTGTATTGTTTTCAATAATAGTATCTATCTATCTATCTATCTATCTATCTATCTATCTATCTATCTATCAAGACAGATCCTCTGCTTATGTAAGTTGTCATAGCATCCCTGGCAATTTATGCGATCTGAGGATCTGCCCTATAATCTTTTAAATCTGTGCATCATGCAGTTTTTACCCCTTTAATACCTTCAAATGAAACATTACTGCACTAATCTCTGCTCCATTTCAACTATAACCAATTTGCATCAAATAGTATGTAACAGGAGCCACATGAATCAATGAATACTGACTCCAGTCATATGCGGGGGGGGGGGAGGTCAGGTTTACAAAACAAACACACACACACAAAACTATGTGTTATTCAATGGTAGAATTCGGTATATTATGACTTTACATGCCCATCCAGTCTTTGACAATGAAAAATATTAGGAAGTGTAGACAGGCTGCTAATGGCAGATCCATGTAAGTGACTGAGCAGGCTGCTATAGAAGAACCTGATATGAGGACAAGAATTGTCCATGTAATCAGAAAGCCGCTGAGGATCAGAGATGGTAGCTACTGGCCAATGTCCTCTATCCCAATGGTTTTCAAACCACAGATCGGGACAGAATACTGGGTCATGATGCCCCCTACTGTCGCTGCTGAAAGATTGGAATGCAATGCTCAAAGATGTAATTATTGGGTCATGGCCATAAATGATTTTTTTTCAACTGGGTGCTGAGAAAAAAAGTTTGAAAACCACTGTTCTATTCTGTTCCACATCATGGAAATATGTCCATTTCTGTTTTACTAGTTAGCATCATTAATTTGTGATTGATCCCATATTTGTATTTAGATCTAGCAAAAGGAACTAGTGCCATGTGACAGTGATGTAATCATTCAAAACCTGACGGTCATGTCATGTGACATGGGCTAGGTCCAAAGGCCAGTCACTCACCAACACTCCTGCACGTGACATCTTTATTATATAGTATAACTGATAGTCGCTCAATAGATACTCACCATCTTCATTTCCTTGCAGTTTCAAAGCTTGTCTGATCTCATTAAGTGCTTTCCCCTTGGCCCCTAGCTGCACCATTCGGAGAAGTACAGCAGCACCAAGTGGCGAGTGTATGATGTTCTCTTTAAGAGAACAATGAAGAGCGTGGTAGAGATCCACTGCAAGTTGTATAGTGCCTTCAGCCATAGGATTGGAGATGGGACTGCTGGTTAGGGACATTCCAGCAATGGTCAGGAGAAGGCTTTGAAATAGAGCACTTCTCATTGTAGCAGTTTGTTGCAGCTTTTTCCCCTCTGAATAAATGAAACTGAAATCAAATTATAAACACTAGGAAAGTGATTTAACTTCACGCTACCACACTTATCTGAGAAGTTACAGTAAACAACATCTAGCTCCTTTCTGCAGTTTTACTGGTCAGTTTCTTTATCTTATCCATAAATTGCACATCCCATATAAAAAATTTTGTAATATTCAGAAATGCTATTTTTGATCTCTAATAGAACTTTATGTAAAAAAAACCCAACAAAAAACAAAAAAAACAACCCACCCCACCCTTAAAGTAAACTGCTATACCTGAAAGGAGGTTTAACCGTGCTGTAATCTTGATAAACAAAAATCTATATAAAAGTAGGTTAAAGCAAGTATTCAAAGATGGATGCAAAATATGAATCTGAATCCAGATTTCTAACACCTTACGTTTTTAGGGTGTTTGTTTATGGGATTTTTTGGGACAATCTATTAAGATAACAGGGGGCCATTTGTACAATTCAGGCTGGGTTGAGCTTTCAGATCCCAAAGTGTGTTTGAATACAAGATTCTGATTTGAGTCACTCTTGAATTTCAAGTCAAATACTGCTCTAGAAATGTCAGTCTCAAAATACAAATGTAAATTTGAATAGATCTGGTTCCATAAAGCACACTTATATCTCCAAGTCTATCACAAAGCGTTTTGCTAAATACAGTAATAAATTAAATTCTGGCACAGCAGATATTACAAACTCAAAGTTAACTCACATGAAGCCTTTTTATGCACTGGCATCCCTCCTATTCAAACCCTGGAATCTTTACATTCCAGCTGAGAATGCATCAAGGGCAGACAGAAGGCAGATGCCTCTAATTACATCAGCATTAAGTATAAACCTGAATCATGTTAGAAAAATAGAGACTGGAATTTTCAAAGGACCCTAAGGGAACTCCGTTATGAATAATGCCAGGTGACCACCCTACTTGTCCATATCAGCTGTGTTACACTAAGGTCACAAACCAAAATGCACTGAAATCATGGAGTGTCTTTCCATTAATTTTAATGACATTGAGCTTTCGCACCTGAAGTTGCCGAACTATACTTTGAATTAATTTACAATTACCCATGCCCATTCCTGCAGAAGTAAATGAAAACACTTCCATTTGATTTCAATGGAAATAAGAATCAACTTCATACTTATTGCTCTGTCCTACCTTAAGAAAGCTATAGTTGAAAGGAACTTGGATTAGGCAATAATTAAAATATACAGCTATATAATTTAAGATATTTAGTTATTTTATGCTAATGGCAAACAGTAATGCATTTACTGTTCCTAAAAGCAGTTTCAAGAATCAATAAATATGCTTACCGGGAGGAACAGTATCTTTCCACTTTTCACAGCAATACTGCACTTAAAAACCGGTTTGTCTTGAAATAAAAAGTAAAGCGCAACGAGGCCAAGGACACAACTTTGTTTATCATGAAAAGCAGCATGATTAATGTACCAGAACCCACAACAGGTGGTCACAAAGTTTATTATGAAAATGTGTCTTTCCAAAATGTGTCAGTATTAATTGGAATGTCTTGCCTTGTGTAAGAAATTAATGGAGGGAACCATGTTTGAGTTTAATGGGATGACAGTATAACTCAGAAACGTGATCACAGTTCCAATGTGCCCTTCTGATTCTTTTAATTTACCTTGAGAGAGTCTGCATTTGAAACAGAGCTATGACTATGCTCCTGAAATTGACATACAGAAAGGACAGTTATTTTTTCCACATGGTTTCTTCTGCAAATTGCAAGTGTATTAGATGTTATGCATGTATATATATATATATTGAAGCATAGACAGGAGGAGAAAGCAAATGGTTACATGTGTTTAGTCCCAGCTTGTAGTAAAGAGTAGTGCAGAGCACTATGGCTTGGTCTACACTTGCAAATTAGTTCGAATTAAGGAAGCTTAATTCAAACTAACTTGAGCCTTGGCCACACTAGGCTTTCATTAGTTCGAATTCAGGGCTTCCTTAATTCGAACTAACAAATTCGATTGCTTAGTTCGAACTAACCCTTAATACGAAATAGTTAGTTCGAATTAAGTCAATGTGGCCATCTTAGTTCGAACTAACTGCTTAGTTAGTTCGAACTAATCGGTAGATTGACCTTCATGCAACTGACTAATTCGAACTAAGCAAGTGCCCTGCATGGACATGGCTAGTTCGAACTAGCATTCTAGTGGGGCCATGCTAGTTCGAACTAAGTTAATTTGAACTAACTAAAATTAATTCGAACTAACTAATTCGAACTAGCTTTTGTAAGTGTAGACATAGCCTAGGAGGCTTTTGCGTCTACGAGGTGCAGTGCCCCTGAGAGGTTTCCTTGTGCTGAGCCAATGATTAGGGGAAGGCTCATTATTCCATCCTCAGGTGTGCTACATAAGGGCTGGCATAATTTTAGCCTGAACAGTCTACTGCGAGGGGAAGGATCCCAGACCAAATGCTGCAGCCTGAGCCTGAATGTCTACACTGCAATTAAACAGCCCCTTAGTCCAAGCTCCACAAACCTGTCAGTGCACACATACCCTTAGTCAGCATGAGTTTCAGATGGGACGATGACAAGTTATGCAAGTCATCCTAAATCCAAGCCAATCCAATCCAAATACATGCTTAAGCCAATAAAAAAACGAATAAAACACTGCCCCAATCAGACATTGACATAACCTATGTGAGTTACAGAAACAGCATTTTTAGAAGCTGGGAAAACCATCAAATGCACAGATCTTAGAGGAAGACTTTTATTTATAACATTTTAGAAATTTCCAAAAATGACCCCAAATAACTTCTGTAGATAAAAAGTTTAACATCCGATATATTATCTTCCAGGACGAAAGGCAAGTGCTGTATGTCTCACTGGAGAGCTAGTAATTTCCTCTGATTAAATGAAAGCTTTATACTAAGCCCTGAAGAAGTGAAAAGTGTCAGACCATAAGCCTGTCACGAGCACACCACACCACTGTCTATTGTCCATTTTCCCATCAGAGCTGTGTGATTTTGAGCCAGAGTTGGTGGGCAGGGCCACTTTCCATTTCCAGAAGGCAAGAAGCATTTCTATGGCAGGTTGGGTTTTGTTGTTGTTGCTGTTTGTTGGTTTTTAAATTGGCATTGGCTTGAAGCTACTCAGATTTGAAATTTAAGTGTAACTGAGATCAGAATAAAGTTAATTCATATTACTCAGCACCACTCAGTTGAAAGGGACAGTTTCTTCTCGTCTACCAATGCTCCCAACCTTGTTCACCTTTCTGTCAGCTTTTTCACAAAATCACCCGTGTCTTCATCCATATGATGGACCCCTGTGCCTGGAACAACTCAAGTTCATTTGCAGCACCCTTATCCTGCCATGCCCAAATTCCTCTTGAAGACTCCTGCATGGTGCTGACAGTGAATGAAGATGACTTGTGGGTGGGATGTGTGTTATGCCTGTTGCCTATATTCTCCCTCCATGGTCCATTAAGGGTACCCACTGTAGAGTCCTCAGGGACCATGTCCCTCTCCTTCTTGACCCGGGTTTTCTCAGGCTGCAGAGTTCCCAGCCTACATTGTGCTAGTCTTTTAGCAAGACAGACTGCCCAAACAAGCTAGCCTCCACACTTCGCTTTCGCTCTGGTGACTATGAACAGCATAATTGTCACAGTTATAAGTCACCAGCTCTTTCTAAGCAAGCCCATTTCTTCTTAAGGTGTAGGCATTATAAAGAAAACATATTAAAACAATAAAAGAACCTACAAGCATGCTAAAAAGTTTACCAGAGATTAACCCCCAACTCCAATCTCATTCTCCGGTAAGTGTCAGTCCTTCAAAACATACAATTTGGCTTTCCCCACAGTTACAAATTCATACCTGTCTCAGATTTAGAGCTACAGTGAACAGCTTAGTCTTTCCTGAGGAATAGCCACGTTTGTCTGTTTGTCCTGTATACAGCTTGGGCTATTGATCTTGATCTTTTGAAACAGGTCTGCAGACAGTGGCCCACTGCTGAAGGGTGTAGCTCCAAAGGGCTGAGTTTTGGCATATTGAGAGGTGGGGAATTTGCATTTACCTTCCCCTAAAGATTCCCCATTCAAACCACTTAACAGGAGGTTACATATAATCCCAGCCCACAATAAGACATAAACCATTCATTTAATACAATGGATCCCAGAGAGACTCAAAGTTAATTCAGTAAGATCTCCCAAGGAAATGACAGGAAAATGCTGCATCTGTCACACACGTTTCCTGTCCGCTAACCTCTGTGCACTCATCTATCCGTAGACTGTAAGTTCAACAAAGCAGAGATGATGTTTCAGTGTTTGGAAAGCTTTAAGCACATAATGAGTTCTACCATAAAAACAATAACTTCTTAACAACAGTAAGCAATAATAATAACATGCAGTATGTAAAATGGCTGCAGTTATCTTGTTGTATTTTATAAAACATCAGACACATTTATGATGCTGTATAAATAACATGAAAGCTATGTGATAGTACAATTAAAGTGATCTTAGGCTCTACTTGTTACAGTAAACGATTTTCGGATAGAAAAGCAGCATTTTTTTAAACGTGCTTCTCTTTAGAAACAACACTCAGGAATGAAATAAAGTTTACAAATACTCAAGAACAGGAGTAATAACAGCTATAAAATTGTTTTGGAAATGTATTCTTCAGGTTTAGGTCTGTTGTTCATTATGGATGCCACTGCTTGATTCATTCATGCGATTGTTCACTGATATTTATGTCCGAAGTACAAAGGTGATCAAAAATGACTCTGAAAGGAAGATGGTGAGTTAATTATACATATGTTTTATATTATATGACCATTTATGACGGTCACTGCAATGTTCTTATAGAAGTGCATTTTGTTTCCTTGAAATCACTTTTACCATAAGTTTTTCTGGCATGCTATGAAATTCATAAAGTAGGGAGGGGGAACCCTGTAGTTCCTCCTACAGTCAAAACTAAGATTCTAACCCTTTCAACACTTATGCACATGGATATTTTTATACACATGAATAGTCCTGTTGAACTCAGTGGAAAATCACACGTTTAAGAGTTTGCAGGAGGAATAGGCCTGCAAAATTACCCAAATTAGCTTCCCTATGCATGTGGACTGACCAATAACTTCAGGCAGTAAAAACAACGAAAAGTCCTGTGGCACCTTAAAGACTAATAAATTTCTTTGGGTGCTTCTACACTTGTAAATTAAGTCGACTTAAGCTTGCTTAAGTCAATTTAATTTACTCTGCCTCTACACTACACTTTCCTTAAGTCGACTTAAGCAAGCTGCTTAAGTCGATGTAAGGAAAATTACGTTGACTTTTTAAAACCTCATTTTAAGTCGACTTTTGGCTTAAGTCAACTTTAGAAAGTCGACTTAAGCCAGTGTAGGCGTGGTGTAGCCCTAAGTCGACTCTAAGTCGACTTAGGGCTCTCCAGGACTTCCCCACTGCCCTCCTTGCCAGCGGGGGTGGCACAGGGAGAGCCTGGCATGCCCCCCTACAGGGCAGGGCAGAGCCCTGCCCCTATGCCCTGCCAGGGTCCCTGTCCCCCTTTGCCCCATTGTACCAAGGTACAATGGGGCAAAAGCTGAGCCCCCTGGCACTTGACAAGGGGTGCCCCCCGCCACCGTGGACCAGTCCCAGGTCCACCTAGCCCCTACAAGTCGACCTAGGCGTCCAGTGTGGACGCTCTAGGTCAACTTTGTAGGGTCCCCCCAAAGTCGACTTAAAATTTAGGTGTGGACATGCTAAGTCGACCTAAATTTACAAGTGTAGACATAGACCTTTGGGCATAAGCTTGCATGGGCTCCAACCCACTTCGTCAGATGCATGAAGTGGAAACTACAGTTAGGAGGTACAGATACACTTGCAAGAATGAGAAACATTACAATGGGGAGGGCAGGTGCTAACAAAGACCATTCAGTTAGGGTGAGTTCCAAGAGTCTGATCGTGCAGCCGAGCAGGCATGTGAGTGCTCTAATTGACTCCTGTTACTTCAATGAGACTAACATGAGCAAAGTTACTCACACTGAGTGCTTGGTTGCAAGAAAAGGCCCTGTAAATACCATTTAAGGCGCAGATCCCAAGCAAATAATGGAAACTCTGACCCTAGAAATAGGACCTACTCTGTTAAAACGTCTGCGGCCCAGCCAGGTTCGTTCTTTATACGGCATTCTTTGTACTTACCATCCTTGTAATAAAAGGAAGGTTTATTTTCCTTTCAACTTTGCTTGCTTCTTATTTCTTTTCATCTTGCCTTCATTGCACATTTGTTCACACAGTTGCCTTGCTTTTTGTTCACGATCCAAAATTTCTTTTGGGAACAGACTCTTCTCATCAAAGACAGCTTTCAAGGCTATAAAACAGGAATGAAATTCACATCAGAATCAATCATGTTTGGTAAGACATACTGTTAAAAACAAAGCCACGAGGGGGGGGGGGGAAGGGAACCAGAAATGAAATCAGAATAAATCAGAGAAAATACTGACTTTTTGCTTCCAGATCTGCAAATGAAGTTTGTGGCTTTTTGAAAATTACTTTACATTTTGCTTTCTTTTTGGCTTCATCTATAATTTAAGCATTTAGGCCTAGATCCTGCAAAGAATGCCTTCTGGGCAAAGTTGTGTGCCCATGTACTCTGCTCATAGCAATTCCAGTCTGTCTCTGCAGATGTGCTGCTATGAATCCTCTAACTGAGCAGAAGAAAGAACAGAGGTTGTTACGTGTCTGTGTGTTTTAAAATGCCATTCTTTTAATATATTTTAATCTTTTTGCTGTTAAAAGCTAAAATCAAATTATCCTCTATTGAAATAAAAGAATTAAAACTGCTAGTTGATTGTCTGCATGACTAAGCAAGTGTATCTCACAGTCATATATTTGGGTGCACATGTTCCAAAGGGGTAGCTATAGTAGTCTAGGTCAGCAAAACAAACAAGGAGACCTGTGGCACTCTTAAAGAAAATCCCACTTTATCAGACGCTTGAAGATGGAGAACTTACAGAATACGATAAATAAATTTGTTAGTCTTTAAAAGTGCCAAAGGACTCCTTGTTTGGGTACACATCTGTCTGATCTTCAGGGATCTCTAGTCCCAGATCAACGATCACATTCTGTTCTCTGGCGTGTACATGTCCCTCACATTAAAGTCAACCCAACTTCACATGTAGAGCATTAAACGCTATCTACTGAGCTGCTATCCTGATGTCTGAAAACATCTCTTTGAGAAGTTCAAAGAAAGGAGACTTGCCTGCATCATTCCTTAGAAAGAATGGAGGCCCAAAGAATTCATTAACTTCATAAGGCTTTTATATATTCCTATGTTGTTACCTAGGTGATTGCTTGATCATTTTAAGCTAATCAGAACATGTACCTGAGCTACAGAGATTGTGGATATGGCTTAAGCACTACATGTAAATGTATGTTTATTTGCATTTTAACAAGCTTTATTCCAGATACATTGGGATTGAGCAATATTCCCAAATGACTGTTAACAGTGCAGAAACCATAAAAATAATCATAACTGCACTACACTAACTGTGCACTGCTCATTACTGCTTAAGCAAGAAGCTGCAACTTTCTTGCAGTGTAGGAGATAAGGAAGCACATGGCTCAAAGAATTAAGGACATAATTCACACAGCTGCTGAATATCAGCAGCTCACATTGACTTCGTCTAGCAGTGACTTTTAACCTTTCCAGACTACTGTACCCCATTCAGTACTCTGATTTCTCTTGTGTACTGCCAAATTGCATCATCGCTCTTAAAAAACTACTAGCTTGAAAAATCAGACGTTAAAAATACAAAAGTGTCATAGCACACCGTTAGTGAAAAATTGCATACTTTCCTCATTTTTACCATGTAATTATAAAATAAATCAACTGGAATATTAATATTGTACTTAAACATTTCAGCATTTAGAGCATTATAAACAAATGATTCTCTGTATGAAATTTTAGCTTGTACTGAGTTTGCTAGTGCTTTTTATGTACCTGTTGTAAAACTAGCTACATATCTAAATGAGTAGAAGACCTCTACATGCTGTCAGGGGTACATGTATCCTTGGTTGAGAATCACTGGCTATGTCTACACTTACTAAAATTAGTTTGAATTAGTTAGCAATCTCCATTGATTTCAATGGGCCGGTTAGTTCGAACTAAGAAATTAGTTCGAACTAACATGGCCACATTGGTTAATTTGAACTAACTAGTTCAAATTAACCCTTACTTCCAATACCCTATTCGAAGTTATTAGTTCGAATTAAGGAAGCCCTTAATTCGAACTAATTTGCCACTGTAGACATAGCCACTGAGCTAGAGTCCGGGGCTTGAAATCAATGGGAATCTCTCTGTTGACTTCAGTGGGCTTTGGACAAGACCCTTAATGATTTAAAAGATTAAAATTTTAAATACTTTATTTACTTTGTCCCAGTATTAAACAGAACCAGAAACAAAAGTAAATGGAAATAAGTCTAGTTAACACATTACCTGTGTTTTGATAATTAATTGGCAAATGTCAGAAGACATTAGAAAGCAGTTCTAAAATCATTCAGAATATATTTAGAGTTTACAGTTCCATTATATCTAAGTGTGTGCTTGAGCATGAATAATCTTGATTATGAGTTGTTATTATTAATACCTAGGTAAATATTTTGATATTTAGACCCTAACCCAAAGGCCACTGAAACCAATGGGAGTATTTCCATTGGCTTCAATGGATTTTGGAGCAGGACCTCAAAGAGAGTATTGGTTAGACTTTGCAACTGGATCCACACATGCAGATGTCCCCTACCTCACATGGGCTTGCCAAGGATCAATATACTTCCAGATTATAAGGTGGTCAGATACGATAGTGGCTGGGGCTATGTAGGTGCCTCGGACAGAGAATTCCCATGACTTCAGTGAGAATCTGCAGAAACTCAAATGGTGCACTTGTGCACAGGCCTTGGTTTGATAAGGTATTCAAGCACATGCCTAACCTTAACAGGACTTCAATGCGGCTACTTACCATGTGTGTGTCAAGTTAGTCACATGTGCCTAACTGTTGACATTTTTTTTTAAATGGTTCACTTTGATTTTGATAACTGATAGCCCATAACTACTAACTGACACACTCTTGACAGACCCGAAAAGGATCTATATTAAAGATCCATGTTTGGTTAATAGTTGCTTTCCCAGAATTGTGATTAGTGAGATGCCATAACCACTTTATTATAAACTTAGACTAACTAAGTGTTATGTTTCTGACATTTGATAGTTAATTTTATAACCTTTGTACCTATCAAACTATACCTAATTCAATTCTTCTTATTAAACATTGGAAAAACAGTAACAGAAAATGTGGAAATGGCAGAGGAACTAAATTATTTCTTTGTTTTGGTCTTCACCAAGAGGGTTGGTGATTGAATGCCTGACGTAGGAGAGGGCAGTAAAAATGGAATAGGATCAGAAGCTAAAATAGGGAAAGAACAAGTTAAAAATTACTTAGACAAGTTAGATGTCTTCAAGTCACCAGGGCCTAATAATATGCACCCTAGAATACTCAAGGAGCTGACTCAGGAGATATCATTATCTTTAAGGAAATCATAGAAGACTGGAGTGGTCTCAAAGGACTGGAAAAGAGCCAATATAGTGCCCATCTCTAAAAAGGGAAATAAGGACAACTCAGGGAATTATAGACCAGTCAGTTTAACCTCTGTACCAGGAAAAATAATGAAGCAAATAATTAAGTAATCAATTAGCAAACATCTAGAGGAGAATAAAGTGTTAAGTGAGAGTTAGCATGGATTTGTCAAGAACAAATCATGTCAAACCAACATGATAGCATTCTATGACGGGGTAACAAGCCTTGTGGATAAAGAGGAAGCAATAGATGTGGTATATCTAGACTTTAGTAAGGCTTTTGATATGGTCTCAAATCACCGTCTCACTAACAACCTAGGAAAGACAACCTGGATGGAGCTGCTATAAGATGGGTGCAAAACTGGTTGGATAACCGCTCCCAGAAAGTAGTTATCAATGGTTTGCAGTCATGCTGGAAGGGTATAACGAGCAAGGTACTGCAGGGATCGGTTTTGGGTCCGGTTCTGTTCAATGTCTTCATCAAAGATTTAGACAATAGCATAAAGAGTACATTTATAAAGTTTGTCGATGATACTAAGCTGGGAGGGGTTGCAAGTACTTTGGACAAAATGATTTGGACAAACTGGTGAAATGGTCTGAGATAAACAGAATGAAATTCAATGAAGACAAATACAAAGTACTCCACTTAGGAAAGAACAATCCATTGCATACAAAATGGGCCTAGGAAGGAGTACTGCAGAAAGGGATCTGGTCATAGTGGACCAAAAGCTAAATATTAGTCAACAATGTAACACAGTTGCCAAAAAAGCGAACACCATTCTGGGCTGTATTATCAGGAGTATTGTAAGTAAGACACGAGAAGTAATTCTTCCACTCTACTCTGTCATGATCAGGCCTCAACTGGAGTAGTGTGTCCAGTTCTGGGGGCCTCATTTCAGGAAAGATGTGGACAAATTGAAGAAAGTCCAGAGAAGATCAACACAAATGATCAAAGGTCTGGAACATTTGACTTATGAAGGAGGATTGAAAGAGCTGGGTTCTTTTAATCTGGAAAAGAGGAGACTGAAAGGGGACATGATAATAGTTTTCAAAGGTTGTTACAAGGAGGAGGAAGAAAAATTGTTCTCCTTAACTTGATGATAGGACAAGAAGCAATGGGTTTAAATTGAGGCAAGGGAGGTTTTGGTTGGACATTAGGAAAAAATTCCTAACTGTCCGGGTGAAGTTTTTAAGAGCAGGTTAGACAAATGCCTGCCTGGAATGCCTTAAGAGGGTACTTGGTCCTGTCATGAGTGCAGGGGGCTGGACTCAATGACCTTTCATGGTCCCTTCCAGTTTCAATGATCCTATGCTCTCCCTTCACTTTCTGTGATTTTATGTTAATTTTGTTAATACAACTTGTAAATATGGAAGTGTAAAATCTTCTTTAATCTATGCATCATGAATGTCAAATTAATTAATGAGAAAATATTGGAGTTGGTTATATATAAATATAACCATAGTATTCCACACCTGAATCTTTCACATGAACAAGAAAGAGAGAGAAAACACTAATAGAGTGGTAAACATATACTGTGAGAAAAAATGACACTTTTGCCAGCTGGGAACTGGCACCTGACTAGTTGATGAAATTTATGTGGCAATGAATCCAGCTTCAAGATATAGATTACAGAATCAATTATTAAAATTAAAATACAGAATTGCAACAACAACATTTGGCCTTGCTGAATGAGCTGCAAAGGCTCTCATTCAATCGTCTCCCCCACCTCCATACTCAGTGCTTTCCTCATACTTCTCAACTGAACCTTGCTATCTGGCTTGCATAAACACTTATAACCATAAATTACTGACATTTAAATAGCTGAATTTTGTAAATAAATCTTATCAAATAAATATTACAGTGATGTATTCTACAACAAGCCCTAAATGCTACAGCAGAAAGGTGAGCAGTGATGTTTCACCATCAAGATTTCTGAAGGAGGTGTAAAATGGAGAAGCATTAGGGAGCCATCAGGGACCAGATCAGAGAGAGTGGAGTCATAGAAAGCAATAAGACATCTAAATTCCTTCATGTTCCAGACTTAAGCAGTTATACAAACCATGCCAAAAATGTCAGCTTGGTTTTGTATGCAAGGGAAAACAGTAGGCTGTCAACAAATACAGACAACCCAAGAGTCCCAGTAGAGTCCAATGTAATATATATTTCAACGAAGGTCTATTTTGTGATTGTTTTATAGGAATATGTAAAGCACAATGTAATGGCTCAAGGGTATGGAGTATGGGAGTAATTGTTTTCTCCAGCCCCTTGTATAGAGCTGTTCTTATCTTCTAACCATTTCCCTCCTTCTTTAGTTGAATTTTTCTTTTTTAAGAGTGCTTCTGCTATCGCCAGCCATCTGTACATTGAGATCTTGGGCTGGTAAAGCTGACTGAAGAATTGTCTCCTTCCACCATTTCTTGAATGGGGTTATGTCAGAGATGGTATTGCTCCTCTTGCTTGTGTTCTGCCCCATTTGTCATCTCCCATCATTTTTTGATTTTCAGTGGGGAGGAAGCCAGTATATGTTATGAAAATTTCCCTACCAGAAACATCTTGCTTTATGGGGACACGAATCAGATTAGCAGATATTCGCTGGTATTGCCCTCCTAATTTCTCCCTTTTTCACTGGGATGAATTTTTCAAAATCTGTTAGAACCAAGATTGCTCATATCTGCCAAGAACAGAATCAGAAGGGAATGCTTCAAAGTAATCCTACATATCAGCATTTACAGCCAGATACAAAACCTACTGAAGGAAAGACCGCCAATTGACATAGACTTCAGTAGACTTTGGATCAGGCCTTCATAAAATAAAGAAGTTCAAATAGGATTTTGTGTCCTGCTGCTATTTTGAAGATCCAGATCAGCGACTAAGCAATAAATCTTAGAGTTCTCTATTATCTTTATCTTATTTTCACACAGATGATAAAAGTTTGGTTTTGCCTTTCTGTACTAAGAGTTGGAGTAATGAGAATATAATCAAGGTCTACTTACTTTCCGAAAGAATAGGAAGCTTCAGAGTTGCAGAACACCTGTCCTCAGTCATTTCCATAAAGTATTTGTCAGGGTTTAGAACAAAATCAGCCTTGTTAATTTCAAGAACCTCCTCAAGGGCTTCAATATTTAATGACCTAAATGTACCTTTAAAACAGTAGGATTATTGCAAAACCAGAATTAATTCCACATAACAGCCCAATTGTATTTGGAAGATAACTTTTCTCGTCTATCTTCATATCATCCCACTTGTGCAGCTGTAATACTCAGAGACAAGAAACACTGAGCTAGGTAAACACAGCTGTCCAGGTTAAATGCACGATCACTTTTATTTAAATCAACCGTAGAAAGCTCAGGATGGGGACAATCAGTTTTCACTTGGAAGTGACACATTTTACAAGTAAATTTGGATAGTCTCCATTTTTTTCTCTGTAATATATAGGATCCTTCATAAAATACAGAAAGAAAATAGTTTCTCATACCTATTTAAATAAAACCAAAGCAAATGGATCAGGTTTCTAAAGATAATTAACAATGTTAAATGACATTTATTTTTGTCTGATCACTGAGAATAAGAATGGGTTCATACCGTGAAATTCCAGATGCTGGAATTTTTTCAGTTATTTCTTAAAGATGTAATTCAGGGTAATTTGAAACAAACTACATAAACACTTGATAAAAGAATATAATTATGTAGGACATCTCAACCAAATCAATGGCACCCAAACCCACTTTACGCTGTATAGGCCAAATTTGGAGGTAGTGATGCATAAGGTACTCTTCCAAGAAATGAATGTACCTCTACCCACAAATCATGTCACTTACTGAGTTCCTACCACAGCAAATTAAACCTATATGTCTCCACCTAGATTCTTTCTGCAGGAGAACAGGTTTTGTTTGAGTGCAAACATCCGTTGTAAGGTGGCCCTAGGAAGAGACTGGAAAAGTTAACTACTTCTCAGTAGAAAAGCTCAGTTATCTTTAGCTCTGCTCAGGTTTACTCCCCAGGAAAGACCCCATAAGATTCTGTACTTACAGATATGGAAAACAATTACTATTGAGGTTATGATGTCAAAATGGCTGTTTACCAGTTGAGTTTTGCATGATCTTCTCATTGAAGAACTTATATTTCTTCCCTTTTTGAGTTTTACTTTCTTTGTATTTTTTACCCAATATCGTGTTTTCCCATGGACTGATCCTAGAAAGATACAAGATACTCTTTTTGGCCAAAATTTAAATGCAAAACCAAAATAATAGGCATCTATTTTGTCACTCCTGTAGTTTCTATTTCTATCCTTTGCCTCTTATGTTCTCATGCATTCAGAGGGTCACACCTTTCAGACAAGTCCATTGTATCCAAATATGATGATTAAGTGTCAGGATATACTACACATGTGCATAGCTTGATTTGGCTTTTGTTTCAGTAAACGTATCTACATGACTATATAGTCTCAGAGGGCCTGATCAGAAGTATAGTGAAGTTAATAGAAAAACTCCCATTGACTTCAATGGGTTTTAGATTGGGCCCATAATTATTCGTGTATTAAATGCCCTATTATTATTCAATTTGAGGCTCAATGCTTAGCAAAAGGAATCTCTAATGATTGCAAAACTCCCTTTGTAGTGAATGGGAGAAGTTTGCTTTCATTAAGATCACATGAGAGAAAGCACTTTTAGGCCATTTACCAAGACTCCAATCCATCCGCCTAGAGAATTAGCTCTTCTCCTTGGCTATGTCTACACTTGTTAATTTAAGTCGACTTTAACTAAGTCGACTTAGTGTGTCTACACTTAAAAATAAAGTCAACTTAAAGGGGAACTTAAAAAGACCTAGAGAATTAGCTCTTCTCCTTGACTATGTCCACACTTGTTAATTTAAGTTGACTTTAAGTCGACTTAAAGTCAACTTAGTTAAGTCGACTTAGTATGTCTGCACTTAAAAATAAAGTCGACTTAAAGGGGAACTTAAAAAGTCGACCTAGAGTGTCCACACTGGATGCCTAGGTTGACTTGTAGGGACTTAGGGGGACCTAGGGGAGGTCCACAGGGACGGGGGGCACCAGGGAGCTCAGCCTTTGCCCCATTGTACATAGGTACAATGGGGGACAGGGACCCTGGCAGGGCATAGGGGCAGGGTGGGCAAGGCTCTGCCCTGCCCTGTGGGGAGGCATGCCAGGCTCCCCCTGTGCCCCCCACCCCCAGCAGTGAAGGCATTGGTGTACCCCTGGGGTAGCCCTAAGTCGATTTAGGGCTACCCCACATCTACACTGGCTTAAGTCGACTCTAGGGAGTCGACTTAAGCCTTAGGTCGAATTGAAAGGTGGTGTTATAAAGTCGACTTAATTTTAATTAAGGCGACTTTATTTTCCTTAAGTCGACTTAAGCAAGCTGCTTAAGTCGACTTAAGGAAAGTGTAGTGTAGACGCAGGGTAAATTAAGTCGACTTAAGCAAACTTAAGTTGACTTAATTTACCAGTGTAGACACAGCCCTTGTCACTATAATTGGACAGAGAAAAGTAACTGTTTTGTGAAGGATTTCAAAATTTGGAATAAACTCTCAACATTCTGAAGTTTTCTGAAAAAGGGAATAGACTCCCAGCTCTGGGGCTCTGGCAGCCTATACCAGAGCTGTAGACGTGGAATCCCAGGCTTCCAAAGGACTAGGAGAGTGAATTAGCAAGAAATTTGACATATGGGTTCTCATTGGAACTTTGGCAAAAATCGAACCATCTCCATGAAATGATTTGATTCTACCAAATCAGAAAATTTGAAGAAAGTGTTTTGTTAGAATTTTTCCAACCAGCACTACTTTCCTTCCAGAGTCATTGTCATTCTATTAAGAAATAAAACATATGATTAACCTACTACCTGATCTACAATCTCATGATATTATAAGTCTACTAAGAGAATGTGCTGTAAAAGAGCGTTCTTTTAATGCTTTGGAACCACATCAACATGTCCTAGTAATAATAACTAAGAGCCCCCACTTCTGATACATCTGGCCTGACTGAAGATATAACTACTCCCAAGGCTAAATACTAGTGAAATATTTACAAGAGTACACAGATGCCATTAACCTTTCTCATATGTCTATAAAGGGGTATTATAATTGGAACAATTCCACCTCTGTCTCCAGGTGCTTCTGAAAAAAATCAGCTTCCTCTCAAGTGAAGTCTACTAAACCAGCTGTTCTGCTATAGGGTGGAAGGATATTCTGGCATTTCTCCCAGCATACATTTATAACTCTCCTGATATGGCCAGAAGACTGCCAAGTTTCTGAAAACAGCAGATTCTGCAATCTTCCTGAGCCCAGAGATTTTCCTGGGGAGCATTTGGAGCATGATTAAGGCAAGATATGGGCTCATATTGCAGTGGTTCAACCTGGATGATTTGTTTAGCAGTTTTTTCATTTCCTATGAAAATATTAAAACCTGTGGATATTGGGCCTGATTCAGATGTCACTTACCACAGAATTAATCAGAAACTACTGTGCTGAAAACACTGGAATTTCCTTGAGATTAGAATGAGAGCCATTATATTTAAAGCTGCTGCTCACCACAATATATACTTATCCCTTGCACAATATGTTCAGCACAAACCTAATCTTATCTCCCAGAAAATGCTGTTAATTTTAATCTATCTTGCTCACACTTTGTTGACGTTACGTAGCATTTCTAATAATCTCATGTAAGACTATAACCTTTTAATAATGTAAATTTTCATGATATTACATTCAGGAAGTTATTCAAGCCCAGGGAGGACTTGTGTTCTGTTTAATGTTACTGCTGCTATGCCTTACACAGTTCAAGTTACAAACAGGCATCAAAGATTTAAACATTTAGGAATATACTATAATTTCTCAGAGATTTACACATAATTCTTGCACACTAAGAACAAATTATGGGTATGAAAGGAGGAAAAAAGTAATCTAAAAAATTATCCCTAAAGCAACACACAATCTGTCAGGAAGTGATTCAATTACACAGTGTTTTAAAAAACGTATCAAACTAATACATACTATGTTATGGCTCATTTATAGGGAAATAGTGTGGCCTAGTAAATAGAGCAATGTTTCTCAATCTTTTTGATACCATGAATCAGCTTACCACCTTCCAAAACTGTACCAGGGAAATCTCAGGGGCCAGCAAGGAAGCTGCCACAGCTTGGTGGCAATTCACAGATTGGTCGTTAAGAAACACTGGAATGGAGAGAGCACTTACTTGTACTCACATCACCTGAGTTCTGCTCCCAGCTGTTCCACTGACCTGCTGTGTCAGTTCACCTCTCTGTCTCAGTTATAATGTATGTAAAATAGTAATATAATGGGGAGAACAGAAAGTATAATCAAGCTTCACTCCTTCATAAAGCGACTTGAGATCTACTGATGAAAAGAAAGCTAGACAGTATTGTAACATAGGGACAGTGTGGCGCACCCTGGGGAATTCCATGCAAAGATGTTGCAGCTTTGCCCCTTCAGGGAGTACATGGTTTTCTGACAGAAAATGCGGTGTTGCAGAACTGACCTTTTCTGTGGGAAAACTTCTGTTTTGCCAAGAAATTTTTTTTTTCCGTTGGTCAACAAACCACAGTGCAATATTTCCTTCTGATCAAAAATGAAGAAATGAAACATTTCAAAAATTCCAAATAAAAATTGTTTGGAATTTCTGCTCCGCAATAAATAAATAAATAAATAAATAAATAAATAAGTAATACATACATTTAAAACATCAACTTTTTTGTCTTGATTGTGGATGAAAACAAAAGTTTAAAAAAAATAGGAAGCATACCAGTGCAAACTTCCTTTTAATAAATAACTTACATGTTTGCAGATTCTTCATGGTCTTCCATACCAAGTACAGCTTGCTCTGTCGGGTTAGGAGACAGCTCTACCTCAAAAACAGGTGCTGCATTTTTCTTTAGAATATCATCCTCTTTCTCCCTTTGATCCACATTTTCATCTTGTGTTTGCTCTTTTTGGGGGCGGGAAGGAGCATTTTCAATTTGCCAGTGCTCTTCCTGATAAGGTTGAGCACAGAGTATTTTAAAGCCATTTTTAAACTCCCTTTCATAAGAGAAGTACCTTTAGATGCGGTTTTAAGACAGCTATTCATTTTCATAATTTTTTCCTGCACACTGATGTGAACAACTCATCCCAAATACCTAGATTCATATTATTTTCATTAATGTAGCTCATACCTAAAATTATAGATTCCCGTTGTGCTAGGCACTGTATAAACACAGAGGCAAACCCTGCCTTGAAAAACTAACAATTTGAACTGGTTCAAAAAAATTTTCCCACATCAGAAAATGTTGTTTAGTTTCTTGTGAGAAAAATATATACTTTGATTAAAATTTTTACACTGCTGATCAGAAAAATTGAATATTCATTTCAACATATCAGATCATTTATATAAAAAAGGTCAGTTTTCTGTTTCAACATTTCTGATTTGAAACTTCTCATTTGAAACTTCTCCAAACTTTAGGATATTTTGACTCTGTTTTATTTGAAACAGGTACTAATTTCAAAAAGCCAATTTTTCCCCACAAAAGTGAAAAAAAACCCTATTTCCCAAACACCTTAACTAACAAACTAAACAGAAACTTGTAACATTTTTAATGCTGTAGGTAATGAAGGAACAAATGACTGGGATGGGGTGGATAAATCCCATACTGGACAGTTATGGGCACAGGTGCAACTCTGGGCCCAGGAAGCCCCACCCACACCAGGCCTGCTCCAGCTGGAGGAGGGACTTAAAAGAGGGGCTCTTCACCACAGCAGGGTGGCAGGGAGAAAGAGGCAGATCTGCATTCACTGCTGCAGAGGGACTACGCCAAAAGGGCATCCCTTGGCAATGTCTTCTGCACAGAGCCAGGAATCTCTGGCCTGCTAAAACCTCAGATTGCCAGGGACAGCTGCTAGCTGTGAGGCAACCTGAGGAGACTGCAGAACAGTAAGAATGAAGCGACGCATGGGATAGTGTTAGGTGGATTGCAAGTAACTGATTCCTGCTTTCCAGTGCTCAAGGACCCTGGGCCTGAAGCCAGTGGAGTGGACGGACCCACGGTCTCCTACTCCCATATCACTAGTGGGGCTGCCACCATGGACTCTAACCACTAGGTAGGGAGGCTTGCCCCACTCACAGTGACTAAATGTGATATATTATTAAATCATTATTTATTATTATGAGCTCTACAGTGGCTTCCACAACACTCCATCTATTCTTCTTAAAAGATATGTCTCCACGATTCAGATATTATCTACTGTAGATTAAGCAGGATTTCAGGAGTGGTGGCAGGTAAGAAAAAGTAAGTGGTGACTAGATGAGTTTTCCTGCCCCACAAAAGTTTTCCAAATTAGGCAGAGCAGGGATTTGAGCCTTGGTGTCCCTAATCATTTGCTCTCTGTTGCTCAGCTTCAAGAGGAGAGGTTGAGAGAAGCCCCACACAGAACAGTCAGAAGCCCAGTGCATAAGGTAGTCACCTGAGATGGTTCAAATCCCTACTCTAAATCAGCTGTTGGGAAGAAGGGAATTATCTTTCTCACTTGTTTTGACCAGAAATTCCATCCTTAAGAAGCCTTCCCAACAAAAGTTTTGTCCAAACACATACATTTCCATTAAATGCTTCATCATTTTCCAGCTAAAAATAATTTTGTCAGGAAATTCCTGACCAGCCCCAGTAGTGACGGAAACCAAACATTTTGAGCTTAAATAAAAAAGTGTGGATAATTTCCTAGCCACGTGTACATTTTCATTTTCATTCTGTTTTCCCAGGCAAGAATTCAAGTAGAAATGCCAAAATCTGAAGAGAAAAGCTGTTCAAGATATTTTTGTCCTGCACAGAAATAGCAAACACAGTTAAATTGAACTGTAGACCCCAGAGGACTGCTCTGGCGGCACAGAAGCTGAAGTGGAGGACCAGCCATGAAGGAGTTAATTAAAAAGTCATCTCCCTGGAAGTGAAACATTCTGTCAGCCCACACTCCCTGAAGCAGTTGTTAAGAGAAATATTTCTACCTGGCCAAATATTCCAATGGTTTTACCATACAAATCACTAAGAGCAACCCTGCAGTCTGAAGAAGACGAGAGGATAAATAGGCAACTGCGTCGTACACAGGTCTCCAGATAAGTAACACAGTCATCGTGTGGTTGAAATGATCTTAGCAGGGGAGGTGGCTGGGTTACCTTGTCCTCACTGGAACTAAGGCAGTAGTCCTGGTAAAAAAGAAATAGCAGAGTTATATCAGGAAGGGTGATATTTTGGATCTTCTGAACAGGTTCCATGGCAGGATGTGTGTGACAGGAGGGGAAAACCCTGCCCTGCCCTTCAAAGAGTGCTGGGAACAAATCTCCACAAGATACCCTTTCCCCTGGGTTTTAAAGAAAAATGTGACTCTACCAACAGTCGGGCTTTGTGTTAGTCATGTGGCAATAGGCCCCCTGAAGTCTGATCAAGCACACACTGAAATCAATGGCCAGATTGCCACTGACTTCAATGGATACCTTAAGCTCCAAGCTTGAAAATGCTGGTCCATCTTTTTCCTTCAATAGAAAAAAGATAAAACCCAGCTTATTTGCATGTATCCCAACAAAGTGGGAACATGAGAAATAAAAAAGAAAGAGTCCAATACTTCCCCTGTACCTGTATATTCCATATTTTCACCCATCCAGCTAGATCCCCTGTTATGAGGTATTGGTTCATTTTATCAATGGTCATGATAATGGATCCAATGCTGCTGTGGGCTTCAAACTCTGCCATGAGCTGGCTCTTCAAGGTATTCCAAAACCTAACATGGCCAGCACCTCCGCATGACACTAAATTTGCTCCTCCTAAAACACAGAAATGTGGCTGAATAAGCAGAAAGAATCATCAGCTTTCATTATTACAAGCAATTTTCTTTTATGCATTAACCCATATTTTTATTTTTGTCCCTGTTTTACTATTGTGCAGGGCAACTTAGCAAAGTAAATTCCAATCACCTGAAATATATTTTACTTAGTAAGTATTTGAGGTATGCTATTCGGAGCAATACAAACAAACAAGCAAGTCTAGTGCTCAAAAACACTCTTTAGGGACTGTTCGCCTCTTTCATGGATATTGTGATACAGTGTAATCTTTATGTAATTGGGTTTCCCAAAAAGAACCCTGGTCAAATCAATTTCTTTTATAGATACAGAAAAAAACCTTAAATGGCCCTTTTAACAGCAGATTTCCAAATCATGCAAAGACACTTTCCAATTCGGTTTGCAAATATATGATGTTGACTCAGAAAAAGGCTGGTTACATCCTGTGCAAGCTCATTAATTTATGTGGAACTGCAGGGGGTATAAATTAATGCATTGTTTGGCTCTCTGTATGTAGCCAGGCCTCAGCTGCAGCTGAATTATTTAAATTTACTGTCAATATGAGTTTTGGGCAAATCAATTCAGATGAAAACAAGAGTGGATACAAAACAAAAGAACATTCTTTGTTTGAAAAATATTCTAGCATGCAGTAGAAGTCTTGTAGGGTCTTAACTGACGGGAAAAGAAGGAAACTGTGAAAACAATCAGTTATTAAGAATAGGCCTTTCCAAGTGCTGCTGTTCAGGGTGAGCAAAGTAAGTAAAGTCGAGATTCTACTGTGCAGAAATTACTTTACGGTACCTGTCACTGAAATATTCTTTCTAGCTTCTAGGAAGAAAAGCTTAGTAATAGTATTGTTGCACTCAGTGTCAGAGTCATAGAAGTCATCTACAGACTTTGTATGTCTTCTAGAGGATGTTCTTGGAGCAGAACTAAGTTGATCTTGTAGTAAAAGTGTATCTGTAAGAGACATTCCCGCGTATAGTCAATAAAAGGAATTTATGTTTATAAGCAGACCTCTCAAAAATACTTGGCATCTGATTTTTTAAAGTTTTATTTATCTTTTGCTTTATGAATTCAAGCTAAACCTTTGAAGAGGATGTTCAAGCTATTACGACTCTTAATATGAGTCAAATTCTGCCACCCTTCCCCTTGGTGAGCAGTATCTTACCCTTCAAGCTGACCTTTGGATTTCAATAGCACTATCCACAGAATAAGGTATTACTTAGCAGCAAAAATGGTGGATTCTGGCTCTATGAGATTTTCAGTCAGTCTCCTCTCTAATAAGCACAAAATGTATTGACTGGCTCATTTTCTATTGCCAGCAGCTGGATCAATGTTTTGCATACATAATCTGCATTATGAACAAATGCATTTTTTCCCAATTATGGAGCCAGATCCCCAGAAGGCATGAAACAACACAGCTCTATTCAAGTAAGTGGAGAGGTGCCAATTTATACTGTCTGAGTGTCTGACCCTGAATCTCTGCAGAATGTTTACTGAACAGCAGAACCATTAAAAATCACTTAGCTGTAGTATGATCTACACTGTCTGGACCTGCTTATCAGCTAATTAAATTCAGTGTGGTTCCATTGACTTCAATGAAGCTATGCCAATTTACATCAGTTTAAGAGCTGCTCCTCTGAAGTTTAGACCCTTTAAAAGCTCTTATTGTCCCTTTGGCATATCTACCAAAGATTTTAACTATTCGCCCTTAGAAATGTCTTGCTCAATACAAAGCAACAGTCCACCAGGTATAGCTTGTAGTGGATCACTAATTCCTTTCCTATAGCCCTGCTGAGTAGAGTGTGTGCAAGTGAGAAATAAATTTCAAGTCATGATGTGTATGTCAATATTTATTTCCTCACTAAACTTGGAAGAAACTTAAGGAAGTCTAAATAAGAACTATAGAAGGTATTTGCCACACCATTTTCTTATACACAGATGTGTGCTCCATAAAATGTACTACAGATTAGAGTGGGGAATAATAGGTTTCCAACTGGCACAGTGCTTATTGTATATTATGCCACTCATCTGTGCAGACTATCAACCCAGTGAAGTTTTCAGGTTCTGAGCACCCCCAAGGGTAGCGGCCTCTGCAAGGCTCAGCTGGTATTATTTATTATCCAACACTCAACAAGGCAAAAATTAAGGGAATGCTGCTCCCTGCTGAAGGTAATAATATAAAAATGCTGATGCAGATCTGTGACAATAAATGGAAGCGATAGCCTTGAGACTATAAAGAACAAGCAAAAGTGAATAAAGCAAGCACAACCTCAAGGCTGCTTTCTGTCAAAATGACAAGACAAAAGGTGTAAATAATCCCCTTAATCTCCACTCAATTATCAGTAATTTAGTGGTGCACAGTGTTATATGCACAGGCAAACAGTATGTATGTTTTGCCTAGAGCTTCAAAGCAATGCTGCTTCAAGTAAGAAGCTCACTCACCTGATTTTGATTTCAGAGATCTTTGGGGATCCAGGCAAATTTTAAGGTAGGCATTTTCTGTACTGTTATTCCAGACAACAATTTCGCCACCACAGCTCCCTGAATTAGACAAAGGAAAGATAACACGCTGGTCAAATCTTGATCTTTCAGGCAGCTAGAATGATTTTATTGCCAACACAGCAATATTTTCATTTTGTAAATGATAGGTCACATTGGAAGGATGAGCAGGGCTTCTATTCTCATGGGTCTGTAATCTTTCAAAGTTTAATTCTCTCATTTAAAATTTGCTGTAAAGGGGTCATTTCTCTGGTTTTATAGAAAAACAGGCCATGGAGAATCTGACAGATTTGCCCTGATTTGACAAATTGAGCTGTTTCTCATACATTGGCCCTTATGGTATTTTCATTTCCACTGGTGTAATTCACAGGCAGTCACTGGAGATGCATCTACAATTGGAGCTGAGCTAGCTACTCATCAAGCTAGTGCGTTAAAAATAGTAGCTCAGCCACAGTAACATGGGCAGTGGCAAGCGGTGACATGGACTCACTGCACCAAACACATACCCATGGCTGCATTACTATTTTTAGCTCATTAGCTCATTGAGAGCTAACCTGAGTTTTTCTCTTCAGCTGGAATCACACCCACAGCTCCAAATGTAGACATTGCTTAAATGAGACTAAAATCAAGCCTATTGCATTATAAACCTTAAGTAACTGGCAGTTGTAGATGTGCTCAATCGATCTAGAAAACACCATAGCAAAAACATCCAGTTTTAATCATTCTGCTCTTATATGAAAAATATGGGGCTGATTGTCCACTCATTTTTTCCAGTGAGAGTCAGATACAACCCTATTAAAATAAATTAAAATATACTGATATAAAACAGACAAAACCTGGCCCAGTGTTCCTTCCTGTCTCCTTAAGAAATTCTAATTTGTTCACATCTTGTAAATTGTATACCTCAGCCAGCAGCATATTAGCCCATGCAGTAACACAGCCAGTCTTGCGTAATAATCATAACCCCACATCCCACTTTCAATATGATACATTAGGCAATAATATTAGGGCCACCTGTAACTAGAGTATGTGGCGGTAAAAATGCAGCACACAGGATGTCATCTTGGTGCTGTACTCCTCCTTTCCATTCTGCGGGCAGAACAAAAAATTGAGTCAAGTTGCTCAGTCGGAAGACAGTAATTATCCTGATGAAAGAGAGACACAAATTAAAAAACAGAAAAGTAAAAAGCATAAGTAAACCTTGTCATGTCTGACCACTTGGAAAAAATGTCATTGGTATCTTTTAACATGATCATTTACTGTAATAATCTTGAATGGACTTTTTAAAAGCTCTGTCCTTATGCTTTCCTTTTGCCACTGAAATCCTTTTGTTTTACATTCATGTGTGATACTTTCAGCTGATATTGTTCTATCACTCTGCCAAAACAGAATGCTGAATCTGCTCCATCCTAGCACATGCTGTTCCCTGCAGTGTAGGTATTAAGAGGATCTGTGCTCTGCCCAGAACTGAGACAAGAAAACCTTTTGCTGATTCTAAGAAGTGTGAAAAAATACAATAAGATAAACTTGAAGATTTTGACATTTCATGTGTCAAAAATCCCAAAAAACATTGGCTGTCATTCTCTCTCTCAAGACCTCACGCAAAATCTTTGGGTATGTCTACACTAGCAATTTAGGTCGACTTAAGGACCCTTAAGTTGACCTAAATTACTCCATGTCCACACTGGACTTTCATTAAGTCAACTTAAAAAATTCCTTAAGTCGACTTAATGACAACCGCCCATTAGGTCGACTTAAGCCTTAGTCGACATAAGGACGGTGTGGACGGGGAATAACCCTTAAGTTGACTGTATTAGGTCAACTTAAGGCCAGTTAAGTTGACTTAACAAAGCGGGCTAAGTCAACTTAAAGTGTTGCCACTTTGTTAAGTCAACTTAATAAGGTCAATTTTAAGTCGACTTAAAGTTGACCTTATTAAGTCGACTTAAAGTCGACAACTTTTTCTAGGGTAGATATACCCGCCTCTTCCAGTTGGGATGCAGCCAAAATGAATCAAAACTGATGTCCACATCCTTAATGAAGAAATCAGTCCTAAAGTCAGTGAGAATTTTCCCATGGATTCCACTGCGGTCAGCATCACACAGTGTCACTATTTGCAATAATGCAAAATCCATGCATTTCATGATTGGGTAAAGTTTTGTGGGTGATCACTAGTCTCTGTGACCAAGGTCCTTCATGTTCTACATCAGTTAATATCTAAATTTTAATTCCCTTCTCCTTCCCAGTGACAGAGCAAACATTCTTGTTAAGGTTAGGATATGTCTACACTAAAAAAAGTGAAGTCGACTTAATAAGATCGCCTTTAAGTCGACTTAAAGTCAACCTTATTAAGTCGACTTAACAAAGTGGCTCCTTTTAAGTCAACTTTATTAAGTTGACTTAACATTGGACATAAGCGTCCACACCGTCCTTAAGTCGACCTAAGGCTTAAGTCGTCCTACGGAGGGGTAGTTATTAAGTCAACTTAAGCTTTCATTAAGTCTATTTAAGGAATTTCTTAAATTGACTTAAGGAAAGCCCAGTATGGACATGGAGTAATTTAGGTCATCTTAAGGGTCCTTAAGTCAACCTAAATTGCTAGTGTAGACATACCTATTGAGTGTAAGAAGGCCTCCACTAAATCCATTTTACTTAGATTGACAGATCAGATCTGACCCAATGTTTTAAAGGTAAAGATTTGTGGCACTGGGATGATGACTTCTAGAGTAAAAAAATTCTTGATAGCATCAGCTTTTGTTGGCCAGATGGCTGTTCCTGAAGATAAATTTAGTACAACATGATAATACCACCTAGTGGATAGTGGCATAAGATTCACATCACAGCATCATTTCCAGCAATTACAGTCCTACTACAAGGGGTTCCACACAGGTAGATCCCTACGCCCACACAGAGATCAAAAAACAAAAGAGGCTTCCTTTCTGCACAGCTCTTGGTGGCAGATGGGAGGAGATGAACATGGTCTGTACCTCCAGCTTCTGTTTAGCCCCAGGCTAGGAGGGAGCAAACCAAGAAAGCTAATAAAAGCTCATCCCAGTCAGGGGTTCCATTTGTAAAGTTAGCACCACTGCCCCATCTATCAGAGAGAGGCGATGTAATATATATATAATTTAGCTAATCTCTGCCAACCAGAAGTGGAGTGTTGTGGGCAAGCGTAGTAACAATAACCTGATCCACACTTTCTGGGAGAGGACGACAATCGGAAAAAGACAGTGACCTGAAAGTGAGAGACTCAATAGGCTGCTGGGAAAAAGCCAGGCCACCTTGAACAGAGGTGCAAGTCTTTTGGTCCTGTCTAATTAATAGATAGTAACAAGATTTTTCTGGGTTGCATAAGGCTTGGCGTAGTATCCGCTGCAGACCTGTTTTGTTCTGCTTAACTGTGTTTACACTGATTTATTTTATTTCCAATGCCAAATAAAACATGCTTTGTTTAAGAATGCTGGAATCATTGACTTCTGTTGGTGAAAAATCACCGATAAGACGTCCCTGAGAGAAGGAAACCAGTATTCTATCTGTTACGCCCCTGTTGTCTCAGAAACCTGGGCACAGGGAGTCCATTCTCAAAGAGATGTTGACAGGATGCTTGTTACGTAGAACAGTGGTTCTCAACCTTTTGCAGGTCGTGACACACTTGGCAGCCTATCACAACCCTACAGGACACACCAGCCCACCCCCCCAGGCCAAATCCAGCCATCTCCCTAGCTCTCCATGACATACTTACCACTGTGTGGGAGCACAGTAATGTGTCCCACCACAGTGGTTGAGAAGCACTGACGTAGAGCAAGGACAAAGCGTAAAAGCTAGAAGGAGCACCAGGCTCTGGAGATCTCAAAACGGAATACTTGCCTGCTAACCCTTGTAAACAAAATGGGGATGGCTCATTGCCAAATGAAAATGATGCAATACCACCAGTGCATTAAGCTCATTTATTTCTCAGTGGTTCACTATGAATATCACAGCAATTCAGAATCAGAAGTGGAGCTGAGTCATTAATGAGCAATGTTTGCTTTGCTAGCTTGTATGAGCAGCATCACTTTTTGTGAGGTAAATTTAAGTTTCTAGACTGAGCCCCAGGACATGAACACTGGGCAGTCTTGACATTAAAAGGCACTTTTCCCTCCTTTTTTTCAGAGCATAGCTACTGTATATGATGTGTTCATGGTCATTAACGTGGATTTTCTTTCTGGCTTTATAGCTGTTAAAAGTCACAAAAAATATATATATTTGGTTCTCAGAGTTTCAAAGGGAATGAAGAGAACAAAAGCAATTTATCTCATCCTATTCCTAATCCATTAGCATGAAAAGTGAACAATTGCTCTATAAATTACCTCCTTAGGTACAGTAGCATCTGTAGCCTCTGGATTTTCAAATTTATGGACAGTATGTTTTCCAATTATATCTTGCTATAATTTATCCTAGCATCTGCATACTGTCTGGATGCAGAAAAGAAAATATATTTTATATTTTTTTTAATTCCTCTAGAAGCTCAAGCAACTCTAAAGAATATTTTCCCTAAAAAGCAAGGGGAATAACACTTAATAAGGCCAAGCAAGGCTAAAACTGTAGTAATTCCATGCTTTAGGTGCTAATTTTACAATGGTCTCAAAGTTTTTGTGGACAGAACTTAGATTCCAAATGGGATTCACCTTGGCTTTTAAGAATCCATCAATGGAATGTCACTGCAGAATTAGGGCCCTAGTTTGGAAGAGATACAGCAAGTCATTTTCCCAACTGTGCTGTATCTTTTAGTAACACACTCTTTCTCCACTGATGTGCAGCCAGATCTAAATCTTTTCCCCAATTGAGTTGCCAACTACTCAGTGAGTTACTGTGCTTTGAATTGAAAAAAAAATTAGACTTTGATAGATCTTATCTCCAGAAACTGAAGAAAAGAATACACTTTAAAAATTTATCTCTTCCTGAATTTCTGAATAATGTATACTGTACCTGTCCCAGCCTGTAACTAATATTGTCCTCTTTAATACCATGATCTGGGAGATGTCAACTCCTCGGTCTCTTCCAACATTGAGTTTATGATGACAGTGTCCATTGAAATCCCAAATCTTCAATTAAAAATAAATAAATTGTGCATAATCTCTCAGCATAGGCAAAGCAGAAAATCAACTGGTATTTTAAGGGTCAAGGAAGGAATAAAATCTGTTGGGTCAGATTTGTCTCCTACCCTGATGTGAATTAAAGGAAACTGCACCAGTTATGATATCATAAAACTAGTTTAAGGAAAGAATCACACCCATAGGATTTAATAGTAAATAAATAATATGTACCAGTATAAACCATCTCTCTGGTGATATAACTACATACCACACTGGGCAGATTGTGTTGCTTTAATTCAGTGGTTCCCAACCTTTATGGCTCGAGGGCCACAGAGTCATTTTTACAGCCCTTAAGAGTCTCCAGCCTCTGCCAGCAGGCCCCCCTGAAAAGCAGTTTGCCTCCTTGCTTGCTGATCTCCCAACTCCCTGGCTGCAGCAGGAAAACTGCATGCATCCTATAGCTCTGCGCACTCGATCTGTGTCCCAAGGCAGTGGCTCCCTTCTGCAGCCAGGGGACCAGAAGATCAGTGCTCCCTTCCCTTCCCCCTGGCTCCAGCAAGGACCCCAGCACCCATGGATCTAGGCAGGGTGCTTTGCTGAGCTCCATGCTAAAACCAGGGAGCTGGGAGCATTATCTCCTATTCCTTTGGCTGCAGCAAGGAGCCTGCATTGGTCTTTTAGCCCTGCAGAAATGCACTCCACCTGGGTCCTTAGGTAGTGACTCCATTCTGCAACCAGCAGGAGGGGAGCCGAGAGCCACTTTGAAAGCCCCTGAGGGCTAATTTTGTCCCCTGGGCCACAAGTTGAGAACCAATGCTTTAACTATACTAGTATACTTAAAGTGGGACAATTTTTGTATTCAAACAAGCTCATAGGATGGGTAGCTAGTATGAACTGAAGCCATCATTTCTCCCTCCCTCTTCCTAGATACTGAACGCTTTTAAGTTAGGATTTCCACTGCTTGGGAATAGCACAAGCACAATAGCTCCTTGGGTAACATTCAAGGCAAACCACTCCTAATCAGCCATAGCCAGCATTATAAATCAATACACTCCTAAATTTCAGCGCAGACTCTGTGAGTCATGCTAGAAATGTGTTTATTATTTTTAGCTTCATCTTCCCACATTACAGCCCCAGCAATGAAGGAAGTAACAAGATAAAGCAATACAATACATTTTGTTTTGTTCTTCAAAGAGGTTACCTTTTTGGGAGATGCTCATCTGCCAAAAATACCTTGAATGAAATACCTAAGATGGACAAAAACTGGAATAATAGGTGCAAATTCCTTACCACTGTCTCCAAATCCCAGATTTGGATAGAGTCTGGTTCAGATTCCAGAATTTGTAGCTTTGTCCTACCTCTTTAATGGACCAGAAATCCAAACATTGCAACTTGCAAAAAACCTTATTTAAATTATTAAATACTTCATGATTTCTTAATTAGCATATATTTAACACTCCACATAACACAAGAATTAGGTGTCCCCCAATGAAATTAATAGGCAGTAGGTTTAAAACAATCAAAAGGAAGCATTTCTTCCCATAACACACAGTTAACCTATTTAATTCTTTGCCAGAGGATGTTGTGAAGGCCAAGACCAATGCCACATGTTCAAAAAAGAATTAGATAAGTTTATGGAGAATAGGTCCATCAACAGTATTAGTTGGGATAGGCAAGATGGATTGTGTGCAATACTGTGCTCTGAAATGTTCCTAAATCTCTTTTTGCCAGAAGGTGGGACCAGATGACAAGGGATGATGGATAGCTCCATGACTGCCTGTCCTGTTCATTCCCTGAAGCATCAGGCACTGGCCCCTGTCAGAAGATAGGTTACTAGGCTAGATAAACATTGGTCTGACCCAGTATGGCCATTCTCGTGCTCTTATGTAAAAATTAATTAAAACATTAAAAAAATTTTTAGTACAGAAACTATCCAAGATAACGACCTCTCAAGATAGTGATAATGTAAGGTAATGACTTTAGCAAATAAAGCATTTTTTAAATCTTGGCCTACTAGGAAACATTTATATAAGTTTCCCAGTTACAAATCTGGAGCAAAGTCACTAACACACAGTTCAACAAACAAATGTTGCTTTAATCTGCCTCTCCCTTCTCCTGCCACCGCACCCCACTCACTGTATTGTCCTCCTTGGTCAGTCCTGGGACCCACAGTTCAGAGGTGCTTTTGCATGAGTTCACCTTCCAGGGAAAAGGCGTAAAGAAGGCACTGTCTGCTGCTACCTCCACAATGTGACCTGACTTTTGTGATTTTAGGCCTCAGTGGGGGAACTTATGATGATGCAGGCTCGCGTTCTCTCCACAGAAACACTGTGACTGTCCCATAGCAGGTCTAAGCACTAGCACTTACCAGTGATTTCAGCTATAATGGTCACTTAAAATAACAAAAGACTCTGAACAGAGTCTAACTAAGAGCTACAAGCACTATTTGACCAGCCCAACCCTTGATAAAAGATAGCGCTGATTACTAATCAGATAGTGCTTGTAACTCAGGCATCTGTCCTCTCCCCACCTCCACCGTCTCCTCTCTACTGAGAATCAATCTGGCATGGCATCTGAACCCTCTTACTCCTTAGTGAGTTCAGTTCAATCATTTCCAACTTCCAACCAACGACTAAATTGGTATAACACTATGTTACTAGCAGCTGACAACAGGGAGGAGAGGAGGGGTGTTGGGAGGGCCCTCATAATCTGAGGCCCTAAACTGTAGTTTACTTAACTTGTGCCTAAATCCTGCATGATCCTTTCCCATATTACATGTTTGCAGAATGCCTAGCACAATAAGGTCCCAATCTCTTTTGGGACTGCAAGGAGCTACTGTAATGTAATAAATAGTTAAGTCTGACTAGCTATGACAAAATTAGCCAAGTCTGAAGAAATTGTCTCTCAAGTTGATGATTTTTGGCAACTTCAGCCAATAAAATTGGAAGAGCCAGAAATCAGTTTGGCCAGCTTATTAAGTTTTTTAAATGGTATAAATTTAGGGAGCATTAAAGTCAAAGACTAGCAGCACTGGCTTAAAACCTGTAATAATGCTGGCCAATGTTCTGTCAATACATCTATATCCTGATCTACTCACCCTTGGTATTCAACACAAGAATCTCTCTTTAGGAGAAACTAAAGCACCAGATATTAAATTGTCCGGTGATTTTGTGATATGGTCAAATTCTCACAGAGATGGTGTGATAGGCCAAGCCTGGGGTCTTCCTAGAAAAGGGGTGTTTCGCTCCTCTGGCAGGCAGCACTGATGCAGCAGCTCTTCCGGGCGAGACCCAGGTCCTCCATAGGCAGCGTGGTCACTTCTGCATCTCAGTTCAACATCTCCTGTGCGGGCTGGGATCCCTGCTCAGTTGGGCCAAGCAGGGTTGTTAGATGATCTTCAGTTCTCTACCTTCATAGGGACATGTTTCCCTTTCTCCCAGTTGTGCCCTGTGGCTCCACAATGCTCCTAGTGGGCTCTGGGAGTCAATCTACTTCCCTTGCTGTCCCCCCTTCCATGCAGCCTCTGCACGGGGCTTTTAACCCTGGCTTCCTGCCAAAGAGAGCACTGTCTCTCTATGGCTGAGGAGTCCTTCTGACTGTTGCGGAAGCTGAGGGCTCTCCCCCTGGCTGGAGGGGTTGATACACCCCGTCACAGATGGTTAAGAAGATTTAAAATTCACTTTAACTTTCAGTATTTCAAAATTTGAATGAACATATCCGGGGTAAAAGGCTAATGTTTTAACTAACCTGGCCACCATTTCAAAATAGATGGTTTAAAATTATAAGACATTGGCTACCATGATCGTATTTCCTTGTGTAATGACAAATGAGTGCTCCAAGAAAAACAATGGAAATTATTGTCTGATGATGAAGGCAGTAAGAGCCATGTGCTGCGTAGAGTAATGGATTGTAATGTAACTACTTGGAAGGAAGGAAGGGAGGTAACAAAGAATAAAGTGTTCTGTAAAGCACTATGTGTTTCTGAAGTGTTAGACAAGCAATTAAATTTAACTGTATTTTCCTGCCAGAGTTAGGATTTCAACATCAAGTTTCTGAGTTCATCCCATCTCCTATTTTACAAGGCCAATGGAAAAACCAGCCATCGTTAGTAGCTGAATGTTTTGGCACATTGTATCTGTATGAAAAAGACGACAACGAAAGCAAATAGTTGGAAACGTTTTCCCCTCACACCTTTACTGTTCCATCTGTGCTCCCAGTTAAGAGTCTTGTCTCACTTGCATCCAGTGTCATAGTGGTTATCTCAGCACTGCCGTGGCAACCGGTAAACTGTTTGATTTTCTGCCCAGTGTCTATCAGCCAGAAGGTAACGGTAGATCCTGTATCAGAGCTGATTACCTGGGGGAAAACAGAAATTGAGATGGAATATAAAATCTCTCTCTCTCTGTGTATATATATATCTTCATTACAATAATCTCATACATATGTGCACTGCACTTATATAATTAGCAGCACCAGAAATGCAAATCAGATAATTTTTTGCATTGATTTCCCCCCATCTTTTCCATTTCATCTAATTAAAAGCTTTATCGTTCCCCCAATCGAAGTTTATGGGCAGGTCAGTTCCTTCTAAAAGTTGCATCCACAGCTAGCTCCAATTAGCCAAAGGGCAATGGTTGGGAAGATAGGTGACCAGCTCCCTCAACAGACAATATCCCAAGTTACATGGAACTACTAGAAATTTTCTCAGCAAGGTAGAAACAAGTCACCCTGACATCCACAGCCCTTCAGCTTGGAATGCTTCAGCTTGACAAAATGCTTTCTGACAAGTGGTCAAATAAATCTTCCCTGTTTATTTTCAGGGAACTGATCCATTGAGTAATAGATCTTTAAAACTATATCTATGGAAGGGAGAATAGTTTAGGGAAGATCTCAGAATACATTAGCCTCAATTTAGAATTCAGTAGTGAGACTATACATAAATTAGAAAAAAGTCCATGTGAGCAGATTATGGTTATTTCTTCTTTGTGCCTTTTGGTGTGTGGCATGTTAAATTGCTCAAAAGAGAAGCACATCCTCTTACTTTCATTTGCTGTATACTCACTATTGCATGGATTCTTCAGCCCTTACCTCAGTCATAATTCAAGCAAGATTCCCACTGAAATCAATGGGAGTTTTGCCTGAAAAAGAGCATCCTGGAATTTACTTCTCTTCTTTAAATCTTTGATGGTCATCAATAAAGAGGCTTATGTTCATCAACTATCAGCACATTGGTATCATTGGGATATCCCTAATCTAAAAATAAGACGTAACTACGGTATCTCAGTCAAGCATGATAGCTGTTGGCAAGAGGTGAATTTTTAAATGGCACTCACTATATAAACACACCTGGTTTTATTTAATCCCTTCCATGTGTAAGTTAATACACATTAATTACTGAGATTCAGTCATTCTTCACTCTTTTCAAAATATTCTTCCTCCTGGTTAAAAATCAGATACTCGAAAAGATAGCTGGATATTTCAGCTAGGAAGGAATCCAATTCCTCCCCCAGAAAATGCTAGTCAATATGTTTTCAGCAATCTTAACAACAAAATCAAATTCATGATGCAATTCAAATTTTAAGAAGTGCAGAGACATGAACCCAGTCTCGTACCTGCCAGTACCTGTGAAAATTTTATATCAACTACTTATTTTCAATCATAACACTTATGATCACGAACACAATGAAATGCAGCTTCTGTACAACTCATGTTCTTTGACCTAAAATCATTATGGAATTATTCCAATGGCAGGTTTTTTTATTAGTTCCTAATCATTTTTATTAGATTAAATAAATAGATAGATAGATGGATAGATAATGGACTCCCTTGATTGTTTTTTTAAAAAAAGAATATAAATATACTAGTAGCTTCCCTTCAAACTGTACTAATTAAATTGGGCTTTCTTGTTGAGATGCAATATACTGCAAATGTATTGCTTAAATTAATTATGTTGCTCATGTCCTTAAAAGCATCATCCCAGATGAGACCCAAATTGAACTCAATTATTATCAAGACTGCTTTGAATGTAAGTTCTGCTATTTGCCTATGTTATTCTAAACTCTCCCTCTGTTATCTAAGGAGACCAAGGCAATTAAAGCAAGGGGTGTGAGACAAGAGAGCATTGTCTAGCAATTAAGATATAGGACTAGGCATCAAGAAATGTAAATTCTGTGACTCTGCCTTACTGTATACCTTTAAGGAAGTCCTGCAACTTTGGTGCCTCAGTTTCCTCATCTGTAGGATGGAGTTAATAATACCTACTTAATTCATGAGGTTTACCTAGTGCACTGAGATAATTTGATGAAGGACACTGTAGAAGCATAAAATATTATATTAACATTAGCAATGGCTAAAGGAGGCAGGACACTGGAGGAGGATTCAGAAGTCACAGTTCAAAACAGAGTCAAGGCCAGGGATAAGCGGTCAAACTCTCATGAGAGGATCTTGTGAGATTTCATTCCCCAACTAAAGAAACTAACAGGATCACTTAATCTCAGAAGTGATCTTCCAATTGATCTTGGGAGAATAACTGCAGTCAATTTATCACAGCAAGGGTCAATGGCTATGTCTACACTTGAAAATGTAGGTCGACTTTAGTTAAGTCGACTTAGTGAGTCTATATCTAAATATTAAGTCGACTTTGGGGGGAACTTAAAAAGTCAACCTAGAGCGTCCACACTGGATGCCTAGGTCGACTTTTAGGGGCTAGGGGGACCTAGGGCAGGTACATGGGGGCAGGGGGACACCCCTTGCCCACTGCCAGGGTGCTCAGCCTTTGCCCCATTGTACATGGGTACAATGGGGCAAAGGGGGACAGGGATCCTGGCAGGGCATAGAGGCAGGGTGGGCAGGGCTCTGCCCTGCCCTGTGGGGGGGCATGCCAGGTTCCCCCTGTGCCCCCCAGCCCCGGCAGGGAGGGCAGTGGTGGAGTCCTGGAGTAGCCCTAAGTCGACTTAGGGCTACCCCAGGTCTCCACTGGCTTGAGTTGACTTGAAAAAGTCGACTTAAGCCTTAAGTCAAATTAAATCCAGGTTTTATAAAGTCAACTTAATTTTCATTAAATCGACTTTATTTTTCTTAAGTCGACTTAAGCAAGTTGCTTAAGTCGACTTAAGGAAACTGTAGTGTAGACAGAGGGTAAATTAAGTCAACTTAAGCAAGCTTAAGTTGACTTAATTTACAAATGTAGATGCACCCCTTCAGACCTGTGAGCAGAATCCAGACAGTTTAAGATCTGACCAAGAACCAGAATGAGATGGATGGGTTTGAATCCAGTTATTTAAATTTGATACCCCCATTTCCCACCTCTTCCAAAAGCACAGGGGGCTTTGGACTAAGGGCTTTGTTTTAGCCCATCTCTAATCAGTTTTATTTATTTAAAATAATCAGTAGGCTATACATAACTAGCCAAACATTGATGCACAGGCCAACCACTTGAACTTGATCTCAGGGAAATGTTCTGTTTTGCATTCTTAATAATAGAACACACCAGTTTTGCTATATATGCTAGTAACTGCTAAGCACAGTGCACTTTTTTTTGGCTACTCCTCTGCATAAAAATGTTAAAATAATACATGACATAAGACCATAAAATCATAGTGTGGGTGCAGGCCTCAGATACATTCTCAGGCAGAGGGTGTTTATTCCTATATCATTATGACCATGCATCCATGAGTGTTGTTAGACGTACTGAGTTTGAGGAGTTGAATAGGAACTGCTTGAGGACTAAGGCACTCTGACAAGGTCACAGAGCCAGGCAATACAAGAAGAAAGGTTAGAACTCAGGCTATGTACACACGAGAACACTTGTCCCGCAATAAGTTATTGTGGGACAAGGAAAGCGCTACAAATATAGCGCTTTCTTGTGTACACACG
>ML685816.1:5247738-5277478 GCA_007922175.1 Pelusios castaneus
GGGCAGCTGGTTCGGGCCAGCCCCCTAGCTCAGTCCAGGGGAGCTGCCAAACCGGGCAGCTCCCAAAAATACTCAATTTCACTGCTCTGCTAGAGCAGTGAAATTGACATATATGTCAATATCACTGCTCAGCTAGAGCAGTGAAATTGACATATTTGACAGCTCCAATGCCCCAGAGTGACCTCGAATGGCACTCTGAGACATTTCCGGAGGCTGTCCATTGTGCAAAATGAGTACACACAAGCATTACCGCGGAACAGCTGTTCCGCGATAATGCTACCACTCTCGTTTTGAGTGGTTTAACTGTTGCGTGGTAAGAGGGTGTTGCCGCGCAACAGAGAAATTGATCGTGTGTACGCTATTGGCTTTATTGCGTGGTAAGGAGCCTTACCGCGCAATAAAGTGATCGTGTGTACATAGCCTCAGAGATCCCAAGTTTCCCAGTTTCCTGCTCTATCTAAGGTACTTGTTTGGGCCACATTATTATAAAACCAGACATCTCATAATCTTTCACATTTATCTTACAACACCCCTGTGAGGTGAAGTGATATTATCCCCATTTTTCAGATGGGGAACTGAGACAGAGACTGAGAGCTGGATGCACAGAAGGCATTATTAGAAGTTGTGACACTGAGCCTCTGCAAAATCACTGCAATCCACAGAGGCAGAATTAGGAGAATGGGGAGACACAGGGACTGCAACTCACAAAAGGCAGCATACTAAGCAGAGAGGTGCATGGCCTAAACTAGCCACCAGAAATAGCCAACGGAAGTGCCAAGTGCCACTCCTCCCATGGAGATAGGTACTTACGCCCCAGTTGCAGGGAGGTTTCTAGCTACGTTCATGATCCAGAGCTGGCAACTCTTTTTGGAGTTAGGTGCCTATGCCATTTTAGCAAGGAACAGGAGCAAGAGGAGGAATTCTTTATAATTATAGCCCAGTGGTTAGGGTACTCATCTGGGATGTAGGAGAACCCTGATTCAAGTCCCCTTCCACTGAGGGTGGAAAGGGCTTTGAACGAGGCTCTACCATCTTTGGTGAGTGCTCAAACTATTGGGATATGGCATGGTTTGATGTGGGGCTCCCTCAGTGTCTCCTGTGGAAGTTGTTGGATGTTGGTTAAATAAGTGAAGAATCATTGGACCTGGACAACTGGATCCTGGGTGAGTGCTCCAACCCCCTGTCTCTAGATTCATTCTCATGCTTGCACAGCCTCTCTCTCTCACTGTCCCAAACAATGTTTTACTTTTACTTGAAAGCATAGTAATGCTGTCATTGCAATAGAGCAGCATCCTGAGGATGTCCCTGCCAGAGAAGCATAAGTTCACACCCTAGCTGGCACCACAGTAACTTGTGCAGAAAAGGCCTAGCAGTGGAAGACTTACCCAGCAGGTCTATACCAGACCGAGGAGTCAAACTGAAGTCTCCTGAGTTCCAGGCTGGTGACCCAGCCACATAAACCACAATGCCCCCCACTTTCTGCTTGGCATACATTATTCTGCACCACTCTGCCACGGCTATTTAATTTGTAATAATTACTTTGGAATTAGATACACTTAGGGGGAAAATATATTACCTACCTCTGAGGGGTTTTCTGAGGATTAAGGATGATCCAGTGCTTCAAAACTATGATGTACCGAGTATTATTACCACTCCCAAAGTGAGCATACGTGAGCTATGCTTTATCCCTTAGACATAAGCTTCCCAGAAAGCCTGCATCAAAAGGGAATGCACCTTCCTTTTCCTCCGACCCCATTCTCATGGCTCTCGGACCTTTTAAAAAATCAGTAGCTTAACTGAAAACACATGCTTCTCATCTGGCACAGCTTCCAGCACCCCACACTGCTTCTTTCAAAACCATGCACCTTAAGGCTAGGTGGATATATATCCAGGGGCTTCATTAGCAGCTGGACCAGCAACTGTGATCCTCAAAAAAGAAATACAAAGACTACTGAAGTACTTCAAAAAGCCCTTTGTTGAAACAAGGATCTCCTCTTCCTGCCCCTATCTTTTCTTTGTGTACCTCACCACTCATTATTTCACTCCTCCCAACTTTCCTAGCCCTTCCTTTCTCCCTTAGATTCCTTCTCCCACCTTCCAGATGAGCTTTTCTAATACCTCCTCTCTATCTCTCCTACACACACACACACCCCTCTGATTCCTTGGCTTGCCCAATGCCTAGACACAGACAGAATTCCAAGGCAATTCCTTTCCCTAATGCCAGAGCAGCTGGTAGGCCTCAGGAGCCAGTAGCGATGTCATGGGACACAAACTATGTAGCTTTGTTTGTGCCGTTGCTAATCAGTGTTTTTCTTAATAAATTCCATAGGGGTAGGCATGTTGGTCTAGTTCAGCAAAACAAATAAGGAATCCTGTGGCACTTTCAAAGACTAACACATTTATTTATCACATGAGCTTTTGTGGGAGAAAATCCCACTTCGTCAGACGCTTTGAAAGTGTCTGACAAAGTGGGATTTTCTCCCACGATAGCTCATGCGATAAATAAATTTGTTAGTCTTAATAATCAAAATCTCTTTTTATAGTATTTGACAATATCCTAAATGGTTTTGGAAACAAACACAAAACACATAGGAATCACTTCATTCTCCACAGCTACCTCGAGGGTAAAAACATGGCCCCTGTTTAACAACACACAGACATAATGGACAACTGTTTAATGAAGGAAATGAAGAATATGTCTGCCAATTGAAAATACAAGAGGAAGTTAGGCAGGCAGACTGCAATGAGCTTAGTTGTAATCTTGCCAGGACATCCAGCCTAAAGACCCTCGTCTTTCAAAAAGTACCATGAGTTTATACTTAGTACCACCACTTTAGCATTGGTTCAAGGACCATCCAGTGAATGACTCCTTCCTCACCCAGCCAAACTCTGCTTGGCTTGTGGGATCTGACAGGATCACTACACAAGAAGGTGTGACAGAGGGCTCCCACTGCCTTAAGATCTCAGTCCGTGCAATTGGCTGTGCATAGTGGCCTGCTGAATCCACATGGAACCCCACTGACTTCCAGCAGGACTTCACACCTACACAGCAGTCCATTTCCATGCCAGAGATCACAGGGTCAGGACATAAGTGATTATCCTGCTTTGCTTTATGTCCTAGAACAGGGGTCAGCGAGCCGCATGCGGCTCTTCAGCCTCCCTGTTGTGGCTCCCTTCGGCCTTGTTCCCTCTAAGCGCAGACTCCTGCTGCGGCCGGGCTGGGGAGATTCAAATCTCCTGCCCTGAGTATGCTCAGACAGAGTGTGCTCAGGGCGGGAGCGGCCTGGCCCAGAAGCAGCTCTGCCGGTCGTCCCTGCAGCTCCGAGCCTCCGGCCAGGTGAGGGGGCTGGGAAGGGGCTGGAGGGAGACCTGGAGAGGGGTGGAGGGACAAGGAGAGTGGCTGGGTTAGAGGGGTGGGGGGGACAAGGAGAATGGCTGGGTTAGAGGGGTGGGGGGGGACAAGGAGAGTGGCTGGGTTAGAGGCCTGGAGAGTCTCAGGTGCCGGGGTCTGCTCTGCCCTGCCAGGACGGCCAGAGGCCTCGGCTTCTTTATTTCTTTCCTTTCCCTTCTTTGCCTTCCTTTCTCTTCCCTGCCTTCCTTTCTCTTCCCTCCTTTCTCTTCCCTGCCTTCCTTTCTCTTCCCTGCCTTCCTTTCCCTCCTTTCTCTTCCCTGCCTTCCTTTCCCTCCTTTCCCTTCTTTGTCTTCCTCTTCCTTTCCTTCCTTTCTTTTTTTCTTTTTCTCTTCCCTGCCTTCCTTTCCCTCCTTCCTTTCTCTTCTTTGCCTTCCTTTCTCTTCTTTGTCTTCCTCTTCCTTTCCTTCCTTTCTTTTTTTCCTTTTCTCTTCATCTTCCTTCCTTCCTTCCTGCTCTTTCTTTCTTTGCTTCCTTCCTTTCTCTCTCTTACTTTTTTCTTTTTCTCCTCCTTCCTTCTTTTTTCTTTCTCTCCCTTCTTTTTTAAAAAGCTTTTTAAAAATTAATTTTAAATAAAAACCTTTCTAAAAATTAAATTTCAATTCAAAATTCATTCCAATTCAATTAATTAAACAAATAATAGTTTATAAGCTGTGTTATGTTTTGCGGCTCCAGACTACTTTTCTTTAGTGGAAGAGGGGGCAAAATGGCTCTTTTCATAGTAAAGGTTGCTGAACCCTGTCCTAGAACCTGGAAGGAACTCTCAGGTTCCCATCTCACACATTAGTCTTGCTGATCTAAATGTACCCCATATTTTGCAATGAAAACATTAAAGCACACCCTAAAGGATCTAATGCAGCCAAATTAGACTGGTCACCTACATAAACTGATTTTGCAACCAAATTTAGCCCCATGAGTGGCATTTTTAAAAGTGATTGTATGTGAAGGACTTTTCATAAACATGCAAGCTTCTAGTAGGCGAGGGCTACTGCATTACTTCCCTATTGATAATATAACAAGCTAGGTTCCTTTAGACTGGCTGGGTTTCTAAAGCTTGAACAAATACAAACAATTATTTTTAACATAAATTCAGTGTCTGTTCCACCAAAGTGGAATGTTTTTTATTGTTTGATTTCCAGCGTGGGTTGTTTCTTCGTCAGCATGCAGTAAAGTTGCTTTCCTGTCCTATTAGTCAGGTTTTTGTTACCAAACCATACAAATGCTCATTTGGACCGAACAAATGATTATAGGTCAAAACCAGGATGATCTGTTTATACCCATATCACACCATTATATGCTCTGAGGTTTGCCTTAGCTGAATCTCAAATCTGTAGATATAAGGTGCAGGCTGGTCAGAGCTTAGGAAAATCTGTCACAGAGACATTTCCCTGTATAGTAACCATGGCTCTTCATTGAGATGCAGGTAGTGCTTTGATACCAAAGACTGCAGTGCATCATTAAAGTACTGTGAAGACAAACAACACTCTCACTGCATACCAAGTGGCATTACATTTAATGGGATCATTTTATTATGAATACATCCAAGTCTGCCACTCGTGTAAAATGTTCTGGAGAAAACGGATCTTTGCTAATTGAATTTCATGCATATTTCAGAACTATCTTTAGGGATGTTGTACGGTGGAATAAGAAGGAATTTTATAATCAAATTTATTTGCAATTGGCAGTCATACCAGGACTAGGTTTCATCAGAGATAACCCTAGAACATTTCACAATAGTGGTTTTATTTTTATCATTGGTATTTCTTAGACATGCCTGGGTACACTGATTTTTCATATCACTTTAACACTGAATATTTATTAGAAACCAAACCTCTCTTCAAATATGATGGAAAGCTTAAGGAACACAGGTAGTTTCCAGTCAAATTAAACTGTTGGGATACTAGAACACCATAGTCCTTTGCAGGAAAGTCTTACAAAGACCATAATTAGCACACTTCAATATGGGATAATTTTCTTTCTAAAGTAAATTGTCTCTCACTCTCACTCTCTAATTTAACTTTCTGAAATCAAATTAAGAAAACCATCTTGTAGTGACACACATTTTCAATTTCCTTATCAGGAAAATGCAGAAAGGTTCTTTTATTCCCCCCCCCCCCTTACCTGCTTAAAGACTGAATTGTAAAGAACACAAGTAACCGGTTTCCCATGACTTGTGATCTTTTTACTGGCCTCCTGCTTCATTTCCAACAACATCAGCTGGTTATTAAATGAGATAAAAAGCCGTCCGTGAGCTTCATTAAAATAAAGGGTGGATTGGAAGTCCAGACTCTTTGGAAATGAACCAGCTATCCTCTGGATGCACAGCTGATGCTGAATATCCCAGATCCTTAATACCTGTACATATAATGATGAAGAAATCAAGCATTATCTCAATTTTTTTTCTTTCAGAATGCATTGCAATGATTACTTTGTGTAGTAATAGCTTTGGCTCACTAAATTTTCCATATTAACATCTATTACCAAATACAGGATGAAAGAAGACATCTCTGTCCAGTTTATTCTATCACAGATTGTCAATGAATATTTTGCATTATTATTATTATTTGTGTTATAACCAAGGTCATGGCTCTATTGCACCAGTGATAGAAACACAGACGACAACCTCTGTGCTGAGGAGTTTTCCATCTAGACAGACAAAACAGACAAAGGGAGAGGGGGAAACAGAGGTGAAAAAACTTATCCAAGGTTTTACAGCACTGTAACTCCTTTCGTTTCCTGGTTTATACTGGTGCAATTCAGAGGCGAAACAGAGCAACTGTTATCTAAAAAACTCTGGCAGTTTCCTATAGGAAAACAATTAGTGAGTGAGAATACTCAGAACAAGGTTGAAACATCAGCCTTGCTGTGCCTGTATTTTACTAGTGCCCCCCGGGAGTTGGAAGTGTTAACTATGAGTTTTGCATGCACTAAAATGGGTTAGGAACAATTACAAGAAAAATCTTTCTCAGAACTGCATGAGTGTTGACACAAGAGACTAACAGCTTAGCGGCAAATGTTATGGTCTATGGTGTATATAAATAAATAGATATTTTTATACCGTTATTTACTTAATAGACTGTAAAGGCTCTTTATAAAGACACAGCATCTACAACTAATAAGAAATGGTCCATACCAGAGGAGGATAAAAGGTTATCTTTTAGCATTCTTGAAAGCATAAAGCAGCAATAAATCAGTAAGTGTATGCAGACAAGTAGCTACTATGCAAGCTTCTTCAAACAGGATTGCCAATGCACTTTCCTTCGTGTGTGCGCTCCACTGAGCTGGCTCTTTTTGCACTGGGCCTCTCACCAGAAGCAAAAAGTAACAAATGTGCTGAGTTAAAGCCCCTCTCCAGAGCTATAGGCACTGTATAGCCATTAGAAGTACATCCAAAAACACATTGACCCTCAAGGTCTCTCCATATACCAGTTCTCATCTATTTCAAAAACCCAAGCACTGAGTGACCGAGTTATTTAAATGTGGTCCCAGAAGTATGGCAAGTCCCAAAACACTGCCAGAGAGTGAGTTGGCATTAGCAACAAGTATAAAATACAGGGAGAAGAAAGAAATAAGTCCTCGGGGACTGGGAGGGAAGAATGACTAGCCATGAAGCACTAGGGCCTAGAGGGATGTCAGCTTGACCCAATCTGTTAACTCCTACTTGGAATCCTTGAATATTCCTGTGAATCTGTTCTGTGGCTATGGAGCTTCTGGCTCCAGGTCTGGGAACACAGCACAATTCACAAGCCATACATTGATTCAATTGTTAAAAACACATGACTTTGTGCTGGCTTGTAACAGGTCCACTGTGTTTCCATGTCTTATCCATTACAAAACATGGTGCAATCAGTGATTCTGAATTTTTCTTGTGCTATCAAAATTCTGCCTTTTACATGGGTGAATTTTGTTTCTTTGCATCCGTCTTATCCCACATAACACCAGAAGGTACAAGTTTATTGTAGCTTCTGCTGGCAGTAAATCAGAGAGTGCTCTTGGTAACAGAGGGGACCTGTTGTTTATTGTAAAGACATAGAGACTCTTATTACCATACATTAATCAAAGTGAAATAGATGTATTGCCAAGAACAACATTCACTGTTCTGTATATAGCATAATGATTTAGCAATTAAAGAAAAATCACAGTTTTAACACTGACTGAAAGAGAGACAGTGGTGTCTAGTATTGGTGCTGGCCTTACTTGTTCAGCTCAGGTTTTGATCAGGAGATTCTTTCTTGCCTTTATAATGAAAAACCTGGACCACAAGCTCAAATTAGCATTAGAGAAATACTGAGTGTGAAAATAAACTAGAACCTGTCTACATTTAAAATACAACAGTAGCACCGCTGTAACGCTTCAGCATAGGCACTACCTATTCTGATAGACAAGGAAATGCACCTCCCTGAGAGACATGACTTCCCATTGGCCCAGGTAATCCACTTCCCTGGGAGGTGGTAGCTAAGGGCTTGTCTTCACTGATGGCTGCAAATTCGCCACCATCAGATCAATCTCCCTGATCGACTGATTGGGTCTGTGAAGACTCGCTCAGCTGATCAAGAAGTCGATGCTGTAAGACTACCCCTGCAGAAAAAGTAGCCCTGACTCAGCGGGAAGGAGTTTCCCTTCAGCTCAGGCCTCTGAAAACAGTGTGATAAGTAGAAAGTAGGCAGTCGGAGGAAGATATGCAAGGAATTTTAAATACCTTGCGTATCTCCCTTCAATTGCCGACAAAATTCCACAGCAATATAGACCAACCCTCAGTTGACATAAGAATTCTTTCTTTGACCTAACACTATCATATGGGGGCTTAGATCGGCCTAAGTACATCACTCAAGATTGTGCATTTTTCATGCCCCTGAGTGACATAGTTGGTTTGACCTAATTTTCTAGAGTTGACCAGCCCTACAACACTCCCTATGGACCAGATTTCCAAGACAGCTAAGCACCCTCAACTGGGTTTTCAGAAAAGCTCATCCCCCAGTTAGGCACCAAAATAAATGGCCAGATTCTCAAAGGAGCTCAATATGTTGGGTGTGGAGCTTTTTTGAAAATCTAATCATGTCACAATGGGAGCTGCTGTACCATTTCTGAAAATGTTCCAATTGTGTGCGCTGAACACTTGAAAATCTGACCCTGTAGACAAGTTCCAGAGGAATAGTTGTGTTAGTCTATTTCAGCGAAACAAACAAGGAATCCTGTGGCACTTTTAAAGACAGTGCCACAAGACTTCTTGTTTGTTTGGCCCTATAGAGTCAATACAGGGACTGTGGAATTGGGTGCTGTAGGCAATTTCTATATTTACCTTGTCCTTTGAGAAGCTGAAAAGCTGTTTTCGTTCAGTAATGAACTGAACAGCTATTACGCTGGCTGAATGGCCTTGAAGAACTCCAGCAGGTTTCGAGGTGACGTAGGGGTTCCAGAGGCAAACTCGGTGATTGATGCCAGCAGTAGCTGTTCACAATCACAAAGCAAAATAGATTAAAATCAAAAGTACTCTTGAAAAGAGATTTTATTTCAATTAATAATGAAGAAACTGCCATTTCTCTGAAACACACAGTGATAATGGCTTTGATAAATGAGAATTTGTTTGTTTAGATTTCAAGTGAATATGTGAGAGTCGTAGTGACTGCAATAATTAATAATGCAGAACAGTTTCCATTGTAATCCCATCTGCCATTACTCAGATCTTCCCTAAATTTGCACTTTGCAAGCAGAAATTTCTCTTATACCTTTCCCTACAGCTGATTTGTCTTCCACATCATGAGCAAGAAATATAAAACATCATTACATAAATATAAAACACTAAGACTCAGCCATTTGTTTTTCCAGGCAGTAGGTATATAGATGAAGAAAATGCCTATAAAAGTATATACATCCAGTGAACAATCCTAGACCTTTTCTTGGTCCCTTATGCTTTACTATAGAGCATAAATTAGTCAGGTTTTTAACAACATACCAATTAAGTTGAGTCGAGAGTGGAAGTCAAAAGCATTAATTCCCTGGGCAATGTTGAAGGATGTAGTTGTAAAATGAGGCTTTAATTTTTCTCTCCAAGCCAGCACCAATGTGTTAATATTACTGGTTGTACTGGAAATAAAGGCATCTAAAGAAGAGCTGTATGCAACTAAGTGGTGAGAGAAGAAAGAGAAAGCCTTTGAATTGTTTTCTTATAATATAATACAATCAGAGCTAGTTTTGTAAAGAACAAAGAATATTAAGTCTAAGCCTGATTAAAAAAAATAATCTATTGATGTCAAGGATAAAACTAAGCTGGATTTCAATGGGGTTTGGATCATGCCCACAAGACTCAATCCTGCAAGGTGCTGAGCTCTCTGGCCCTGATCCAAGACTACTCACACACTTAAGTGCTTTGTTGGATTGTGGCCATAGAGTTCTCAGCACATTTCAGGGATGAGTCCATAGAGGACAAGGACATATTCTATACAGTGTAGGTCTGATCCTGCAAGGTACTCAATGGCTTCAGTTCTCATGAAGTTAAGTGGTATAAGAGGGCATTCAGTACTTTGTAATTGGCAAAGAAAGAAATCTAACAGAAACAAGGCAAAATACATCACACCACTTTGCTTATGTAATTAAGTCTCACTTACGTTTTTGGCATAGAGACTTAATGAACCTTACAGAACACTACATACTGACTGGTAACAGCTAAATCTCCATGCAGTAATCCCTTATGAACTACAGTTTTGCCATTGGTTTCTAATAATCCCTCAGTTCCATGGGGAGTTCGGATATAAAAGTGATTACACAGTATGTCCCTCTCTCACTAGGCTCTTTATTCAGTAAAGTGATACTGAGATCTAAATTCTACATTAGACAATAATTATTCCTACACAAATACACGGTGACTCTACAGTACCATTACTGTGTTATCAAAAAGCATAACTCTGGGAAATTACTTTGTTATATTTCCACTTTAAATTCAAATGCTGTTATAATTCTTGCTCTGCAGTCCATCAGGAAAGACAAATTGGAAATCAAACTCAGAGTGTGGCTCTAGGACTTCAATCTAGAGAAGAACAACTTGTTGTATGTTTCAGGAGATCGGTAATTTGCACTGATTTTTAAAAAGAAACTCATTTCTGACTAAATTGTATTTTAAGTCAAGATTCTCATTTAATCAGAAGAATATCTGATTAAAGGAACTTCCATGACGTCAAAGTAAGTGACATATTAAAATGCTCATTTGTACGAAGAAGGAGAAAAGGTGGCAGGTAGAAAGGACTTCTTAATGTCAAAGATAAGTTTTGGAATGGAAACAACTAAGATATTGCCATGAAAATATCTAAATGGGGATTGAAAAGCAAGTCATTTTATTTCCAAACGGTTTGCAGTGAGTAGCTTAGCTCTTGGAAAGTGCCCTATAAAATATTCTCTGTATCCAGATCCTCAGCTGCTGTAAATCAGTTAAGTTCTATTGATTTCAATTGTAGTAACACCATTTTACACCATGTAAGGATCTGGCCCCAGAATGTTCTTAAAATAAACATGATGAACAATTTTATTCCCTTCAAAAAACATGGAAAATCCTTTGCAAACAGTGACACATGGCTCTGCATGGTTCAATAGTTTTGTCAAACGGCCAGCCAGGTGCCTGATCCCATGAGATACACAAGTTTAAAAGAGTCAAAAATCCTCAGGAATTGTAGAGCTAAACTCATGTGCAGATTCCCATGTGTGTCTGAACCCCTCTGTTTCTTCTTCTTAGCAATGACAATAAGCCACATTGTGATTGGCTCCCCTGCTCCCCCAGGTGTTTGGCAAAATCCAGAATGATGGAGTTAGTGCTTGTTTGGATGGACTTTTTCGGGATAAAAATCACTTTTCTGAAAAGGGAATCTGCTACACCGAATGAGCATTCCCCAGCTTCCATCTTAGGCCATGCTGTGTGGCTACATAGTACTATGCTCCATGTTACAGCCACAAAGGGGCTTTGTGGTAGGATAGAGCCTTTCTTGGAGCAGCTTTACCCACTGTCCCACTTCCATGACTCAATTTATGCTGGATTCCTTCCATTTTGCTCCCCTGTCCGGGAAACAGTGAAGGGCAAACATATCCCCATTCTGGATCTACCACCTTTCTCACTAAAGATATTTCCTAACATGTTCTCAATTTTCTGCAGTTCAGCCATTCCACTTCTTGACATTGTGTTTACCACCAGATTTTGAACCATCTTTGAGTTTCTTCTATCCATCTTCTAGCCTTCTGCACAAGAATGAAAAGGATTAGGAGATGCAACCATTAAAGAAAGGCTGAACACTTCATATAAGAGAAGCTTTGAAAAGATATTACAAAGTCTTTCTGATGATGGTTTGTAATTCCTCCATGTGTTGTAACAAAAAAGTAGGAGAGGCATTATCTGGAGTTTGTCAGTAATGACAAGGTCAACAAGCCCAAAATATTTCTTCCCACTCAAGGAAGTGTATAACATCTATAGCCTTTCTCTCCCCATGCATGTTTTTGAAACCAAGGAGGAGATTTTTCAAAGGCACAAATAGCAATTGGGCACCTACATCATATGGAAAGCCCTTGGGAATTAGGACTAAATTGTTACTTGTGCTCTTGAAAATTTACCTGTTTATGCCCAAGTGTGGTATCAAATATTCCATTGACTTCAATGAGAGTTTTGCCCATGTTATGGGAATGGGGACCAATAGACTTTATTCCCCACCCCCTCCAAACCCCATTATAACATCTTCTGTTCTATAGTAATGCTGCTTGTATTACCTCAAAATTACACCCAGTTATTTTCCAAAGTATCATTTTGCTGTACCATTTGCATTTTTCTCAGGGAATTACAGCCCTTTTCTATGAATGGCAGCAGACAAGAAAACTCATCACTTTTCTTTCAAGTCTTCAAGTAAATTGTCCAAATCTTCTCTTAAAAAATACCCACAAAAATCTATGTATATTTGCCTTTTGTCAGGAATTACTACATGCTGAATAAACCATTTGCTGCACCATGAGTTTACCAGTCTATTCTCTCCCCAAATCTAGAACCCTAGCCTTAGTAGGTAAAGGACAGAGAATATGGGACTTATAAATGACATTGATGAGCGATGAAATGTTTTATCAAGGTCTCAAATTCTATCTCTGCCTTTGCAAGTTAGGCTGTTTTTTCTGTTACTTTCCCCTCAACTTTAACACATTCATGTTCTCAGGGATCCAAAAATCACTTGGAAATGTTGAGCTTGTATTTATTCCCTCTTGTTTTCTCTTTTTTTTCCCTCAACTTCTTTGTACCCTTGTGGTAACTTGGGTATGTGTGGAATCTACCTGTTTCTCACTGCTTTAGGCTTCCTGTAGTCCATCATCTCCCCATTCAGTATACGAATCATTTGTTAGCAGCAACTGCCTCCTAGCTTATTTAAAGTCCCTTAAGTATGCTACTTCCCTCTCATTAGTATTTCAAGGTCATTTAACAACATATGAGACATTCTCTATTCAAAGTGCAAAATTATACATTCTCAGTCTGTGAAAAGAGAAAAATAATTTCTGTAAAGATAAATTTACTTCTATTACAGTGCTCTATGAGTGGTGCTGTGGGAAGAGTTTATGTGGTTTTGTTTGTTTATTTATTTATTATTTATTTATTGTCCTCTTGGAAAAGAATAAAGTAGAAATGAAAAAAAGCTGATGCTTGAAGAGAATTGTATGGAAAATTCAGAATCAAGGAAGATATACCTATAGATTGGGAGCAGTTAGGAAGTAGGTGAATGGTGGACTGAAACTGTTTAGCCATGGATTGTTTGATGACCAGCAAACAGTGTGAAATTCATCCCTAAGCAAGACTCAGAACAAGGCCTACATACCACTTAAATCCTCAAAACAGAACTTAAGGGGTGCACTGACCTAGAGTTAGCCTTCTGCACAAGAGTGAAAAGGCTTAGGAGATGCAACCATTAAAGAGAGGCTGAACTCATCATATAAGAGAAGCTTTGAAGAGATGTTGTAGTCTTTCTGATTATGGTTTGTAAGCCCTCCATATGTTGCAACAAAAAAGTGGGAGATGCATTATTTGGAGTTTGTCAGTAAGGACAAGATCAAGCATACTGGCCTGAAGACAGAAAAAGGAAAATACAAGTTTATTACAAGGAGTCTAAGAAGTGGTTAGCGAGATGATGGAACAGTAGATGCTAGTGTTACTTATTGCATTAATTGAACACATCTAATCCAGAAGAATCTTCAAGAGCTTTTGCAAGTTATTCACCTTAAAATGAGAGTTGCAGAAGCTCAGGCTCTTCTAGCTCTGCATGTACACTGGAGTTCAATGCAGCATGGCAACACTACATAATAGTTCCACACAGAAAATGAAGAAAAAGTAAGGAAGAGGAACCCAAGAATTATGTAGAGGTGTTATTCAGTTGCCATCACAGGTCAGACTGAAGAGTAATATGGATTTAACACTCAGTAGGAGAGTTTGGAGTGCTTGTGCTTGTGCTGGGGATTGCACTAGATGATAATAGGAAGTGTGAGCGCCTCTTTTGGAAGGTTCTTTTTGGCACTACCAGCTAAGTAATTATCACATTCCCATGAGTGTCTCCACCCACAGTCCAGCTCAGCACAACAGAAGATCCATGCCATAGATTTTATTGGATAAATAGGTTGCCTTGAGGGAGTATCAGGTTCTATGCCCACCTAGCATGATGTGTAGATTAGCAGGATTTTTCACTCCGACCCTACTAGATGTTCTAAGCCTCAGCCTGCATTAACCACTTATTTTTCCAGTGTAAAAAAAAATGAGATATTGCAGCTCACAATGCAATAAACTCACTTTAATGGGATCCATTGAGAACTAGATCAGAATGTTGTATTATTTTACTGTCTTTGTACTAAATTTTTGCAGCACTCTAGAAGGGTATTCATCTTCATACTGTTCTGATTTATCTTTTGCACTTCGTGTGCCCCAAGTCAATAAAAAGCAGACCTAAATGCCTGATTTGCAGTTACTTAGATCAGTATACAGGCACATTTCACATTTCTCTTGTAGTTTATGTACAGTTAAAAACAAAAAAGGACTCGCTCTCCTTGTGGGGTCAATTGTGGCAGGTAGGTACAGTCCTGAGTAGGAAACAGGACAGATCCACACCTGCCCAGGAGATACTGTATTGTATCTGGAGGAGGAATAATACTTAAGTGAAGGAGGATGCACAGTGCACATCCTGCTCCTCTAGGGCTGCTCCATATGGCTAAGTGTAAGAGGGGTGGGGCCATAGTTCTGCCTGATCCCTGCTTCCTTTAGAGTGACGTCCAATCCTGGAGCAAGCAGGTTACCTGCTGCATAAAGACGGCCACTGTCCTCACCCTGGAGTGCAAACACACGCACAGGGAGAAGCAAAGAGAAAACTCCACAGAAGAGAACAAGATCCTATCAGCACTAAATTGGAGAAAAAACACATAGAACATAGTATGCACCTACTTGTCCCAGTGGCTAAAAGGGTCATCTGGGGTAAACAGGGCTATTACATTTTTAAACAAACAAGGAGTCCTGTGGCACTTTTAAAGACTAACAAATTTATTTATCCCATGAGCTTTCCTGGGAGAAAATCCAACTTCATCAGATGCTTTGAAGATGGGGAACTTACAGAATGGGAGGAAATTAAATGCAGGGAAATGTATGACACAGGATCAGGTCAGGCTGTAACAGCAAATCAGAATAGATGTTGGGATTCAAACACTGGGGAACAGCACATAAAGGAAGGTGAGGTCAAATCACCTGTTCTAATGCGAATAAAATCTGTAGTCCCTGTTTAACCCTGAGGCAACAGAGTTGAATTTACATATAAGTTCCAATTCTGCAGTTTTTCTTTGAAGCTGTGATTTGTTATTCATTTGTTTGAGCACCACTATTAACAAGTCATCAGGGGAGTGAGCAGGGAGATGGAAGTGTTCCCTTATTGGTTTTTGAATGTTGTGATTTCTGATGTCAGATTTGTGCGCATTTATTCTTTTGCGTAGAGACTGCCTTGTTTGTCTAATATATAAGGCGGGGGCGGGGGAGGGCATTTCTGGCAGATGATAGCATAAATCACATTGTTGGATGAGCAGGTGAATGAGTCTTTGATGGAATAACTGGCTTGATTAGGTCCTGTGATGGTGTCTTTTGTGTAGATATGGGGGCAAAGTTGGCAATGTGGTCTGTTGCAGGGATATGTTCCTGCTTTAATGTTTCTATTGTTTAGTCTGTACTTGATGGTGAGTATCTGTTTAAAGTTGGGGGGCTGTCTGTAAGCGAGGAGAGGTCTGTCTCCCAAGGCTTGAGAAAATGAGGGACCGTCGTGTAGTATAGGTAGTAGATCCTTGATGATGTGCTGCAGAGGTCTGACTTGGGGGTTGTAGGTGACAACCAGTGGCGTTCTGTTGTTTTCTTTCTTGGGCTTCTCCTGTAGTAGTTGACTTCTGGGTACCTGTCTGGCTCTGTCAATCTGTTTCTTCACTTCTGCCGGTGGGTATTGTAGTTTTAAGAATGTTGCTAGAGATCCTGAAGGTGTCTGTCTCTGTCCAAAGGATCAGAGCAAATGCGGTTATATCTTAGGGCTTGACTGTAGACAATGGATCATGTGGTATGTCTTGGATGAAAGCTCGAGGGATGTAGGTAACTATAGTCACCAGTAGGCTAAGTCAGCCATAGAAATGTCAGCATATTGTGGGGCCATGCGGGTACCCATAGCAGTGCTGCTGACTTGAAGGTATAAACTACCTTCAAATCTGAAATGGTTGTGGGTGAGTACAAAGTTACAAAGTTCAGCCACAAGGTTTGCTGTGGCATCATCTGGGAGGGTTCTTCTAATGGCTGGTGATCCCTCTTTGTGTGCAATGTTGGTGTAAAGAGCCTCTACGTCCATCATGGCTAGGATAGTCAACCCAGATTTGCATGTTCATTGTTTGAGTGCAATGAAGTCCAATAGGTCTCCACGTGGGAGAGTCCTGATCTGAACTACAGAGAGGCCCAGTCCATCCTTCAGGCTCCAAGCTGTGGTAGGGACTCAGGAAGAATAGGTCTGACCAGAATTGTACCAGTGGGCTACAAAAGATACCCCTATTTAGCCCCACTTAAAGAGCCTCATGGCCTTTGGCCATGTAATCTTCCAAGCTCTATGAAGGCAGGATGGTGAAACTCTAATGCCTAGAACTGCTAATATTGCTACATTACCTGCTGCTGCTGTGCTAGTTATTTGATGATACTGCTTTCTTGTCCTACTCCTGACACTCAGCTGTAAGCAGACCAAGGCAGACCTTTAAAAGAAGCACTTTACAGGTTTGAGCATAATTCACCCTCCCTGAGTTGGGGATTTATTGCAGCTGTTCTAGTTTAACCCAACTGAAAACAAACATGATCAGCTGGCCCCATGAGAGCTTTGACACAGATTTCAGTGGGGCCAGAATCACACTGCATCCCACTTGGGTGAAAATTTCTAGGCACACAATACAGGTAGTTTTCCAAGTAAACTCAGAGAAATGAAAAAGTCATAAACTACATACGATCATTCCTATACTTCCCCCAAACTCTCTGTCTTGTCTTCTGGTCCCCTTAGCCAAAATGGTCTCAGCTGTACCTAATGAACAAATTAGCTAGTAACATCACCCCTAAGCTGTCTCTGAAGCTGCTTATGGATATTAACTTCTTAATGCCCCAGGCTGTTAGCTGTTTTGCAGGGCCTTGCCCTACCATATTTCTGGGGCAGAGCTCCATCACAAACCTCTTGACATAAAAAGAACAGTTATTAAAAAGAGAACCAGGCTGAAGTTACATGGATACTTGCTATTACAGCTTCCCTCAGCTCAGCATGAGTTCAGGTGCAAAGATGAACTGTACAGCAGAAAGCCTTCAAGGGAAAAACAATATTCATTACTACTATAGCTACAATATCAGTTTCCTGGTTGGATTCCCTAGACATGCAATTAACAATGGCTTCTAGATGCAGGCAGACCACTATCTTTTACTGATCAATATAATTATGGTGGACAGCACAGGATTTTTGTAAATTTTCATCATTGTTCAGATTCGGTACCTTGTTTGACCCAGTCTTTCTCATGAAGTGTATGCTTTAATGTATAGCAGCATTTGTGATACCCAGAGACCAACTCCTGCCAACTAATGGTCACTGTTGCTTCTTCACCTTCAGGGGAGCTGGCAGGTCGTTCAAACAAGGAGATCAGAGCGGTAGTAAAAGAAATGGCTTGAACCTGAGAAGGAAAGAACTTTTATTTAATATAAAAGATGGAGAGGGGGACTCTATGGACTCCATACCAAACACCATCAAGAAGAGGTTAAGAATATTCCCTGCCAGCAGATAGCAAATGCATGTGTGAGAAATATCAATTATGGAGTGACAATCCGCCCCCTCCCCCCCCCCCAGCAACTGTAGTTAATGAGGGCAGGCCCAAGCATAAAGGGCAGAGAGCAGAATGAAGTAGATGAACTTGGAATTTCAAGGCAATAACAATAGAAAAGTAGTACTAAACTGTCCCTGAAAGACTCAAAACCTCTTGCAAATATGAGGGAGGAAGATAGAAGCTCTAAGCAAAAAGTACTTTTAGACTTGTTTATATTATGTTTATGAATTGTGTGTGGTTTTTTTCCCAGTTGATTTGATTTAAGCTACTGTTGGTGAAGTCAAGGACTGACAAAACCTGCTCAAAGTGGGGGTTTGTACAAGCTGATGGCCATCACTGCTGATAGCAAGGTAGCTAAATTGAATACAGCATGAACTCTCTACCTTATTATAAATTCATAACTTGCAGATATGTGCATTTTACTATTATTGCTACAGCTAGCTTTTTTAATGAAGCTGATGGGATTTGCTTATGGGCAGGGATTAAAAGCCAAACTATGCACATTTCGCTCTATGTAACAAATAAAGGGGTGACAAATCTAAAAATAATTGACAGGAGTAAGCACATAAGCTGGAAAAGGACTGTTTAGTGTGGTGGAAAAGATGTTTAACTGAGTAATGGTATGCAACTGAGACAACTTATTCTGAATAGTAGGAAACACTCAGGAGTGAGGCTGTGGTATCAGTCTTTCAGACTATGGCATAGGTATCACGTCTTTGGACACAATCGTAGAAAATGCACTCTAGGGAATAACTTTATGGCGCTCGGAGGATTGACTAAATGGCCTGAGCGGTCTCTTCTATCTGTGATATCTAAGATGTTAGCAACAAGTCTGTATTCTGCCTTTCCATATATAACACTATGCATAGTATAATAATGTGGTACTGAGTTTTTTCTTTTTTTATACAGTAATTAAATGAATACTTTGTTCAAGAATGGGCCTGCTTTCTGACTTTATTAGTTCCTACCTTGTTAGACTGTTATTACCCAAACAAATCCCTGGTGAAAATTCCATAACTACCCAACAAAGTGTAATGATAATACAATGATATGATTCAGCTGCTAAAGGAAGTTCCCTGCTGAGAAATAGGGAACCCTGTGCCAGTCTTCTCGTCTTGTTTATACCATACTTGCCTGTCCAGAGACATCCCCTAATGTTAGAATAGCTTCATTTCCATCATGAGGATTATACCAATAGTCCATACATATCACTGTTCCCTGCAGGCCATGGATCGAATACTGACAAGACAATCCTTGCTTGGAATTCAGGTCATAGAAACAGATCTCTTTGCTGGTAAAAGCAATAGCTATCTGGAGGAAGCAGAAAGGGGGCAGAGAAGAGGAAAGTTGCTAGATTAAACACTTAAAATATCCTTTTAAATAGAATAGATTACATATAAACTGTAATGACCTATTCAAAATTATAGCAAAGCAAGTGCTGCAACAAAAAATTGCAATTTTCTGGGACTGTTACAGCCTACATTTAAAACTCCTTTTAGGTCCCATGTCTGTGTTCTAGCAATCAAATTGGCTGGAAGGAATGTTCATTCCAAAAGTTAATTTTAAATTCAAAACTGCAAGCATTACGATTATGTAAACGAGATGCAAAGAGTTACTCCCATCTAGTCATGGCAGGTAGCAAGAATGTACTAGAGATGATTCAAAGGGGTGGAAACCTCCTTTCTGGAAAACTATGTGTTTGGGCTACTTCCAATATATAATCCCTATGTCCTTGCACTAGCCTGTGCCAGGGCTAAGGCAGAGAATAGTGAGCCCAGCGAGTTCCACATTAGACCGCAGCCATTGGGAGCTGGATGTGGCTGGGACCTGCCCCACCAAATGACTTACGGGACCAATCAAAACAGATTAATTTTTTTTATATCAGATACTTACAACAAACTGCTTGCAAATGAGCTATGGACTAAGTTTTATTTGCAAAAATGACAATGTATCATTTTGACTAAAGATTAAATGTGAGAAAGTTGCTATGTGTTCTGACAGTTCAGGAACTGAACAAAAGGTTACACTTTTCAAGGACATTTAAGTTATTTATCCAGCCTCAGCCAAGATATAACTGCTTTTGGAATAGCCTTCCAAGGGGACCTGTGGGGGCCAAAAACATAAGTGCCTTCAAAACTGTGCTTCATAAATTTATGGAGGGGATGGTATTATGGGATGGCCTAATTTGGTAATTGACTGATCTTTGACTACTGGTGATGGATATGCCAGTGGCCTAACAAGGGAGGGTACATGGGGCGGGTTCTGAATTATTAGAGAGAATTCTTTCTTGGTGACTGGCTGGTGAGACTTGCCCACATGCGCAGGGTTTAACTGATTGCCATATTTGGGGTCAGAAAGGAATTTCCCTCCAGGGTAGATTGGCTGTGGTTCTGGGGGGTTTTTGCATTCCTCTGGAGTATTGGGAATGGCTCACTTGCTGGTGTATTCTCTGTATCTTAAAGTCTTTAAATCGTGATTTGAGGACTTTAATAACTCAGTCATAGGTTAGAGGCTTATTGCCGGAGTGGGGGGGTGAAGTTTTGTGGCCTGCATTGTGCAGGAGGTCAGACTAAATGATCATACTGGTCCCTTCTGACCTTTGAATCTATGAGTCTAAAATACGTATAAATGTACCGCATGCAGATCTAGTGACTGATTTTCACTCTCTCACTGACTCTACCTGTATCTGAGCATTGGACTTGTTATCCCCATAATATCTAAATGCATATGTCACTAAGCTTTGTTAAGGGATATCATTCTTAGATGAAGTAATAATATGGGTCTTCATTTAATATAAAACGTGGCTAATCTGTTGTTAATGTTCAGGGATATATGGCTTGTCTTCACTTACAGCAGTGCCACTATAGCAAAGACACGACATGCTGAGAGGAGACTCTCTTCTGTTGATATAGCACTGTCTACATTGGGATTGAGGTCAGCATCTCTGTTCAGAGTGTGGATTTTCCATACCTCTGAGTGACTTAGTTACATTGACATAAGTTTGTAGTTTAGTCCAAGATTCAGTTATGGTCTCTCAATGCTTGATATACCATAGAATGAAAGCAACAAGGAAGCATGTTCAGCTCTCAGCAAGACTTACAGACAGGAGGGAATAGTGGTGTTTTTGAACAGTGCCCCTTCTGACTGATGTAAGGCATTATAGAGGGAGCCCTTTCAAACTCTCCTTGACTTAAAAATGGCGGATATGGGCTAGGCCATAAGAGCAAATGAAACTGGAATAAGATTAAGAGAGGAGATGTCTAACTTTTTGAAGGTCACAGAAGACACCCCAAGACCTAGTGACATGAGTGGAACTTCCTTAAACTGTGTAACCTGGGTGGGAAAGGATTTAAATGGAGTTACTGGAAGGGTGGGTATTTTGCTCCTTACCTATATATCTATTTTGTTGCTATGTTTTCCCAAGCTTATGACTCTGTACCTTTCCCTTAATAAAGATTTTCTTGTTTTTACACTATCTAAGTGTGTGTGAGTGTGAAAGTTCTGCCTACTAAGGCAAACCAGGGAGGTCCATTTAGTTTCCCTGGAGCAGGTTTACTTATTCATCCAGAAGGACCATACAGCTTGGGAACCCAGCACTTTTGGCTGACATTCCCAACTTGGCATAAGTGAAACATTCATCATCATTCCTCGTGCCATGCTTCTGTTTAGTGACTAAGCAGAGAACGTCAGTGGTTATCAATCTGATATTTTACAATTACTATTGGACTCTAAAAAAAAAAAGCGAGGGTTTATACCTTGTTTACATTTGCAAGCGAGACCAGCGTTGTCACCCACAGATCTTTCCGTTTGACACTTTCTGTAGTGATCTGCAGAGTTCGCTGTAGCTTTAAGTTTTCTCCCCAGACCCCCAGCAATCCATTTCTACTTACAGTAAGGTAATAGCTGGAGCCTTTCAAAAATGTTACATTTTGAATAAGATCTTTGTGAGTGGGTAAAAGAAGTCGGAGTTTCTTCCACTGGGGGATGACCAATGATCTTGTTCGTTCATCTTTCTCATTAAGGTCTAAGAGCATAAAAGAGGTCACTTTGTTCCAGTCAATGTAATGATCTCGGGTCACATCTATCCTATCAAACAGCTCACCAAATTCTTCTTTAGTACTGGATCGGATCACTGCAGACATTTGTTCCATGAACTCTTCTCTAGTCATCACCACTGATCGATTCAAACCTGGAGACTTCAAAACATACAGCGTGAAACAACAGTAACTACCCAGGTGCACTATGCTAACAAACATAAACATGGATTTCCCACCGAGAATGCAGTAGGCTTATTATGGTATCCAAAGGCACAGCCAGTCAGTAATAATAAATTATTTTACAAAACCTGAGCAAAGAAGTCTTGTTCCTTCACAAAAGGGCCACATATTTTAATAATATAATATCTGTATACCACACCACATGGACAGCTCTGAAGCCAAAAGTTCTCTAGCTTGGCAGCATATTGCAACCCTACAGGACACACCACACCCACCCCAGCCAAATCCGGCCATCTCCCTGGCTCAGCACGACACTTACCGTTGTGTGGCAACACAATAATGTGTTCCAACACAGTGGTTGAGAGCGGTACTCTAGACATCCAGCATGAAAAGAAATTTTCCTCTGTTCTGAGGACCAGACAGAAGGCCCAGGCACCATTCAAGCCCTGTGGCTGGCTGTCAGGTATGGCAATCAACCCCCATTCCCTCCAAAAAGCTGCTGAGACTGGCAATAAAGGTGCTAATTAGTATCAATTGTAACGATGTGTTTTGAATTGTGGACACCTGTGACCAAAATCTCTTCTCCTGTGGACTATTGAACAGCTGTCAGACAGTAATGATTTTTAGTCACTGAGTTGGATTTGACCTGGTGAACTTGTCTGGAAGGTTCTGCATTTTATTACTAATCTCCTGAGCTATTCAATCTACTCTGCATATTTTTTTTCTTATTCCTTAATTATCTCATGCCAACAAATTAAGTGTACTTATATACTCTTTTAAAAAACAATAGCTATGAACACAATGCAGGCTCACTGCTATAATTACTTACTGAAAAATGAGCAGATGCTGACGCTTCAGTTTTTATATTAAGTAAAAAGATGAAAAAAAAAAACCCCAAAAAGTAAATTCATGATAACTTTGTGGGAAATCAGGTTTAATTAAGTCTCACATTTGCATCCCATTAGCATTTCATTGTTATCTATCTTGTTTTTCCATGTCTCACGTTAATGACACACTATTCTTGAATGCAAATTATATTGTATTCGCACAGGACCTTTTATTTCCTTTTTATGTAAAAGAACAGGAATCTCCACTTTTGAAAAGTGCATTTGTGGACTGATTTTGAAAATCACTGAGAGATACCCACAACCTGTGGTGAGGTCAGTGAGAGTTGTGGATGACTAAAGATCAGGCCAAGAAGGCCAATTTACAAAATGAATGAGTGGGAGTCTGAAGCTCTTTATCCACAGCAGGTGTGAGTTACAGGAAATGAAATACCCAACCTTTATCCATCCATGCTCTTGCCCTACCATCATGCCTGAAACCTGACCTGGGACCAGATCTCAGGATAAGTAGATATGTCTGTCTCCACACCCATCCAGTTGGCTAGAGCCTTTGCTGACACTGATAATGAAGATGTAGCTTTGTGATGGTAATATGGTGAATAGTTGACCACCACAAACAGAACTGAGCCCCCTCCCCACTTCCCCAGAAAACTCATTGGGACACTTAACATCCCTCAGATGGCTGCACTTTCAACCTGGAGAGGATTGATTTTAGCAAAACAACAGAGTCCTGTGGCACTTTTAAAGACTAACAGATTTATTTATCGCATGAGCTTTCGTGGGAGAAAATCCCACTTCGTCAGACGGCTACCCCTTTGGAATTTGACTACATGGAAGGCACTGATTTTAGCAGTTTAGAATGAAAAGTCCTATATCCCATTCCCAAAATTGGGAACTATTGCATTTCCCAGCATCACGTATTTACATCTTAATGTAATACTAATACAGGAGCCAATGTAACAATTTCCTGTGGCACTGTGCTTAGCATCAAAATATTGCCATGTAAATAAGACAGCCATCTTCAGGAATATGTTTAGCATTTAATCAGTTTGGTCTCCATTCAACGAGATGTTAAAACATGACACAAGAAAGCGTTTGCTCCCTTTTTAGCATTGGACCTTCAGAAATATCCGCCTTCCCTACAGAGAATCACACTGCTTAGAAATGTAAAGGTGAAGTACAGAGGGTTACACACACTTCATTTAAAGAGTATTGAATATAAAGATTTTAATAAATAAAATAATAATAATAAAAAGATTCACTGGAGTCTTTTATTTCAAGATTTTCATTTTGATCCCGAGTCTGCAGACTCGTAGGCACATGCCTAATTTTAAGCACGCGAGCTTAAGTGTTTCCAGAATGAGGATAAATTATCTACTGAAATGCCCCAGCTAAAAGGGTTCTTCTGTATTTCCTTTACTGATATATTTTCCTTTTATTTCCCCATCTTTTCATACTGTGCTTCTCTAGTCAATTTGACTCAATAACTAAATATATTTTTAATGAATATGTACAGCAGTCACTGTCAGTTACTGTGAACAGTCTCTCGAGTAGATTGATACGTTGTTCCAGCGACAGACACACCAGTTTATCTTACTTCTCCACTATTTTCATCTTCCAGTGAACATGGTATGCTAATGAAAGATTGTAAGGAGGCAGACTGCATATAAGGAGACTGCAAGTTGATGGAAGGGTGGAGAGATTTGTTTTGGGTTTTTTTCCCATCAGTGGTTTTACTTGTTTGTTAATGTTTCAATTATATCATTTTCTGGGTCATTTTCTGCCTAAGATTCCTGGGTAATACAGTCTTTGAAGTATTTATGGAATCAAATTGTATGGATTTTTTTCTTAAGGAGAAGCAGGTTGATCTAATAAGAGTGCATGTAGATAGATAGAGATAGATAGTAGATAGAGTCTAGGCCTCTTGAGTCCAAATCCAGTGTGTTCTTTTCACTTCTGCCAATGATCATAGATTAAATCCCTTTGCCTCAGCTCTCACTCTCTATCTTGTATATTTTATTTATAAACTGTCTGAAGCAAGGATTGTTTCACTGTATTTGTACAGCTCTTAGCTCAATGGGACCACAGTCTTAGTTGGGGCTTCTAGGTGCTACTATAATATATATAAAAAAACCTATATATTTTACAGTTAAGACAGAGCACTTAGACAGATTTTGAGAGCTCACGTCATTCTCTTAAAGAACACGAATACTTAAAGAGATGAGAGAGGAACATAATTGCAGGAAAAGACTATTTTTCTCAAGAAACCTCTGTCAGTGGGAGAAATGAGATGTTTGTTGGAAAGCACTGGCCAAGTCCAACAGCTGGTGCCTGCATAGAATTCTTATTTAACTGAATAGGAAATTCAAGTCAGATCTTCACCTAGGCTCTCCTCTGGCACCTTTTCGCCACATAAAAGGGCTGGTGCACTCTGAAAGGGCCTTAAAAGCCACAGTTCCAGCCATGGATCCTTTTTCTTCTACATGTTGAAATTAGAGGCATTCAATGGATGAATAGTTTTATCTATGTAGTTGGTTGACACCATAAGGCTCTATTGCCGAAGAAGTCACACACCAGTTTTGTCCATGGCATTTCAGCATCTTCAAAGATGGGTAGCAGGCTGTTGTGTGACAACTGAGATGGGAATGCTCAATAAGGTAGTGATGATTATTCCAATGTATAGAACAGAATCATAGAATCTTGGGGTTGGAAGGGACCTCATGAGGTCATCTAGTCCAACCCCCTGCTAAAAGCAGGACCACTCGCACTAAATCATCCAGCCAGCGTTTTGTCTAACCAGGCCTTAAAAGTTTCCAAAGATGGAGATTTCACCACTTCCCTAAGTAACCTATTCCAGTGCTTCACCCTGGCCATTAACAACTGAGAAGAGGACATTAAACAGGTTTCAGTGTCAAAAATTACAGTGTATCTGTTGGCTTGATTTTGTCACAAATGAGGAGACACTTAGCTGATCCCAGCCAGCTGCAGTCTTGCATTGATGGAGAACAAGATGATTCCAATGGTTGTGTGATGGCCAACATTCAGAAGGTTTGTTTTTACAGGTTTATGCAGCTGAGTTTAAAGAAGCTGAGAATGAGGCCCACCACAAAGGAGACCGGAAGATGCAATTTTGAGGGATTTAAGAAGCATCAACCCTCTGTCACAGTTCCAGGCAACTGCATTGTATCTCCTCTCAGTGGTCCAGCAAGGATACCCACTGCCTTTCTTGGGTGGAGATCCACACCCCTTCCTTTCTAACTAGGCTATTCCCAGGCTGCACACTTTCATGCCTTCATTGTATTAATCCCAGCAGAGACAGGCTGTCCACATACCCCTGCTTGCTTCCTTGTCAAAGATGGTTAACAGTGTGACTGCCCACAGTTTTAATTACTAAACAGCTTCATTTTACTCTTAAGATAAAAGTACCGTAAGAAAAACATATTAAAAACAATAACAGAACCTAGCGAAGTTCACCTAATAAGCTTACCAGCCATCACCCCAACTCTTACCTGGGCAGATCTGGCATGACATGTTGTCATCTAACTATAAGACAATTAGCAATAAGTCAAAGAATGTGTTTCAGTTGGCAAGCTGCAACAGGCTCCCATATGGACTACATTGCCAGCACATCATTTTTGAATGCTTTCCTTGCTAAAAATGATTTACTTTTTTGGACGTTAACAATGATGCTTATCATGTTAAAGGCTTTTATTCAGTACCATCTCTTTAAAAGTCTGGTAGGCTCATTGGCCATCAAAGACTTGTCTTTATAGCACCTATAAAAGCCTGCCTGTATGCCTTCCTAGGAAAAGAAGTTGAATTAATATATTTTATTGCAGTAGTGCCTACCATCCCTGACTGAGGCCAGGGCCACACTGTGCTGGGCATTGTGCAAATCACAGTCGGAGGCAGCTCTTGAACCAAAGAACTTACAGCGGTGGCTCTTAAGTGGTCTCTCCATCAGCAGATTGGATCACAATAATACCTAGTGCACAAAGGGTGTCATTTACTCGTCAAAGCGTGACCTGGCATGTACGGTGCATGCAAGATTATGATGCACAGAAAATGCCATTTTGCTCTATAAAATGACATCTTTCATGCAGTTTGACCTTGCAAGTATGGTGTGTGTGAGGTCCCCGTGTGTGGAGGATGTCATTTTGCTATTCAAAATGGTATCCTTCATGCTGCCTGTCTGTGGTCCCAGAAGGAAATAATTCATTAAAATGGGGTCATGCCAATAAAAAGTTTGGGAACCCGTGACTTACATTCTAAAGAGAGGGAGGAAGGAAGCATCAATAGCTCCTGTTTTATGGAGGGGGAACTGAGGCACCATTAGATTAAGTTATTTGACCAAGGTTGTGCAGGCAGAGAACTCAGATCGCATGAGTCCCAGTTCAGTGGTTTAACCACGAGACTTCTCTCTGGAAGTGTCAGCACCTAGTGATGTTAGTGTTCAGATGGTGGCTAGTGTGTTAGGAAGACTTAGGAACTGCCGGAGACGGTCATTCTCTTGTATAAATATGCAGGGCTGGATAAAGGACCTGGGGGTCGGGGGCTGCCCACTCTTATGGGCTCCTCCCCACACCACGGTGGCATCCAGCCCAAGAGTGGAGCAGCCAAGCCGGGCAAAGGCTGGAAGGACATGGTCCAGCTGGCGCTTCAGGAGGCCATGTCCTGGCCAGCACTGTGGGGAGGGTCCAATACTGCAGGGCAGGCCCATGGCCTGACTACCACTGGGCGGGGGCTAGGGCCCTCAGACCAGAGGACACAGTTGGTGGCACTCCTGCCCTACCCCTGGCCTGGCTGGTCTATCCCAGCAAGTCCCAGACCTATTGGAGCAGACCAGCCAGCTCAGGGATAGGGTTGGTAGGCCGAGGGTGGACAGCAGCAGCAGACAGCTTAAGCCCGCCAGGGCCGGATTGTTGCTGGGCAGCGAGGCCTCCCTTTAGCCTCGGGCCTGGGGCTGCAACTGGAAAAGCCTCTGCAATAATCCGGCCCTGTAGATACGTCCTTTTTAAAATAATAATACGGAGATGGATCATTGGCACAAACGTTATGGCACACATACCTAGAAGTATGGCAGTGCAGCGCCTATATGAGCATTTATTTAAAAAGTATATAACTTGTGTTCTTTAAAGATCTGTATGAAATGCATATTCGTGTTCTGCACTGCAGTTCTCTTCTAAGTATCTATCCCAACAATTACATTTTAATGTTAATACAGTTATAAATTCTAGCAGCCAAAAAAATGCTACTTGGCAATCTACAGCTGTCATTTCCAATTGTGTCAAACATGATGGTATCTGATTTGACTTCACTAAACTACTTTAAAATAGGAAATAAATCGTGTGATATACTACACTGATTTGCTGCCACTGTCAAGAAAAGAGCTTGGATTTTTCTCACAAGGAAGAGAGTGGGGGGAAAGAAATGAACTGCTCTTTTAGGTATTCAACAGGGGATCTTAATGTTTTTATATCAAAGTGTTTGCAGTTTGGCATTTTTTAAAAAATGCTATGAGAATGTCCATCTTGATCTGCCCACCACATATTGACTCTTGTGTGGTGGGAGTTTCAGAAGTGCCTAACCCTGGCTCTATTGAAATCAAGGATCTCTCTGGCTTCAACAGGAGCAGAGTTAGACTAACACCGCAGTTTATTCAGGGCCCTGTCATCGATTGCAATGAGACTATTCATTTGGGGACTGATCCTGCTCCCAATAAAGTCAACAGCAAAATTCCCATTGACCTCCGTAGTATAGCACCCTGGTCAAATGGAGCTAGTCCATATTTTTTTTTTTTGACGTTGAGAAATAACTTTTTTTCCTCAAAAATTAAAGCATTTGCAAAAAAAAAAAAAGACTCTCAAACTGTTTTGTTTTGTTCAACCCTTTTTATGCACATTTTTATTGAAAACATCAACTGCGGTCCTTTACAATTTTCATTTACCGAAACTCTTAGGACAATAACTTCCAAAGGGGCTTTAATAAAAGAATCATTAAAATGTTTCACAGAAGAAAACAAAATTTTGCTTCTGTTTGTTCCCTGCAAAGAATAAACAACTCGAAATTTAGATTTATTTTTCTTCAGAAAAACGGGGGTGGTGAGAAGACGGGTTTAGCAGTTCTACTTGTTGAGTGAGGTATTTTGCAGTGTAAGCAAGAGTATCGGAACTAAGAGATAAGCCTGGGAGCAATGTACCCTAGTGGGCTAGGTGGGACTGGATTCCACAGAGTCTGGAAACCTGGATTTTAATGGCATCATGATCAATCAAACTGGCCGCTCTTTAACCAAAAGAAAGCAGAGACACTCAAACTTTCATAGTTTTTGTAAGGTAAGTTTTTAAAATATTTTTGGTTCACTATAGCATTGAAAACAACGTTCCAAATTTCTCATTAACCATTAATGAAAGTTGATTTAAAAAAAAATTTTTTTTGCTCCTACTTTACATCATCCAATGGGACATATCATTAAAATGGCAGTCCTAACTGAACAGAGATATTTAAAGACAGTGGAAGGTTTCTAGGCATGTCATGTATGACAGATATAAATCATGTGAGGTTTCCAAACTCCATTCTAAGAGCTCAAGTATAAAATACATATAAAACCAAAGTCCTCCTATTTTTGCTGCTATGGCTGTTGCATTCCGCAAAAGAAGTTGGGTTTCCTTTTGCTGCGGACAAAGGGGTCACTTCAACAGTGTGGCAATATTTTACAACTGATATAAGAAAAACATTTAAAGTTCCATCTGCATTAAACTATAATGCCAAGCCCATAGAAAGGATACTTGGCACATACAGGTGTAATGAATTTCCCATCCACATTCCAGGTAGTACCTTCAAAGTCCATTATTTTTTAGATTTACACATCTTACACACACACACACACACACACACACACACACACACACACACACACA
>ML685816.1:5277488-5311914 GCA_007922175.1 Pelusios castaneus
ACACACACACACACACACACACACACACACACACACACACACACACAGTTAGAATATTATTAAGACTGCAAAATCAAGCATTCAAAAATTAAGATGAGCCAGAGTTAAGATTGTCTGTACATGTGAATTTTCAGCTACAACAGTTAGTCTGGCAATTTTATAATCAACTTAACTCAGGGTTTTATAATGGAAAGTGTTGTGCAACCGTGATTAGTGGCGAATCTATTAGCACCACCAATGTGTGCACATACTGCAATATGAATTAGAAGTCTGTAGTCTTCTACTGTTTTCACTGAAGTTAGTAGCAATATTCCCATTGATTTTAGTGGGATTTTAGTTGCATCCAGTACTTTAGGGTATAATAATTAATTGATGTATAATACAAAACTATGTAATTTTGGAAACAGGCAATAAAGCAAGACAGTAGATAGTCCCTTCTTTGACTCACTAGGTTATTTTGGAGGATTCAGATGGAAGGAGAAAATAAGTGTAAAGGCCAGTGTTTATATTCATTGTTATGTAATTTTTTCCCCCTGCAAGTTATTGTGATAAATATGTGTGGCCAGAAGTACTAATAATTGAGTGAATACATCTGTAAGTATAATTTGTCAAAGTAAAATTTTAATTTGGTTGAAATTTGCTTCATTGTCATACATAAGACTCCCAGAAAGTTCTCAGGCATGTTTTTAAATGGATATAAAATTACACATATAGACTTAATAAAGACAACCCAGAAAATTGCAACCTTCTACAAGTTGTGTTCCAGAAAACTGATTCAGAGGGACAGATAATTTGGGAATAAACAGAAATGATGGTGGATCACAGCTGGATCATACCCTAGTAAAGTCCACATATTTTAAGCATGTTAGGTGATGAACCATTCCATTTGTTACCAAAATCAGACTCCCAGAACAGTGACTGATAGTCTGTAGAGAAATAGAGATTGCAATTCATATGCTGAACACACAAAGGAAACCCATTGAGTGCAGCTATGAAAATAAATGGTAGCTTGCAGGTGTATGTTGCACAAAATGAACTATAGGCATTTTAAGCAGTCTCCAAAGCCACGAGAGCAGAACAACTGGAAACATATATGAAACCTGTGCAAAAAATTACACCCCTGAGGTACAGCTATTGTCTAGCACAGCACGGCTACAGACAGGATGGGGATCCAAATGCAGTCCAGTCTATCTGCCCTGAGCATTAGACCCAAAGGCCACAGATGCTGTTTGCCTTACAAGTGAAAACTACACTCAGAGGCAAATTTATATCCTGTGAAGCTACAAGCAACAGTTCTGTATTGCAATCACTAAATAAATGCTCTGAACCTGTAAAGATGTTTGTTCTTGTTCATGCACTGCATTTCATGTGCAATATATAGTCTGCATTGGGAGAAATGGTAGCTGGGGACTGTTTATTTAAAGTGGTATCTTTCTGTGTGTGTCTGTATTGGTAATTGGTAAATGAAGAGCAATGAGAGCTAAATTATTGTAATTCTTGTAAAGCATGCAGTGCAATCACTGAGCATGTCCTGCTGGGCTAACCTCCCTGCAGATGAAATACTAGCGTGAGGTCACCCATAATACTGAACAACTCAGTAAGTGATGATTGGCCAAATAGACTGTTAGCTATCTAATTATTCCATTGTGTCAGGCAGGTGGTTTAATTTGGGTCCAATGAACTATGTGGTTAGAATAGCTTCCTCTGCCTCAGCTGTACCTGTTACTCTGCTAATGTCTACTGCTTCTTTATGTATCATAACGTATCTACGCAGGGAATTAGAACAGCTTTGCTTGCATGTTCCTGAGAAGCACCTGCAGACAGAATCAACAGGTTGATCCTCTGCTTCATCTTCATGCAGTATTATGGCTTGTATTTCACAAAGTGCTGCTGGGTCGGAAGCAAAAGTAGAGGTCTTGTTTCTGCAGTCTAATGAAGTAAGAAAATATATTTCCTCTCTGAAAAGTCTAACTTAGATCCACTGTGGAGTTCTGAGTTAGATATTCAGTGACAGAAAACATTGCTGTGCAAATGAAATGGGTACTGGAGCAGTTCACAACAGTATATAAACTGTAAGTACGGCCATGTCATTGCCAGCAGATCGAGGGATGTGATAATTCCCCTCTATTTGGCACTAGTCAGGCCACATCTGGAATACTGTGTCCAGTTTTGGGCTCCCCACTACACAAAGGATGTGGACAAATTAGAAAGAGTCCAGCGGAGGGCAACAAAAATGATTAGGGGGCTGGGGCACATGACTCATGAGTAGAGACTGAAGGAACTAGGCTTATTTAGTCTACAGAAGAGACGACTGAGGGGAGATTTGAGAACAACCTTCAACTACTTGAAGGGATCCTCCAAAGAGGAGGGAGCTAGACTGTTCTTGGTAATAACAGAGGACAGAACAAGGAGCAATGGTTTCAAATTACAGCTGGGGAGGTCAAGGTTGGATATTAGGAAAAACTCTCTCACTAGGAGGGTGGTGAAGCATTGGAATGGGCTAACTAGGGAGGTGGTAGACTCTCCATCTTTGGAGATTTTTAAGGCCCAGTTAGACAAAAGCCTGGCTGGGATGATTTAGTGGGTGTGGTCCTGCTTTTTAGCAGGGGTTTGGACTAGATGACCTCATGAGGTCCCTTCCATCCCTATGATTCTATGATTAGAAAATTGTTCCACAATATGTCTTTGCACTATAATAAAAGTGTTGTATTTATAGCGCAGTTGCATGTTCACACTGTGCTCCTTATAACGCAAAGGAGTGTCCACACTGTTCTTTGCATTTCTGTAAGAAAGAGCATTGAATTGTGGGCACACATCCCACTGTGCTACTTGTCAGCTTCCAGCACTAGGAACCCTGAGTAGAAGGAGAGGAGCACTGTGGGTAAATTCACAAGTTCCCTTTGGCTAAGGACCAAACTGCATTTTCTAAGGCCACTCGAGGGCCACAAATGCAATGTGCGAGGGGTGTCATGTCACCTGATCCCCTGCTTGCTCTGCTCCCAGAGGGCCGCACAGAACATGTTCACGGGCCACATGTGGCCCGGGGGCCACAGGTTGTGCACCTCTGCCTTAGGACACTGTGTTTCCTTGTCATTATACACTGTAGCTACTGGCAACTCGTGCCCTTTTTCAAAGTTGCCCCAGGAAAAAGTTCAGAAGTTCCCGGAACTCACAGGAGGGAGGGTGTAGTTGCAGCAGAGCAGCAGAGTCCAAGCGGAAGGCCAGAGTAGCCAGGCTTGGAATTCTGGGACATTTCCAGAGCCCACTTATTGCAGAAGAAAAGTTCCTCAGCGTTCACACACACTTTATAGTGCAAGAGCTGTTCCGCAATAGGCTTCATGCCTCTCGCCCAGGTGGTATTATTGTTCTTGTATAACAGAGCACTTGACCGCACCAAGGAGCATTCAGGAATGTATGGTGGGCAATAAGACGGCTTATTCCGCAATAACGCTCCAGTGTGTACACACTGAAATACTGCTTGTTGTGCAGCAACAGCCCTCTTGCCACACAACAGGTAAACCACCAAAACGAGAGTGGTAACACTCACCGCGGAACAGCTGTCGCACAACCAAATGAGTGTGTACGCTCGTTTTGCATTAAACAGCCTCCGGAAATGTCCCCGAGTGCTAATCGAGGCCACTCTGGGGTACCCGAGCTGTCGTACTTGTCAATTGACAAGTAGCCACTGCCAGAGTTGCCGGCTCCCGCAGCAGCGGAGGTCCCAGCAGCAACGGGGCTCCAGCCGCCGGAGTTGCTGGCTCCCCAGTGGCAGCAGAGCTTCCGCTGGGGAACCCCAGCGGCGGGAGCCCTGCTGCCGGGAACCCTGGCTGCTCCAGTGCATGATGGGATAGGTGCCTACCATGCATTGTTCCTTGCAACAAAAATTCAAAGGAGCATGTGAACGCTCCTTTTCGTTGAAAGGAGTGCTGTGTGGACAGGGGAAAGCATTATTATAGTTAACGCTTTCCTTTTCCTGCAACAACTTTATTGCGGGACAAGTCTGTAGGGTGTACATGGCTTAAGACTCCGTTCAGGTTTTTTCTTCTTCAGCACTTAGGTTTCCTAGAGGCCTATTCAAGTAGGTTTAAAAATATTTGGCTGTTCTTAGAGAGACATCAAGCCTGAATCTCCTCTCATTTAAACCAGTTTCACAGTGGCATGTCCCTGCCAACTTCACCAGAGTTACTCCAGTACCATTGTAAGTGAAAGAATTACACCGTACAAAAAAAAAAAAAAAAAAGCTGGTATTTCTGTTTTGCTGTGTCACCGGGCTTTCTTCACTGGGCGACTTTGTCACTTTATCTATCTCAGCACTTTGTAGCCCATCCCCCATAATTATAGTTTCTGAGTTCCTTAATGAATTTAGTCTCTCAGAACAAAGATAACCCCACAATTTCCCAAATCCCAATCCAGGGCCTTGGAGCACAAGCCCACCCTTTCCTAATTCTGACTCTGCTTTATGGATGCAGCCCATATTTTATATAAGGACTTGTCTACATGATAGAACAAGTTCCAAAGGGGGAGCCATGTTAGTCTAGTTCAGCAAAACAAACAAGGAGCTCTGTGTCCCTTTTAAAGACTAACAAATCTATTGCACGAACTTTCGTGGGATGTTAGTCTTTACAAGTGCCACAGGACTCCTTGTTTATGATAGAGCAAAGCACTCTAATGGGATGAGAACTGTAGCATGCTCTAACTGGCCTGTAGAGACTCTGCTGGCACACACTAAAAGGTATGGAAGAAAGCACCCAGCAGGGTCTACACAGGGGTCTTGAGTTCTACACCTCCTGCCCCCGTAGAGCACTTTCCCGTGCTATGTTGACAACATGCTATAACTGTAGTTCCTGTGCAGATTACTGATGACAACTCCTAATAGTGCTTCAAACCTAGGAGGAGAAATTTTAGCATTGAGAAAAGCTATTCTGTTTGAGGACAGGAAAACACTGACTAAGATGGAACTGTGAGCAAGTCTTACGACTGGCAGGGAAATACAGCTGTGAGCCTGGATGCAGGCTCAAACCCATTGCAGGGAAGAGAGCTGCTGTCTTGCTGTCTCAAGGCAACTCAGCCACTCAACTGTCATCATTCTTCATGGAAACGTTTTGCCTCATGCACTCCAACAACAGATCTCATGATTAGAGAAAGACTGAAAAGGAAGAGGGGGTCAGATTCTGATGTAATTTATACAGGCATAATCTGGAGTAACCATAAATCCTGGGACTACTGTAGTCAGAGGAGATACTCCAATCTCACGCTGGTGTAGCTGAAATCAGAATCTGCCTCAGTTTATAGATCTCAGTTAGATTTAGGAGCAAATCAAGACCCAGATTTAATGACTCCCACAAATCAAAAAATGTCTTTGTGACCTTTCAGCTCCAAATGGGTAGAAATCTCATGAGATGGGGTATTTTCATATGACTTCCATGATTTTACTCATGGTATTTTGGTTGCATTTGAACCAGAAAGCAGACCCCTTCCACTTCCAGATCCTACACCGCCCCAAAACACGTGGGGTGTGTTCTAATCCAGGGATTTAAATCTGAGCCACAGAGTCAGTTTGAAACTGGGAGGTTCAAGATCATCTAAACTTCCAATTTTGGTCCATCTCTAATTGTGCTCAGCATTTGACTGACTCATCTCTCCACAGATAAGCAACATGGCTTCCTGAAGAGCAGTCCTAGATCAATGGCCCATTGTTTGGCTAGAGCTAGGGTTGTATGGTGTCATGTTGAATATGTATGGGAGTTTTATTTAAAGCTGTTCCTAGTAAAGTAATATAAAACCTTTCTTTGATTGCCTCCCTTTTATGAAGTGAGATTATTGGGCATGTTACCCCCTCCTCCCCCACCCAGCTAATATTTTTAATATTGGACTCACACTCAACCAAGAGAATTTTGTCTGTTTCTAACTCCTTGTGCAGACACAAACACACACGTTTATATCATGTGGCGATGTAAACATTGAAAACGTGAGGAGTGGCCAGACTCACTGACACCCTCACCGGGCAAAATCCTTTGGCTCAGGGGTGTCAAACATGCAGCCTGTTTCCCGGACAGGGGAGCAAAATCATGGAGCCCTGGGTGTGCGAGGCTGTGCTCTGCAAACCACACTCTCCCTAACAGAGAGAGAGAGTGAGTATCATCACGGAATGCAGTTACACACGCACAACACTCCGCGATGCCACGAGAGTGCTGTAGTACTTGATTTATGGGATGTACGGCTCACCTGATGTACATTTAAGTCAAATCTGGCCCGCCAGAGCAAATGAGTTTGACACCCTTGCTCTAGCGCCACCACCCTGCTGCAGGGCAGAAGCTCTGAGCTCCCCTCCCCTGTCGTGTAGATGGGGGAGGCACAATGGGCTCCTGGAGACCCACTTTAACTATAAAAAAGACTGTCGGGGCTCACAAACCACGGTTTGGCCACTCCTGCATACGTCCTTGCTAAGCAACTCAAGCAAATCCTTTCAATTCATACTTTAATTGGGAAATTCACTTACCAGAAAAATCTCCTGCATTTTCATAAGATCATAAATACTTAGTCTGTTTTCAAGTTGTTCCATGGTGTTTTTCATTGCTGCAGTATCTTCCATTCTGTCTGAGGTCAGACACCCAGCACTGGGCTGGGAGTCATTAAGTGAAAGATTCGCGTAGCTAATGCTTCATTCACTTTGATTAACATCTTATGGCTCAGACCTCACTCAGCACTTGTCCTTTAAAAAGAATTTAAAAAAATAATTATTTTGTAGAAATACAATAGAGCTTGACTTCTCAGACAATGTATGTGAAGAGAGGAAAAGATCCATTTAAATAAACCAATAAAAACAATTTAAACTCTTGACTTTGCATTTTATTTTGTAAAATACCAAACTATTAAAGATATTCTCCCACAATCTATAACATACAATCTACTTGGCTTCCTGCGATTGTAACTAATACAAACATTTCTATTTGATATCTGAACATGCATTAGAAAGTCAGCTACTGAAAATGCATTTTACTTACCTTCTTGTTAATGTGATATTTAATGTTGTGATTATAGTTCCATTATCTGGGCTGAACACATTTGGTAAGCTCTACAATTTATTTTTAAACTCTCAGATAAAGAGTTTAAAACTAAAGGAACATTCAGAGAGTCCTTTGCTTTTCTTATTCTTGGGGCTTACAAATGTTTCCTGGCAACGTATACAAAGCTAGCTAAGTTTGCTTCCCTCCCCTCCTCCGGTATCGGTCAAAATGGAGATGTTTGCATAAGAGAGCTATTTGCAAGCACAACTAGAAGTACAATATAGCTATGAATAGCAGTGGCACCCTATAATCAAATGTATTATAAAACCCTCCTGTAAAAGTGACTTTTTGTATATTACCGAATAAGAGTAGTTTTAAGTGAATCAGCTTTTATAAAACAGTATACTACACATTGCAAATCCTCATTGCACTCGCTGCCTGGTACAATCTCATTGATTTCAGTGGAGTTTCACTAGGTGATAAATGATGCAACTTGACAAAATGACTTTTTATCCTACATTTGGGTTTAGAGCCTAGTTATATTATGATTGTACTCAGAGACCAGGATCAGGATTGGATCCCTCGGTGCAAGGTGCTGTGTGAGCACAAAGGTAGACAATGTTCCCCTTCTTGAGAGTGGGCAGTCAGCATGTATGTCTAGACTGCAAAAAACAGAGTCAGCAAGTCTCAGGATACAGGTTAACAGACTCTTAAAGCTCACATTACTGGATTATAAATATCAATATATATACTGGAATATAAATATCAAACTCAGGCTTTCATGGGAGCCTAAGGCCCAAGGCCAACCCCTTTCGCCGGGTTTCAGAACCCAGGCTCCAGCATGAACCTGTCTAAACTGATATTTTAGCTCCATAGTTTGAGCCCTACACACTTGAGTCTCATTGCTGGGGTCTTTTTTCCCCCCCACTGTAAACATACCCCATAAACCAGCCCTCCCAATGCTTGCCCATGAATGGTAAGAAAAGCTGCTTACCTGCATATGTTTTACAGAATTGGTCCTGAAGCAATTAAGCAATATATGAAGGATTGGGAAGCAAGTCAAATATATACAACTTTATGTGCATTTTACACATGTACATAACTTGCTTTGGGGGGGAAGGAGTAGGGGGAAGGCCTGTTTGTATGTAATTAAATAGCGGGTCTTAGTTTACTGTTTCCTTGTAGGCATCAGGCAGAAGTACATCTTTAGAAGGAATATGAAAGTGAAAGTGGTGGGGCCCTTACTGATTAATTTAGGAAGAGTGTTCCAGTCATAAATCTTTTTGCTGTAAGAGTATCTCCCTCCCTTGAAATGACCCTCCCCTAGCCAGCAACCAGTTTTAAAGATGCTTTACATCAACATGGCAAAAATCTGGGAACATAGGGGAGAAGCTAGGCCTCTTTTGAGCTTGAGATGTTTAGACAATTCCTTTTAGTAAAACTATGTTAGCACAGCTGACTAATGAACTTTAAAAGCACCACCACATTAGACTCAAGCAGTCCACTGTATTGGAACATCTGAAATAGTCACCATAGAGCCTGATGTAACATTTGGAACTTTCTATCCAACACTTATTCTAGGGTTTCTGTCTCTCTACACAAATCAGAAAATCGGTGTCGCTCACCCCTGTCAACAGACTGCTTGCACTTACTGAAAAATTTCCTTCCTTTAATGGTAGGATGCCTGCAATATACAAGTAACTCATCTTTCCTAAGATGGATAGTTTTAAACACCGTTCTTTTTCACGGAAAAGAGTACGTATGAAGTTAATTGTCATGTCTAATGGATATACATTTAAGAATGTTATTTGGTGAAAAGTCCGCTCTGTGTGCACACACAAACAAGTATATATGTAAAAATAGAGTAATTTAGTGCTCAAACTTGAAGTGATTTACACCAGTGGATCCCAACCATTGTGGCTTATGGGCCACAGATATTTTTATAATCCTGAAGGGTGATCAGTCTGTGCCAGCAGCCTCCCTCCCACCTCGCTGATCTCCCATCCTCCTTGCTCCAGAAGGGAAACCACCCCCATCCTGTAGCTCTGTGCACTCAACTTGTGTCCCTAGGCAGTGGCTCTGTTCTGCAGCCAGGGGCTTAAAAGTTTAGTGCTCCCCTCCCATTGGCTCCAGCATGGACCCCAGCACCTAGGGACCCAGGCAGAGTGCTTTGCCATGCTCTTTGCTACTGCTTGGGGAAAGAGAGCACTGTTCTCCCATTCCCTTGGCTGCAGCAAGGAGCTTGCACCAGTCTTGTTGCCTTATGGCAACGCACTCCACCTGGGTTCTTAGACAGCAGTTCCCTTCTGCAGCCAGTGGGAGGGGAGTGGCAGGCCAGTTTGAAAGACCCGTGAACCACTTTTGACCCCTGGGCCACAGGTTGGGAACACTGTTTCTAGATAGTAATAAGTCAAATGACGTGATGTGGATTGGTGTTGTGTAAAGGTCCTTCCCAAACTAACATTAGCAGTATACTTAGTCCAGTTTGCCAACAGCCTCTGCAATTCATAAAAATATCTGCTAAGTAGATGTCACTGTTGGGATGTAAAGAAAGGCTCACCGGGACGCTTCTTACACATTTTGGCTTTACATGACACAAACCAGATTTGACCAAATACATGGGTAATTCTCAGCAACATGAATGTAATCCCATTCCAGCACCTTGCCTTTCATCTTCATTTTTATTTTTTTTAAACAAACAGCTACTTTGGGGTTCTTTGTATTTGTGATTTCATAACATAATTGAGGTTTAGTATTTTACTCAAAGATTAATAATTGATCATACATTTAAAAAAAGTTTGCTCTCAGACTGAAGAGGAAAACAGGAAAACTCACTTTTGTTTTTTGTTTTTTTTTTTTAATAAAAGGGGTCTGATTTAAAATATCACTCACCTAAAGCGCACACATAATTTTCTTTTACTTCTTACATCTCGCATATATTCTTCAACTATAGGGAAACAGGTTACACATTTTTTGTTCATATACAAATAGACAAACTAACAGATGTAAACTATTTATTGAATATTTGCCACCAATATTGTTAAATACATATTCTTGCAGTTTTTCGCTTTCAAGTTAAAATATCAGAAACAGAACACCAAATATTTACAATTCTTATAAGGAATGTTACATAATGACACATTAAGGCGTAAATTCATTTGGCTTATAATTCTGAAAAGAATGAGAATAGCAAAGAGTGATGCAAAATTTTCATCGTGAGATTATGATTAAGCTACAATGTTTTACAAAAATATGGTGTAAGATGGCGATAATCCCATTCAAAATCCTGCATTAGATCCCTTCAAGAGGGAGTGATAATTTATACAGTCAAAACTTTAAAATTTACATATAAAGGTACCCTATCCACCATTGAAAAGTACAACTCTCAACATATACAGTTTTCAGGCCACAGTTTTGAAGGTTTGGAGTATCAAGTTGGTTTGATGAATTAGTCGGTTGGCACTTATGAACACATTTATTGCCCTGTTATAAAAAAAAGAAACATATTTCAACACCAAGAACACAGCTTCACAAAAACATGAACTGCTTTAAAAATACTTTATGCAATAAATTTTAGTACTAAATCTGAATAATTATACATGCATCCTGGCACAGCAAAACATCACAGTGAAACACATTCAGATATTTTGCAGTATAGCAGCCTCCATTCAATTTACAGCTGGTGGATGGCTAGATACCACAGTCTTGCGTGCCTTACCCATGCAAACAACACTAGCAGTTGATGGTAGGATCTTCAATACTTGTGGCTCCTGAAAATGTAAAGTCCCAAAGCTACCCAAAAAAGAGTGGAAGAGTGGTCATTGAAGGCTTTATTTTTAGAAGTGGTGAGCACTCAACTTCAGCTGATATTAACAGGAGTGGGTATTAACTAATTTGCCATTCTCTCCTTCATCCCCATCCAACAGAGCACCTACACTGTGTTGCTTTAGCATTGCTCAGATATGTTTAATTTAAGAGACCAAAAATGAGGTGAACACAGAGGGGATTTTTCCCCTCCCTAATCCATAACTATCAGATTGCTGTCATCTTGTTTGTTTTATTGCTGCACTTTTTTTTGGTGCCGTTTAAAAAAAAAAAAATCTTGCTTTGGGCCATGACAAGTTTTATGAAGGTTATATCAACCCTTGCATCCAATAGATTCAATAATTCAAGCCTTAAAGGGATCTCAAGCAATGTTTTTCAGACTCTCCAAATCCTAGCATTGACTCTGCCATGCTTTAAGACAGGGGTCGGCAACCTTTGCCAGCCACGCCCCCCCCAAGCCTCAGTAGGTGCCAGGGGCAGGGCCAGTAGGGAAAAGGAACCCACTGGGGATTGGGGTCAGCAGGGGACAGGCGCACAGCTCTTGTGGCCCCAGGCCCCACTGGGGGCAGGAACAGCAGGGGGAGGAACCATGGCACCACAGGGCTGGGAGTCCTGTGTGCTGCTGTAAATAGGCGCATTTGCCAGGGGTTATCAACCCCTGCTTTAAGATTAACAGATGAAAGACGCTACAGCAGAATAAATTATTAGTGTGTTGTGTCTGGTCTGATTGCTTTTTTTAATCATCATTTTCCAGTTTCCTATGCCAATTTTGCCTTTTAACTCTTGTGTATCCCTATTACTTTCAAATATATTTTATCATGCATATTATGGTGTATTTCTATACTAGAAGATCCCTTCAAAGTTGAAGTAAAATAATTAGCAGATCGCTGCAGCTTATTTAGAACGCCTAACAGATGTCTGATTATTATAGGAAGTTTGCTATTTCTCCAGTTTGCTGGTGTTCTTCACATTCCTAGTAGACATAAGAATCCTACTATTCAGAACTCAATTTTTAACCCTGAAATATCAAGGCCCTGCACTGCGATCACCATCTTCAGGCTGCTGATGGGATTCCCCCACAATGTTTGCTAGTCCCATTTTTTAATATCGGATTCAAATACAAAGATTCAACCACATTTGAATACCAAGATTGATTCTCCACTTCCTCCTACAGTAGCTGAAACACCACGCAATTCACCACAGGTATAATCGTTCAACTCTACTAAAACATACTGTGGACTCTGCATGAAAATTAAGGATTCTATGCACTTGTGTGCATCTGTGTAATGAGAGAAATTTTGACCAAACATCTTAATATTTTTATAAAAATCTTCCCAACAGTAGAATTTGCCCCTAAGTTCTTGAACAAAATTTCTCCTCTTCTCCTATTGGTCTGATGGCTACATCTAACTGGTGCTGTATTTATATTATCTGAAAAGTATGTTGAGACACTGCAGTATGAACAACATTTTCTAAATGTAAACTGTTCGGGTCTTGCATCAATATGACGGATGTCAGTTCTACCATTGATTTCAAAGGAAGCAAGATCAGTCCCTCAATGGGAACAGGGGAGGTATTCACCAGTGGTTTGATGATAATTTTTCTCCTATAATAGTGAAACATCTCCACAATGCTCTCAGTCTTTGACACAACAGAATGTCAAATGAAAGTTGGCTCTTCTGCATGGTGATAGAGAAGAAATACCAGCAGGTTGCAGATTCCATTTGCCTCCAAGAGATATTTGACTATGAAATCAGATCTTCTTCCAAAACAGTAAGTGACAGTGAAATACAATCGCCCAAGAAGATTCCAAACCACAAAAGACATAAACCTTGATGGACTGTATTTTTTTTTTTTTTTTTTTAAGATGAAAAATTAGAGGGCACATAAAAAAAATGAGGACATCTATAGTCAAACTGCCATTCACAAACCACTAGTTATAAACAGTAAACATCTGTGCAGATTTTTAATTGGCTTACCTGACTATTGTCCTGCTCTCATAGCTACATATACTATAGAAAGTGAATCACAATATTCAAAATTACACACCTGATTACTTCATTTTTAAATACTCATGGGTTTATTTTCCCTTTACAGACACATGGAGAGATGAAAATAGACAAATGCCAAGGCCATGTGAGGCCAAGTAATTTAACAACACATAAAAGGAAAACACAAATTTGTTGTTGTGAAGCTGCATTCAAAAGCATACTTACTTCCCGTCTTTAAAATAGGTTTTCAGAGTATCACTGAAACTTTTGGAGTATTTTACAAACTCTTTCTTTTGATGCTCAAGTGCCTAAAAATATACAAAACACCATTAAGCCAAAAATTTCATTCAGCACCTTCACTGAACAACGTACTTATAGTAAGTAATCAGTAACAAGCTACAAAGGACTAGGGAGCAAAATTAGAAAGAGCAAATTAAAAGCATGCAGATCCAGGAATTCAAACCAATTAGAAAGTAACAGTGGAATTCTTACACTTGTCAGACACTTCCACAAAATAAAACATTTATACCTTAATACAATATTTTTTAAATGATGCAACACTATGCTATATTAAAAACCCATACATATTCGAAGAAATAAATAGAAAAAAGCTTATGGTCTTCATGACAGATTTGAGTTCAATCACATTTTGTCTTTTCTTTTTAATTACATTTCCTTATCTCTTGTCAATGACTAGCTAAATTCCACTATTCACCCTTTCACTTTAAGAACTAGAGATCTTTCATATTTACATTTAATAGTAATGACAACACTAATTCACATACCCTCCGGTTCTGGTATTGATATTTCTTGAAGACATTATTTACTGTGTCCAAAAGTTCCTTTATTGCACTGGCGATGTCTCTATTTGGTAATAAAAAGATAATTATAAACTTTTAACATTAGTCTAATTTAATGTTGAATTTTAATCATTTCCGGGGGAGAGGGAGGAGGAATCTTGACACTTATTTCTAAAGCATTTTCTACTTTATAGAATACATTTTAGACATGATCCAACAAGACTAGATGCAAAGAACTAGTCAGATTATTGTACTTAAATCTAACTATCCATTGTGTACAGTCAAGCCCTAAGATATAACCGCATTTGCTCTGACCCTTTAGACAGAGACAGACACCTTCAGGATCTCTACCAGGCATTCTTAAAACTACAGTACCCACCCGCAGAAGTGAAGAAACAAATTGACAGAGCCAGACGGGTACCCAGAAGTCAACTACTGCAGCAGAAGCCCATGAAAAACAATAACAGAACGCCACTGGTCACCACCAACAACCCCCAAGCCAGACCTCTTCAACACATCATCAAAGATCTACAGCCTATTTTACAAGATGATCCCTCACTCTCTCAAGCCTTAGGAGACAGACCTCTCCTTGCTTTCAGACAGCCCCCTAACCTTAAAAGGATACTTACCAGCAACTACAGATCATACAACAGAAACACTAAAGCAGGAACACAGCCCTGCAACAGACCACGCTGCCAACTTTGCCCTCATATCTACACTGATGACACCATCACAGGGCCTAATCAAGCCACCTACTCCATCAAGGGCTCGTTCACCTGCTCGTCCACCAATGTGATTTATGCCATCATGTGCCGGAAATGCCCCTCTGCCTTATATATTGGACAAACAGGACAGTCTCTGCGCCAAAGAATAAATGGACACAAATCTGACATCAGAAATTGCAACACTACAAAACCAATAGGGGAACACTTCAATCTCCCTGCTCACTCCCTTGACGACTTGTTAATAGTTGTGTTGAAACAGATGAATAACAAATCACAGCTTCAAAGAGAGACTGCAGAACTCGAATTTATATGCAAATTTGACTCAGTTGTTTTGGGGTTAAACAGGGACTATGGATTTTTCTCTCATTACAACAAGTGATTTGACCTCACCCTTCTCTATGTGCTGTTCCCCAGTGTTTTGAATCCTAACACCTATTTTGATTTGCTGTTACAGCCTGACCTGATCCTATGTCATACACTCCCCTGCATTTAATTTCCTCCCATTCTGTAACTTTCCCATCTTCAAAGCATCTGACGAAGTGGGATTTTCTCCCACGAAAGCTCATGCGATAAATAAATCTGTTAGTCTTTAAAAGTGCCACAGGACTCTGTTGTCTTTCTACAATAGACTAACACGGCTACCCCTTTGGAATTTAAGTTTAATAAGCTCTTTATATGCTGAAAGCTAACATCTGCCCAATAATATGTAAACCTATGTTAAATACTATATATTTACCTGTTTTAATAATAAGGGCCAAACTATGCCTTCAGATGCACGCACTTAGTTCCTAGCAACCTGAGTAGTTGCAGAATTAGATTCTTATTGTTTGTTCCAAATATGGGGGGAAGGAGGGAATCATCCAGTATGTACTTTATACTTAAGTCCCTTTGAAAGCAATTTAGTGCCACTAACCCATACATAGGACTACTGTGTTCAACAGTATCTACTTTTGCAGGATTTAAAATCAATTTGAAACAAGACCACCTCGCATCCCTCTTAGTGTACTAAGAGTGATCAAAAGAGTAGTTAACTGTGTTGTCACCTTCTTTATATCAAAAATCTTTAACTGTGTGCACTAGTTTATAAGCACCATTATATAAATTGTAAAAAAATTACATTTAATATGCAAATTTTACTACTATCTTTCCAAAATAAAAAGTTCCATTTCAGGATGTTTATAATCCCATTCCCTAGTCACTGAGCAGAATGCAGAGATTTAGGTAGTCTTCTGATAGAATGCCACAGGCTATTTCCTGCTTGAGAAATTGCTGACACTTTGTATCAATACATCGGTGCAGAACAGTGAATCCAAAATCCACTAAAGTAGCCCAATAAATCAAGTTAAAGTTTTTGCATGGATATGACATCTTTGTCTGACCCTTTTTGTTTCATGTTTAACATTAGTGATTTTCAATTACGTAACTGTTTCCCTGAATTTCAAGCAAACACAAGCCTGAAGTAGTGTTGGGACAAACAACTCTTCCTTCTCTCCTCCGATTGTCCTATTTTATAAAAAGTAAAGACACCGCCTCAACCCTTTTATTGAAATTTCAAGCTCTAAAAGTGAATGTTGCAACACTTTAAAACAAGCACTTGGGAAAAACAAGTCAAACCCACCTATAAAATGGAAACAAATTTTAAATGGTTAACAAAACACAGTAAAGCCAACACTTTTTTGAAGCCAGGAGTTTTCAGCTAGTACAGTACAAAAGTTGCAATATATACATGGGCATGCATATGCCAATCAGCATCAAGAAAATTTCATTCAAAAGTATCCACTGCATACACAAATACTGTATATGTGTATGTAGCGTACATATACACATATAATATAGTACTTTGGATTGGTGGGGGGGAAGATAAACTACTGGCCTTTGTATTCAACAGTGTATTTAGCCTGGATACAAGATATTACAACATGTATGGAAAGCCTCAAAACCAAGAAAATTCAGTTCTATGATTTATATATTTATATATTATACAAACCTCTCTAAAAAGCTTTCACTAGCCAGTATTATCTCTCTGTGCATTCAAAATCCACATAAAAAAACCAAACAAACAAAAGCAAGTAATCCTACCATGAATTGTACAAGTTAATATTACAATAAAATACTGGGATTAAACAATGTAACTGTAGATTCAACCATTTTCAAATAAGATGCATCTTTTACTAAATTAAGAACTCTTAGCACATGTAGCACTATTATTACATTTCATGGACATTAACAAATCCATACAACAGGTGAGGCTTGGTCTACACTGACAACGGTCATCAATGGGAGATATGGAAGCTATGTAATGTAGCTAGCATATCTACTGTCAACATAATTACGTTCCCATAGTGTGGTGTCTTCACAGCTTTGCATCAACAGGAAACACCCTCTCATTGCAGCTTTACTCCTTTCAGGGAGGTGGATTAATGGGAGTAGTCCAGAGAGTGCTCTCCGATCGTGTAGACCTGCTCAACTGAATGCTATTCGCTCTAAACCAGGGGTGGGCAATAATTTTGATTGGCAGGCCATGTGGCCAGCAGAGAGCTGGCTGGCCACTGGGCTGGCTGGAGAAGCATGGGGGGGGGAAAGGGTGGGGGACACTGCACAGAGCCAGTCCCAGGGAACTGAGGAGGGAGGGGGAGGCACAGAGTGGCCACAGGGAACTGGCGGAGGCAGCACACTGGGCAGAGCCAGTGTAGTGCCCAAAGTGTGTGCAGGCAGATTTTGGTACTTGGATTGTTCTGGTAACAAAATCTGCCCACACACGGTTTTGGGCACTACAGCCGTGGCAAGTCGCTGCTGAAGCTGGGAGGGGGGCGACGGCAGCTCGCGGCCTAGAACAGAGGTGCTCGCAAGCCAGGTGCGGCCTGCGGGCCGCAGTTTGCCCACCCCCGTTCTACGCAGACCCACTCAATCAATGCCGCGGCATCTATCCCCGCTGCTACAGCATTGAAGACATATCCCAAGTGACTTGCCTAAAACCACAGAACAAACCATTGCCGTGATGGTAACGTTTCTAATCTCATGCAATTACCAACTACCTACATAATCAATCTTGTCCTGTAAATCACAGTGCTAACAAATATTTTATTATTACTACTATTACGACACAGTCTCTGTGTGTAAGTATAGTGTATGATGAACATCTTTAGGAGATTCCAGTAAAACTACTTTATCAATCTATAAGTAAAACGGGTTGCAGGTTAACTTTTTAGGAACATGGAAACTAAAGTGCTATTTAGCCACAGAACAAAAGCGCAACAAAAAGCAAAATATCTCAGTGCCCCACTGCTTCTTTCACACATATGTAAAGTATATTCCCCAAATCCTGCTTACATTTGGCAATAGATATATAGAGCCAAGCATTGGTCATGCTCTCTGAACAGGCTGGCCCATTCCTTCTGAGGAGCACAGTACTGCGAAAAGCTCAAGCAGCATTAGAAGTACATCACATCACAAAAACATATATTGCCTTAATATCCAAGTCAATGCTTCCAGTTTGATCTGCAGACAAATACAAAATGCAGCACTTACTTGATTGTCTGAAGAAATCTCACTCTATCATTGATCTCATCAGGAATCTTACTGAGAATCTGTTTAAGTGCCCGTGCCTTTTCATTTAGGTCTTGGAATTCTGGCTCCGGCCTTTCAATCATATACTCTGAGAAGCAAAAAAATAACAAGAATCTATTAGTTATTCTCAAGTATATTTCTAATTACTCCATGAATATTGCTATTCATGAAGTTCCATCAATACCTCAAAGCTGGATTTTAAAAGAAATACTCAGATTGACATTAGGCATGTACAAGATAACTGCAACAGATTTCTACATCTTTTATAAATGCCTTTACTTCTACCAACTCAATCAACAGAAACAGAACATTATTTTGACATAATCTACAAAAAACATAATCCAGGGACAATCCACTGAATCAAGTGACTAGATTGTGCTAATCTAGTTCACTATTTAAAAAAGATTATCCAATGGATTAAAACCCCTCAAAGTGCATTTCTGATTATGGGGGGGAGGGGAGGGGAAGGGGAGGGGAGAGAAGCACCACCATAATAGAAAGAGCATTTCGCTTCCTGACATACAGAAAAGACAGATTTCATGCTATACTGAGTGAATAACATGCACATACATTCTAATAATTTATATCATTTTCAAAGCAGAGATGAATTATGACTTTTAAATTACAGAGCACAATAAATATGAAAGGTAGATCACATGTCCAATAAAATATGTCACATTGCTATAAAATCACATGTCCATGCTACCAGATTGCTCATTATAATAGGGTTTTTGCTATATTGAAACAGGATTTTTTTTAAAAATGCTATTACTAGGGTATTCACTACAGCAGGAAATACAGGATTCACTTGTACTTCCAATTAGCAATAATCACACATCAGTTGAACCTCACAGGCTCTGATACTTACTAAGAAGAAAGCTGTCCACAAACAGAAAAAACTGTGACAGCTTTTCTATGCTAATTTTCAGATTTAATATAACATTTGACTAAGAAAACAGCATGGTAAGATGGGTAAAAGCCTATCAATATCAGAGAACATGGGTGTAAATGCAATTCCCGCCTCCCATCTTCAGACACAATAAATACCTTCTACATCATCTGCTGCCATACGTAGGAGAGATTCTGTAAAATTCACTTCTACACTTTTTTTCTCCAGAATTTTCATAATGATGTCTTGTGTGAGACCTGGATTTTCTTTCTCAGCCTATATTACAAAGAACATTTTGATTACAAAATATTTAGGATTTGAGTGACATTTTAAAGCACAAAGCTAGACTTCAATAGGACAATAGATTTTACATACAAGATCAAATTTTTAGGCACTAGAGAATAGGCTCATAACAGCAGACCATTTTGTAAAGCATTTTTCCACGATGGCATCCATGTTTTTTGAGCTACTGAAGAATTTTTGCACAGCAATTTTGCTCAATGAGTGAATCTACACACCTCCATGAAAAAGTACTTATAGGGATCTCACACTCTCTCTTTGCCTTCTTGGTTCTACCCTCTGAATAAAAATTAAAACATTAAAATTATGTTGACATTGAAAGCAAGTGATTATTTATATACCCCTATTTAACCCCCCTCAACCATATTCTTTCCAGGTTACACAGATACTGTAATTTTCAATTTGTCCTCATAACTCTCACATATCTTTATTACTTTTTCATAGCTTTCCAATGCTTCATTGTTTCTTTTAAGAGTGTCAGTAATAGAAGATGACACTCTTTACAGGTTTAACAAAAGAACTTCATAATCCCATGTACAGCTACTGCTGCTTCTTTTACTTTAATTATTTTCCACTAATGTTTACTTTGGTCCCTACCACCTAATATTGCCATACCTACCCTTTATAAAGAAAGTGTTATTAAAATACAAGAATCCTTAAACTTAAATATTTGTTTAATTATGCAAAACTCAAAAACACTATTACCGTTTGGGTCTCATTCTACATTTCACCCTCCTTCATGTACTAAGATGTAGTTTAGAGTTGTATTTTTGTGTTTTTTAAATCATTACCACATAATATTCAAACATCTTAAAAGAAACAGTCCTAAGAAACAAAACACACACAAAGAACTCTTTTAAAAAGATAAAACAAATAGAGATGTTTTTATACTAACCTGTTTTAATTACATAAGATATTAATTATAATTTTATCCATATAATCAATAAATCTATTCTATATAATTTTAAATGTATAATTTTATTTTGAATTCATTTATCTCATCTGCAGCCTACACATGTACTGCTTTCTTATTATACAAGTCGACTGTTCTAATGTTTTCCTGACAGACAGCTGGATTTAATTTTGTTGTACATCTACCAAGTTTTCCATTTACTCTTTACTGTAGAATTTTATGCTAGTCATGTCCTGTTTCTTTCTCTCAACAGTATGTTGCACTGTGCTGAGTTGATAGTAGAAGTAGAAACTTCCATGCCTTACCAGAACTCCATTGAAGTATCAAAATACCTAATTTTGTACCCACTTACCAGCTTGAATTTCATTAGAACTCAAGAAAGAATAACTGAAAAGCTTTTAGATTGGAACACAGAGAAAAGGATTACGGGGTGGTCTACACTAGAAAGAGCTTTGTTGACAAAAGCCAGTTTTTGTTGACAGAATAGCGGAAGTATACAGGCTAAAATGCTCTTCCCACAGATGTAACTCCCCTGCTATGCTGCCATAATAAAACCACCTCAATGAAAGGACAACTAATGTCAGCTGAATCAGGGTGACAGTGTCAAAATAGACACTGCATCCCTTACATCAGCTGTGGGGCTGGCATTCTTGTCAACTTGCAGTGAAACTAACAAGGAAGTCCCCCGGAGAGTTCAGCAACTGGACCACACGCCCAGCTTGGAATAGGGAGAGAAGCCCAGGTACTTTACTTCCCACCAGGAGCTGAGGCAGCTTTGTGAAACTGACAAAGCTGCCCAGCTCAAGCAGTGAGCAGGCGGAAATGGGGAAGACCAAGGTGGCTTCCCCTGGTTCATGGTGGGGAAAAGGAAGAGGAAAAGACTGATGCTGTTTCCCAGTGGGGAATGGAGAATGAGGAGCAGTCCACTGCGAGCTCATGGGACTCACAGCAGAGAGCTGAGAAACGGCCTCACAGCTCCCCACACTGCCCCTCTTAGTTCGGTGGAAGTGCTCCTGGTGAGGATGCACTTCATCAATCCACAGAGGGCAGTGTGGGCATCAGCCACCACAGTAATTCTTGCAGTCGCTGTAAGTTGATCTATGTTAGATCAACTTATTTTTCTAGTGCAGACAAGGCCTAACTATAATTCTGTATTTCTGAATGTGTCATCTTGTGAGATTTTCACTGCTGTGTCTTAAGTATGTTTATTTGTTTTTGACCCTTAAGTGCAGTTGTAATCCGCTGGTTTGCTGGTGAGGAGACCAAACACTTGTGTATTGAAACTACCCTAATAGGTTTACAAGTTGATGCAGACTTGGCTTCCTCACTGGAAGTCTCAGAATTCAGCAGTCTTGGCTGATGGATGTTACCTTTGAGGATTACTCTTCAAAGCATTCTGGATCAGACTCGGTACTAGACTCACAGTAAGTCTCCTGAAGGATACCTCAAAGAAAGGCCTGAAGGTACTCCCCCATTTCTTCAGTACTTGACATGACATCCACAGACATATGTGGCAAACCCGCACATTAGGGTTAATTTAGAACAAGTCAGCACAAACAAACATGGTCACTAGCTTTTTGACATTGGTCCATTGTGCAGTGTCAAGGTTGGAACCTATAATCATTTTCCTTCTTTGGCTTCCTTACTTAAAATAAAGAAAAAAGAAGCACCAGTATGTTATACCTCTAAGGTCATGGAGGAAAGCACTTAACTAGCATATATAGAACAAATACTGAGACAGATATAGAATAGTGCATTGAGCTGGAAGGTGTTGAGTGCCTAGAGCAGTTAGACTCAAGTGCTGATACACAGAGAACAATGCTGACACTGGAACACTGCAAATGGAGTAGAGAACACTGAAGTAATGGAGAGGCTTTTATCAAAAAAGAAAAACGCAAGTTAGAATACCAAAAACTGTCAGTGATTCCTCGCACCAACAATTGTTTTTAAAGAGGTCCTAAGTCACCTGATAAGTCCTCAAAAATACAATCACCATATCAGAGCTGACTGAAAGTAGGGTTATTGCAGGTGGATAGCCAAGAAAACATTGCTGGACTCCCATAAAAAGCTGGAGAAATGATTGATTCAAGCCCAGTGTCCTGTAAGGAGCTATTAACTAAAACATTCGGAGGGCAGCTTTTGTACTAATTCATGCTCTACCCTGCTGCTGCTACCCACAGAATCAAAGAACTTTCAAAGCAAGTAACCTTCCAGTCTCATATTAAAGAGCTAAAAAGCATAAAGGGAACATCTCAAGATTTCATTTGCCACTGATAGTCTTCCTACAACAATAGAGAATATCCATGCAATTTTGTAAATTGTGCACAGAATGGACTCTTTAGAGGAATATAAATTAAATTTCTCTTGACTTATCAAAGGCTCTTACTTCCACCTATCCCCATATCTTTTATGTGACTGCCAATGACGGGATGGCCTACAGCAGTTTGGACAGCAGAGCCCATTCTAAGCCCTATGTTAAATGAAGCATCTCACACTTTAGTCTTTTTCAAGGTAATACTATCATGCTACATTTGCTGCTAACAAGCAATAGCAATATCATCGTATCAATGGGCTGGGCCTCTGTGAGGATGGTCTGTATACTAAACCAGACCCTGAGTCAAGATCCCTTTTTGTCCACACACAAATCAATCTGACTGCTTATTGATACGGTTTTATATAACACATATATGTGTAGTTCTCTACAGAAAAAACAAAAAGGCCTTGCCCAGAAAAGTTTAATGCCATCATTATAATTACTTCAGTTTTCCCTCTTCATATACATACTTGTTTAAACAGCAAATTCCACACTGTCATTCCAAAATATAGCTAAAGAGCTAGTCAAAAAGCAGCTGAACTTTAATGAAGTCAAACCAAGGCAACAATGAAATGTGTACTGCAAGACGAGTTGTCTCACTGATGAAAATTAAGTCTTCAGAACACTAAATATCAGTGTTTCAGAGCAGAAATCAAGCACTATTTATAATCTCTCTAGACATCAGGTGTCTGAGGTGCAAGTGATGTGATTCACCAACAGTTTCCTCCTGTATTTCAGCATGATAGAATGACACCAGAAATTGAATCTTAATTTCCTATGATCAGAAGGAACACCTAGTTTGCAGTAACTAGCTAAAGAAATATGCCCGATTCCATCATAAACTTATTTATGCTTGTGTACAAAGAGTTTGATTAATGCATTTAAGATCAAATCCAATTGCAGAGTTGAAACTTCAAGAAGGCAATGAATTTTAAAAAGTTTAAGTAGATTATAATACGTATTCATACATTAAATTGCACTGCACCATATATTTTTATGGAGATGACAATGCATTTTTAGTTTACAATGTTTACTGCAGTCTCAGATAAACATGTACACTATACTTGATTTTAAAATGTACACTGAGCTTTCACATTACAGCAGCACAACAAAAAAGTCAAGGACTTTTGTATTTCTGCTCAGTGGATCTTTGGATTTTGTTTATTTGTGTGTTTGTTTGCCTCCTGTATTGAATTTTGAGCAGCTAATAAAAAGTTATCTAAAGATTTTTTAATATTTTGTATCGGAGAAAAATAGAAGGGCCAAAGCTGTCTTAAATACTTAATTCTTACCTGATCAAGAGCAATCCCATTTCCTACTTTTTACCCCTTTTCTCTCCTAGACATAGTTTCCTGTGGTTCTATCATTATCTTTGATCAATCAGTATAAATTTTTAAGTCAGTTTTTGGTAAAAAAAAAAAAATCACAAAGTTGCATAGATATTCTCTATTTGTTGTGGAGGAGTATAAAAGAGAACATCAAGAGTTAATCTGTAAAGAACACCACAGTATGAGTGAAAACCTGACCCTGGTTCCAGCCCCTTTATGCCAGGTAACAGTATTATAGCAGTGTAAAGAGCCATGAAAGTCCCATATACAGTTGGGGAAAGATTACCTGAGCAGAACAGCAGCAGCAGCAGGACATCAACTCAAGTGAACACAGTGTGTAGTAGAATAATGGGACACTTCAAATCAGTAAAATTGGGTTGTATATTATTACTCTCCAAGCTCCTGGGCAGCTTCAGGGTGGCTACTATAACTCAGATTGACCCCTCTACACCCATCAGAACAGCTCAGATTCAGGTGGGGACATATGTGGCTTAAAATCACTCATTGGGCTATGAGTTGTGCCAAGCCTCTTAGGATAGGTGTTCATTAAACATGGGTCTGGGGGATCTGGGCTTTTGGATTCAAGTGTTTCCAAGTCCATGCTACAATGTCCACACTGCACTGTAAACATGGCTTTACCTTTGCTGGATCCAGGTCTCACAGCCTTGCTAACACATCCATACTGCACGACACAATCCTATGACCTGAGCCCACACTATAAAAATGACAAGGCTTGGATCTGAGTCACAGCAGGACCAAGGTTCTGAGTCACCCCAGCGGGTTTCCAGGACTCAGGTCCTGAGTGTTTGCTGACCCAAGTCAGACTGATTTGTGTAGAGGCGGAAGTGGGGCTTGAGTAAGAGCTCAGCCTTTGAGGGTACAGTGTAGACATACCCTTACAGCCAGGGTTGGCAACCTTTGCCAGCCCCTGTGACAGGCAGCAGATCCTTTTCCCTGCTGGCCCCGCTCACCACAGCAGAGCCTGGGGTCACTGGGGGGCAGGGTGAGCAGGAGCCGCCACGCACATGCAACTCTTAAGGTCCCAAGTCCTGCTGGGAGGGCAGGGCCAGCAGGAGAGAGCAGCCGCAGGGCTGGGAGCCCAGTTTGTCACTCTAAATGGGTGTGCGTGCCATAACTGGCACACATGCGTGCCATATTTGGCGCACACGCCCGTAGTTGCCGACCCCTGCCTTAGAGGCACAGCACAGTCTCACCCCTACTCCAGAGGAAATAGGTTTTAATTTTCAACATGTTTTTTCCATCTTAATTCTACACAAGATTTCATCAGTATAATCTATAAAAGCAATAACATGACCTAGCTTAGAGCCAAATTAGCTTCTTTCAAGAGGGGAGAGGGGTGGCAGAATAAAACCACCTCATAAAGAAAAAAAACTTAATGAGGCCCCTTGTAGAATTTCTACTGAAATGATTTATCTGTCTTAAACAATGATCAGAACTGTACATTTAACATGAAACAGCAGTTGATAGTAAGTCTTTACTAATGATGATTTTTACAAGCATCTTTTAGTAAAGTTTTTATATCAATTGGAGGTGCTTAATATCAGTACATTTTGCAGTTACACAAAAGAACCCCCTCTCTCCCCCATGTATTCAGTACAATACAACACAAACTTTTAAAATCTGTCATACAAGTGTGAGACAGCCTAATCCAGCAAGAAAACAAACGGAAGCTTGGTACTCTTCTTTTACCAAATATAACTTCTACAACAAGATGGCACAATGAAAAAATAGAGCAAGAAAGGTGAAAACATTTTAAACTGCGCTTCAAACATTTATAGTGCTTTTGAGTAAGACTATAACTTTTAATAATTCTTTATTAGTTTCTCACCTTAATAAAAGCTGCTCTCAGGGTCTGAGCCGCAGATAGATTTACTCGCTCTAACTGCAATAGAAGTTTAGAATTATTAGTCACACTAATTTCATCAGAACAAGAAGTCAGTAATCACCTTTAAACCTCTGTTTGGCCTTCTCTGCCATAATGGGAAGAATGGAACAAACAAGAGGCAGTCAGCGGGTGATCTCATTTAAGGGACAGAAACTTGGAAATTTGATCATTAAGGAGAAGGGAATATTTTATCACTGTTGTCCCAAAATAAGCTTTAAAAACTAATGGATAAGGCAGGAGTGCTAGTTCTCCACTGTGTGCTCCTGAAGTCAGAGAATCTGATCCAAAGACAAGGAGTTTAACCAAAACAAGTGTGAACTACCTTCAGCATTTGCAGGGATGGCCCAGATTGGGAAAACTATGTCACAAATAAGAACTAAATTTAAACTCACAATATAGAAGGTTAAACTTTAGATTCATATTATGACCCAAAATGTTTTAATTGGGTAATTATAAGAATACAGTATTCACTCTGTGTAAAGCAAGTCTCCTGTCAAACTCAAGGACATAACCTCAGCTGAATCAGATCCACACTGGAAAGATAATGGGATATTTCAAATCAGTAAAACTGGGTTGCATATTGTTATTGAAATAAAATTAAGTATTAGCACATACTACTCATGAACTTGCAGAGTATAAAAATTCATTCTGTATTGTGAACAATTATCACAAAGGATTACTTGACAAAATTTACCATACACACAAAGACTACACAGTATCATGCAGTAGTAGGAATATTCATAATACTTAATCTTCTAGGGCAAGCTATGCCAAGGAAAAGGTTAGTTCTTTTCATCTTAGTCTAACCAAACTTTTAAAAGGCAGCAAAAATTACTCATGCTAGTAACAAGTTTTTATTGTGGTTTGTTTTTTTCTAAATTCCAATTTATGCATTTGTATTGTCTATATCTCTTTCTGCCAGTGTTAACGCTCTCCTGGGATCATTATTTCTTCAGCAAGATAAGCCTTACCCATTAATTGAAACCATAGATTCACAGGGCAAAAACACATTCACCAGTTTTACATTTTAGACAGTGTAATTGTCGAAACAACACCTGCTTTCACAGATATCAAGGCAAACAGAGAGCTTTCTGATAATCTTGTCTGACTTCCTACATAAGACAGCCCAAAGAACCTCACTCAAGGGCTTCTGCATTATGCTTATATCATCTGTTTGAACTTCAGCATACCTTAAAAAGGTATCCAACTTTGATTTAAAGACTTCAAGTGATGGAAAATCCATGCCATTCCCTAGATAAACTGTTACAAAAATTAATTAGCCTCAAAGTTAAAAATTTGCCTTTTATTTTTAGTTTGAATTTGTATAGCTTTCATATCCAATCACTGGTCTCATCATGACAGTTTCTGGTAGATTGAAGGGCCGCCCCTACTACTGGATCTCTCCTCCTCATGTATTTGTAGACTGTTTGCATCACTTCATAACTTTAGATAAACTAAAAAGATTGAACTATTTGAACTCTCAAATCATTCTTGTAGTTCTCTTCTGAATCATTTCCAATTTTTCAACATCTTTTGGAAATGTGGACTCCAAAATTGTACACAGTATATCCAGCAACTGTCTCACTAATGCTATATACAGGGGTAATGCCACATCCCTCTTTCTACTGTATATTCCCCTGGTCAGGCTTCCAAAGGATCGTGTTCATCTCCTTAACTATAGTATCAAAGTGGGAAATCATGTTCCATTGCTGTCTACTATGAAACTACATTCTTTTCATTATAGCTGCATTCCAGGATAGCCTCCCATCCTGTAAAAACTATGTTCTTTGTTTCAATTTTGCAGTATTAAAACAAATGTTGTTCAAATGGGCCACCCTTGCAAAGTGATCCAGACTGGTCCATAACACTGATCTGTTTCTATTATATTTATCACTCCAATTTGTGTGTCACCTGCACAATTGCCACTAATGATTTTAATCTTTTCCTTTAGATCACTGGTAAAGATACCGATTAGTTTCGGCTCAAAAACAGACCACTGCAGAACCCCACTAGAAACACTGCAGCCTGGAAATGACAATTCCCCATGTAGTTACTTTTCGCAACTTATCAGTTAACTAATTTTCCATCAATTTAGCATGGGCTCCATTAATTTTGAATAGTACTTTTAAGAAAAAAAAAAAAAAAAATTCAGATTACTATGTGGAACTAAGTCAAAGAAGGTACAATACATTATCAGCCAAATTTATGATCACATAAATAAATACTAAGTTTAACCAACAAGACCAGTTGACTGGCACTATTTATGCTACTACCCTTTATTTTTGTACTGACTGTCCCACATCAGCCTTTCCATGATTCTGCCTCTGATCAACATCAATCTAATTGGTCTAGTCATCCAAGAATGTCATTTAACCTTTTAAAAATTTTGCTATGACTTTAGGGAAGTTGCAGAGGACTGGAATAAAGTTATGATTCTAGGTTCATTAAAAATTAACATTAATGATTCAAAAAGCTCCTTGGCCAATTCTTTTAGTTCTCAGGTGACATTTCTCTAGTCCCACAGAATTATATGTTTTTAACTGTAATAGTTGCTGTTTAATACCCTTCTTAGTTATTGATGGACTATAATGTGTCACTTGGATAATGTAGCACTTATTTTACCACATTTCTTGATTAGCCCTGTATTCAGAATTGAAATTTCCCATTACAGAGCATATGCTGACAACCTTGGCTGTTAATATAGTGATCTTAAGGCACATCTGGAATATGAAACCATTGAAGTGGTCCATGAATTATCTGCTGTTTCTATTCTGATTTTACAAGAATGTGTCTGTTCATTCACTGTTTTATAAGTAATCAAACCATATAGGTGTTAAGCTTTGCTCCCAGCTCCACAAAGTACTTAAATTTCCAGCACCACATGAGATCACGTTCTTTTAAGATTACATTAAATCACATCTTTACTTTTCAAGTCACACACTGAGGCATTGAAAGAATTTCCCTAATGGAACAGTATTCTCTAGAATAGGGGTGAGAGAATCTTCCTCTAATTTAAGTTTTTAAAAAAAAAAAAAAATGTATAGTTGCAGCCTGACATCTCTCGCATACTTGCAGTCCTCTCCTCTCTGCAAAACTACAGGTAGGAAAAGATCAGGGGCAAAAAAGAAAAAAACAACCTTAAATTGGTCAAGATTATTTTAAAAGTTGCTGATAGGTTTCAAGGATAAGGAGAGTGAAGTAATATAAAGAAATTAATGTTATGGTAAATACTGGACTTTAGGACTTAGTAGAGGAAATCCTTGCACATCAAGGTGAATAGTATATGTCAGTGTGCCACTTGCCTTTTGTTTTCAAGCACCTCGGATTTCCTAAGATTAGAACAGAATATTACACTATGAACAGAAGAACATAGCTTACCTCATTAAAAACAGGATACATGACAGCATAGAGTGGCATGGAAACCATAGAAGTGGTCTCTGCTTCATTCTTCATCTCTTCCATTGTCATCCTCATTCAAAGATCCACTTCTCAAGAAAAATGCTATAAAAGCAAAGACTACTCATTCACTGAAGTATTTCTTCTTTCTCCCCGTTGTGCAAGAATACTTAAAGGACTTGAAAAATAAATTGCCCTGAAAGGAAGGGAAAATACATATTATAAACGCAGAACTACTGCCACAATGCGTTCACAAGAAAAGAATTCCTCTGTGAATAGAACGTCTACTTAATTAAGTTCCAAACAGTTAAGTTACTGTAACCCATCCAAGAATTTGTTTTTATAACCAAGGCACTACTAGAAATTCAAATTCTCATACACAACTTTTCTTGAAAAATGTATAGAAAAGGAGAAAAAATGGCTTCTTCTCATATTAGGATTCACTTTGGAAGCACTCATCACAACTAGTGAGCAGAAAGCTAACATTTCTACCAACAATATAATCCACACATGTAAAACACATCCTCTAAAAATGACATGTACTGTACACCTGAAGTGGCAATACATATTTAAAGACAAAGAATTAGTAGAAATAACAGCTATAAAAACAACATACAATTAAATTTCAATCTCTACACCTATCTATCTAGTTTCATTCTCTTCAATGGAATCCTCATCATGATACAAACAACTGTAACTGCCAGCATAGTTCTTGATATCGCATCTCACCTTTACACAAACAGAAATCTTAAGTCTTGTTTCACCTCAGGGTGTGTCAGCAACCTCATTAACTCAATGAAAAATAGTTGTTCCAGTAACTGAATCTGGTACTTAGAAGTTCTCCACCCTACACAACCCATCTAGCTTGAAGAGATCTGCATCTAAGCACTACAATGACAGGGAAATACTTATACCCCTATTTCACCTGATTCACAAGAAATCTACATCATAGAGATAAATGTATCATAGTACTCAAACGTGAGCATTTATCTACGACAGGGTGTTTTATTCAAATATCAAATCTGTAAAAGTATTTTTTAAAAAAAATATATATAGAATTTAATAAGGGAATGAATTCTCCATTTTCTCACCCATTTATCTTTTTTGCTCCATATGCCAGTATCTATCAACCACTACAACCCAATGTTAAAGTTAATTTGAGGGGCATGTTAACAGTTTTAGAATATGGTGTTGCTATAACAATAAAGGTTTCTAGGCTGTATATATATCTTAATATTCCAACATGAAAGCTCATCTACAGAAGGAGAGTAAAAATCTCAAATTCTGTTCATTACAAAATCATTGCATACCTCTTTTATTGCCTAACTTTGCATACCTTCATGTTATAAAACCTTGGTAATGCATCACATCATGAAATACTTTATATTAAAAAAGCCATTATTTTTTAGGAGGGACATCAGCTTCATCTGATGAACTGGGTTGCAGCTCACAAAAGCTTATGCCTGAAGAAATCTGTTAATCTTTAAGGTGCCAAAGGACTCTTGTTTTTAAAAGGTGTTGAATCTCTTCTGTCAGCAGAGCTGTAGACACCGGGGGAGTTGCCAAAATAACCATATCAGGAGATGAAGGGTTTTTTGGTTTTTTTAATGTCTCAATCACCATAACTGTAGGCAACAAAACTTTGTAGTGTAGACCTGGCCTTAGTGAGCAACCTAAGGGAAAGGGCAAGCAGAATCTGGCAGTTGTACACTGCCTGAAATGCAAGAAAGCAGCTGAGAAGCAGGAGACGGTCAAACCAGCTCACTACCACCTTTTTTGCACAGAGAATGCATGTGCTCAGGCTTAAGGCTTAGTCTGCGCTCTGTACAGGGTGGCCAACTTTCTGACTTGTGGACACTGGGTGCCAGCACGTCCCTGACCCCTTGCTCCCCATCTTCCCTGAGGCCCCAGCTCCCACAGAGCAAAGCTCTAGAAGAGGAGTGACTCAGCAGGGCATTCAAAGGAAAGCCGCGCTCCGGGGAGTGACGAGGTGACTGGGGAAGAGGAATGAGAGCCACACTACAGTGGTGACTGGGACAGGACCAGGGAACAAGAGCCACAATCCAGAGATGAGGGGCTGACTGAGGCAGGAGCAGGGCTGGGGAACCGCTGTTACCTTTCTCTACAGGAGCCATTCCTGATTGCTCCTTCAGGCTCCAGCAGCAGTAGCAGCTCTTCCTGCCTCTAGCCTCACAATGGAGGAGGCCAATTATTGCTGATAGCCAGATTATTAGCATGACCGGACACTGCCAGGTCTCCTTTTTGACCAGACTTTCTAGTTGAAAACTGGACAGCTGTGGGTCTGGAGCCAATGCATGTAGAGTGTATGGCGTAAAGATGGCTCTCGATTACATCTAAAGAAAGAGACCCTCAGCACATAGAGGATGAACAGAATAGGCACAGTGAATTTCTAGAGACAAACAAAATGTGAAAACCGTACAAGCCTCCAGCTGATGCAAAATGCAGCTGTCTGCCTCTGCCAAGGCTTAAACCAAAATTTGCATTCATTGTATTCCAGTCCATCTACTCAGTCTGCTTCTGCTGCCTGTTCAGGGACTTGATTCTAACTTTTAAAGCTATTAATGGACCAGATTCTCAGCTACAGTAGAGACTCTCGCTTTTTTCATGAGCAATCAAGACAGCTGCATTCCTCTGAGGGCAATGCAAAGCACAAAGTCCAGAATCAAGCAGGTGAAAAGAAGATAAGGCACTCCCCATTAAGGGGCTTTAGCATAGGAAAAGACTTCCAGAGGATAGTAGATTAACTCACTGACAATATTTAGGATATGCTGCAAGACCATCTTGAGAGAAACTTTTCCACAGTTACATTCGCATCAATAATCCAGACTCAACAACAACTCTAACAAAACCCACCATATCCCAAGCAGAGCTTTCTATTACCCCCCAAAAAGGAACAGCCAAAGAAATCTAAGTCACATAGTGCCTTCTTATGCCAATCTAAAAGGACAGGTGCTTAGAATGGAAATGTGAGCCAGGACAAAACTTTTTATAGAAATAGAGACAGAAAAGGATTCGAGAACCAAGTGCACACTGGCACAGAAAAAAGTACATAACGTTGTCTCTGCTCCAAGGAGTTTAGCGAAGTCCACTCTCCTATTCAGCACCTGGTGGTGGTGAGGGAGGTGTACTGACTCAACTGTATGTGAAAGACAAGATGTAATCTTCTCATCTATGATATATAGCAGGAAGGTAGGCTGTGAAGGAACATTGAATCTTTGGACCAGAATGGATATGTGGTAGTAGTAGTGGGCTATGACTATAATAATGGCAATGAGGTAGAGTGAGAAATCTCTGGCACACCCTAGGAACCCATTTCAGTTACAAGCACAGCTACCATGAAGCTCATGGAAATTTTTGATTTCCAACACAGCTCAGGGGGTTTATTTGTTTGAATTTACAAAAAACTTAGAACACTGCCTCCCCAGTATAGTCATATCACACACACAAGCAAACACACATTTATACAAATACACCTATTCTAAGCTATAGGCGAATTTGTCAAAAGTTAAATGCACAAATCAAGTCAAAAGTAAAATGAGCTGGTAGTCCTTATTCCAAAACCAGGAAAGAACCGACAACAGCAAAAATCAAGTCCTTACAATATCCTCTCTCAAACATCTATGTTTATTGTGCTGGTCCCACCCCAAACCCTGGGTAACTAGACAGGCACTACAGCATGCCTTGAAGATGAACAAAATCAGGTTACTCAGACTGCAGGTTTAAAGGAAAGTAGGGAGGAGGAGAAAGCAGGCTCCTTCACCAAAAAATGTCTGTCCTAGCTCCCATTCCTTCATACATAGGAACTCTAACACAAGCACGAAACCAACACTCCACCTGAAACCCAAGAAGAAGTCAGTGCATATTATGAAGCTCTGATGTCACATGTTCCCTACAAGATATACCATTTAAGATGAAGGGTGCTGTATCCTGTGCTAGTTGACAATTTTCAGTGAATCTTAAAAGGTAGTCTCCATGTACCGCATAACTCTGTAACCTTGAAGTGACAAAGGCATGGGCTGCATTAACAAGATCCATGTCCCAATAAAATGGTCCATCTCACAACTAAGCAAAAATAGGGGGCAATGTCTTCCAGGACACTAGAGTCCTGTGGCACTTTTAAAGACTAACAGATTTATTTATGCGATAAATAAATCTGTTAGTCTTTAAAAGTGCCACAGGACTCTGTTGTCTTTCTACAATAGACTAACACGGCTACCCCTTTGGAATTTGACTTCCAGGAGGACACTGTTACTCATTAGTTGAGTATCCAGCTATTCCACTTCACAAGATTTACTAATAAACAGCATACATCAATCCTCAATAAAAGAGGAAACATCATCATTTTTAATTGTCGTCTGGCTGCTTCGCTCAAATTACCAGTATTGCTTTTGTCTTATCCCGATTGAACTTCAGCAGCTTACTCTTAGATATGCCCCAAACTCACACAAATACTAGGCTAAGCAGCAGAAGTTTGGAGCTGTATGTCATCAGCATACTGAAACCACACATACCACAGACCTCCTCAGTAATCTTCCCAACTGGGAAGACAGGGTAGAAACCTGTGGCATTCCACGACAGCTCTCTTGCATATGAAAAGGAAGGAGCCAAACATCACCTTTTAGGGGGGAAAAAAGGCTATGTCCCCATCAATGCCCCATGATCAACTATATCAAAAAGCAGGAAGTATTAATCAGCATGGAGACCCAATTTTCACCTACCACCAGAAGGAGGTCTACCAATACCACCAGTGCAGTTTCAGGACCAGATCATCTCAGGCACTCAAAAATGTCTCACCACAACCTTCCCTATACAATTTTTTAAAAAATGGAAGATTAGAAACCAGACAACAATTTAGCAGATTCCCAACATTAAGTGTTGGTTTTTTGAACAGAGGTTGCATAAGTTTCCTCTGAGAAGCTACCATTCTACTCTCTCTATAGGAGGCACTGCTAATTTCCAGCAAGTTCTTCCTTACCTTCTCCAGACAGAAAAAAAAAAAAAAAAAAAAAAAAGATTAAAAAAGGACAGCTTGAGGAATAATGAATCTTCAACATCCCTAGTACATGAGAGAATCACTGGCCTAAACACAACTAGAAAAAAATTAGCATTTGTTCTGTCTAGATCCCATCCTGTATTCATGGAATCAGGCAGCTTGGTTCTTATCTTTTTTTTTAATCTGCAAAGTACTTAGAAACTTCCTAACAGGAAGGGCTTGAATCAGTCATCAGGTGACGAGAGGTGGGACAATGTTTGCAATTTGATGAAAAATAGTAAAATGTGGTCTGTTTTAACTATGTTCCAACTTTATGGGTAACTTGACAATTTCATTTAAGTTTCTAAACTATTAACCAACTCTGGACAAACCATAAATCTCTACACTAAATAAAAAAGTGTGTGTGTGTGTGTGTGTGTGTGTGTGTGTGTGTGTGTGTGTGTGTGTGTGT
>ML685816.1:5311924-5322900 GCA_007922175.1 Pelusios castaneus
GCACACTTGAGAAACTGTATGACAATAAACTATTTCCAAAAAGTTGTATGTGTCACAAAATAAACAAAAATCAGCTTGATTATAACCTTACCGCCCTTATTATAGAGACATGAATCCAAAATGTTATTTTTTTTATTTATATATATATATATATATATATATATATATATATATATAACATGTATAACAAGCAACCATAATTGTGCTTACTTTGGGTGCCACTATTTAAGAAATTGTGCAAACAATTTACAGCAAGCATGAAAGTCTGTCATTGAAATCCAAACCACCAGTCAACTTCATTAAAACTTTTTTGAATCTCATTGGTTTTGCAATTCATTCCAATCTCAAATTCATTATTTCAAAATAAAGTATTTTAATGTGAGAGTAGCAGCTTGGACAGTCAAAAAGCTGATATGTTTAAAATGGGCTGTATGTTTATATCTACCTATCACTCACACAAGAAAGCCATTTTAGGTTTAGGCCAATTTCTGTAGCTAGCCAAATTAAAATTATTACATACCCTGACAAAATTAGCAAAGATCAACACCATCTCTATTTGTAAAGCAACAAATCAACAGCATGGGAGCAATACAAACTCTGCAATGAGCATGGAGAAAAATGACAGTATGAATAAGTTTCTCTATCACATTCTCTCTTCCTATGCAGTCTCAAAAATATGAACATGAAGCTATTACTCTTGTCCCTGTTATTTAATCGGAAGCTTCTAGAAATTAAAATGCAACATCAAACTTATAAAGTAAACCTAATCTTAATGGTATGACAACTCACCACATAAAGTGATTCTGTATAGCTGAGACAAGGTGGATGAGGTAATATCTTTTATTGGACTAACTTTTGTTGGTGAGAGAAACAAGCTTTCAAGTCACATACAGTTTTTCTTAAGGTGCGCGTATTTCCTGCGATATTAAAGCAATACATAGGGGGGTGGACAAGGCAGCTCTGCAACCCTGATACTGAGGCTGCAGAAAGGGAGTCAACCAGCCTTGACAATCAGATGTGCTGTTTCCAGAGACATTGTCAGGTTACAAACTCTTTGTTTTCAACTTTCCTTAAATTCCTCTTTAATTATTAAACTGACAAAATGCACCAGCATGTGTGCTGTTTACTCCTTGCATTATATTCAACCTGGATAACAATCAGGTCAGTTTCACTTTCTGCTTCTCAGGCACCCTACCACATTGTGAAGGTTACAAAGACTAGGAACGGGAAGTGATGAATGACTCCCATCATTAGAGCTTGTCAATATTTTATAAAACTAAAGTTTGTAAATCAAACCAAGGACCCCTTTAAAAAACTTTACATGCCAAAGACACACACAATATACAGGCCAAGATTTTCACAAAGGTGGGAGGGTACCAAGCTTGCCATTCTAAATCCAGCCCTCCTTGGAGAGATCTCAAACGGGGGAAGAAAAAACAGGCACTCTAAATCACCATCCCCTTTGGCAAGCCTTGGCCTTGGGCATGCAGAGGGGGACAGAGGTGAAATCTTGAGATGGGGCCAATCTGGGGAGGGCCCCCAGGACTCAGACCCAGGCGAGGACCGCCCCCCCCCAGGGCTCGGACCCGCCTCTACACAGAGGCGAGGGCCCCCCCCAGGGCTCGGACCTGGCTGTATACCTGCTCGCTGCTGCCTGACCCCCTCAACCTACCGCTGTTTGCCAGGGTGGGGAGATGCCTCCATCCCAGGGCACTACCAACGCCCCCCCCCCCGGGTCTCCGGACCCGCCAGGCCTCAAATACCCCCCGCCTCACAGCTTCGGTGAGTGAGGCCCTCAGCCGGGCCCGGATTCCCCAAGGCGTTATACGCCCCGAACGCAGCGTAACCTCGACGGAATACCTAGGCCCTCCGCAAACACACTAGTGACCCCGTCCAGCCCGTGGGCACCTCCCCCCAACCGCCGGGAAGGGGGGCACACACGACCGGTACCTTACCTCCCCCCCCACCCCTCGAAGACTTTAAAGCGCCTGAGTGGGCTAAGCTGCCGCGCCGGAAGTGCTGTCGACACGGAAGCGCCCTGCGCTGTTACCACACACCAGCCAGGCGTTTTCCGGAACCAGCCTGCACTGCCGCTTGGGCCTCTGGGAGCTGTAGTTCCGTTCCAAATGACTACAGCTCCCAGAAGGCAATGCGCGGGCAGCCACCTGGGGAGGAGGGGGAACGGGGAGAGTTGGAAGAGGAGTGGGTGGAGAACTCGCCCAATCGGAGCGCCGGGCCGGAAAGAGGGGGCGTGGCCCCTCGTGGGAGGCGTGAGAGACTAGGCAGGCGTCAGCGGACGCTACAGAAACAATCGCACCCTGAGGCTGTTCGTGTACCAGCGGCTGCGCCAGCCTGGGCAGTGACCCTAGTGTAGCGGAGCGTCTGCTGCAGGAGGGTGGTAAGTGCCGTCACATACTTCCCTGGGCGGCGTCCCATTTGTGCCTCTGTACGGGGGTGTTAGAGGCTTGCGGCTCAATGGACTTTGCGTTCAATTCTGGGGCTGCACAGTCTCCCTCTGCTTATCGCTGAGCATGCTTGCATGGTGCCTTGCTTATTTATTGCAACGGGGGGAGGCGTGCAAACCTCATTCACTTTTCAGGAATTCAGAAAGCTCCATCAGTTTCGCACAGACCCAGCCCTGTGTAATGAATTCCTGCCTTCAAAGCGTCTGACGAAATGGGATTTTCTCCCGTGAAAGCTCATGCGATAAATAAATCTGTTAGTCTTTAAAAGTGCCACAGGATTCTGCTGTTTTCTGCAATAGACTAACACGGCTACCCCTTTGGAACTTGCCTTGGGTGGTGGGTGTTGCCTAGTCTAGTGCTATATTCTCCCCCCGCCCCTTGCATATGTTTTTAAAAACCTTCTCTCTTTTTACAATGTTGTTTCCCTTCATGCTGGTTTGATACAGAATATCTCCTCAAAATCTGAGTCCTGTCTTTGTTGTACTTGCCTGATGACTTTGCTAGTTACTAAAGTGGGACCAACATGCGTTCTTGTTTGATGCGGTTTAGAGTTTGGTGGCTTTGCTGTAGAAAATAATGCTTCAAATGCTAAAGATTTAAGAAATTTAAGATAAATCCAAAATTTTCATTCCAAATCTTTCTCAGAACAAGATGTGGTTTAAAATAGGTGCAGAGAGAGTGTGTGTGTGCCCATGCAAATAAATTGAGACAAAAGTGTCCATTATTTGGAGAAAGACGTATTCAATTTGAATACATTTTAAAGTGCCTTTCTCTTTACAACATAGCAAACCACACATGCAAAATCCTAAAACATGTTACAAATTATATTTGAAATCTTTGTCCTTTAAAGTCTCACACATCCTGACAGCTTGGTAAAATAAATAGCAGTGTACATTGACTAGCCTCTTAATACAATAATTATCCCATGCTTTAAAAATGATGCAAAAATTAAGTTTTACTCCTAATTCCATTTATTGTGACTAAAAATTAAGATACTATAATAATCATGTAAAACACTTCGAAATGTTTAAAGGAAAGGTTCTGTAAAGGTTAAAATAGTACCACTGTTTTTAATCCATCCATTTCCCTGTTTAAACAAACGTAACATATGTTAGTGGTTCAGAGTAATTGTTACAGAAAAGCTTTAGAACTTTAAATAGCATCTAAAAATCAAGAAATCCATTTTTAAATAACTGGCTTTAAAATTTGAAATTCAGGCCTCTTACATTTGTTACATCAGCATAAAGAGATATTGTTGGGTTTTTTTTTAAAGAATACTGTATTGAGTATAAATATCTAAATATGATAGATATGTAAGCACTTCACAGGTGAGTAGGAAAAGTTTCAGCTACTGAATGAATGGGTATATTATGATTAAACATATCAACCATTTTTCATAAGTTGCTAGCTGTAACAAAATGGTACAGTTCTAGAAAGTCACGTATACCTTTGAGCCTTGTACCTGTGCAGTGTGGGAGCGGAGATCTCAAATATTTAGGACAGCAACACAACATGGAATCACTATCCGTCATCTGTTAGGTCCCAATAACTTAATGCATAAAGAAAGCCAGGATTCCCAGGACGAAATCTGGATGATATGCACCATTATTAAAAACAAACAAAAAAAACCCCTTATTCCACCCTGCTTTGTATTACTTTTATTCTGTCTTTGTGCAATCCATCAAACATCACTCACTGTTGATGAAAGAGACCTTGAACTTGTATAGTGTACAAAAATGTTAATATCATTAATTGCTTTTAACTTTGTTTGACATCCCTAAGATCTTTCGTTTACAGATCTGTGTATGGAAAATGAAACTACTGTTTGGATAAGCTCTTTTGTGCTTTGAGAAGTCCATAAAACAGAACAAGGAATAGGCGGATGACTGGGGCATGAAACAGACAGACTCTCCCTCTCCCTTTCTCTCTCTCTTGTTCACCTGCAAGGAAATTAAACTAAGTATATTTTTAAATGAGTCTGTGTAGTAATGCACATTCTTGTTTAACAATTCATATAACAGAATGTTCCTGTTAAATATCTGATTCTCTTCATTCAAATTATTTAACCACAGATTTGACTTTCTAACGTGAGAGTCTATGATCAGAGATTCATACATTTTCCATTCTCTTCCCTTCCTGGGTTTTCAAAACTGCTGTCTGTTGTGGTTTTGTGGAGGATAAGAGAGGCTTTGTGGCTCTCTTTCATTTTTGTTTTGTTTTGTTAAGGTACTATATAAAGTACTTGCAGTGAAAGTCTTACAAAGGGTTTAGACCACTTTTATAGTATAGGTCATGGACGATCAGATATGTAATAGTGCTAACTGGTTTTGCCCAAGGCATAGCTATTTCCACTCTGTTCTTTCCAATCTACTGGAAAAATAAAAGAAACAAATTTATAGATAAATGGATATATTCATATAGCCATATTATTTCTTCTCCCCCCCTTTCTCTTTGCTCCATGGCAGAAATATGAAAACAATGAGAACTGATAAAATGAGGTGTCTTTATTTCACCTTGCTAGTGTAGAAAATATTTCTACCAGATACCTCTAAAGGTTATTTTCCTCATGATGAAAAGTTGCTGTTTTCTGAAATTTAGCAAAACATACTTTCAAGTGAGAGTTCAGCAAGTATCATTAATGTAAAAACAGTCTAACAGTCTTTCTTTCCACCGCCCCCCCCCCCATTAGTTTTAATTAAAATCACATGAAGAGAATCAGGCTTAGAAAATCCAAAGGTGTAGCTGTGTCAGTTTAGTTCAGCAAAACAAACAAGGAGTCTTGTGGCACTTTTAAAAACTAACAAATTTATTTATCCCACAAAAGTTCATGTGATAAATAAATTTGTAAGTCTTTAAAAGTGCCACAAGGCCTACAAAACAATCTCAAGTTGTAGGGAAAGTTTTGCTTTAAAAAAAAAAGCCACAAACATTTACATGAAGATTTGGGTGAAATCCTAAATCGCTGTGTAAAATAAGGATGATGGAGGTGGTGAGGGGATTATTTAAGGACTGATTCTCCTGTCACTCTGAATTAAATCAAAAATATCTCCCTTGAAGTCTGTAGAGGAACACTGGCAGAGAAGAGGGAAATAGGGTTAGTAATGTTGTGTGTCTTTTCTGGTTAATCTATTGGGTTTAGATAGTTGAGGTCCGCACTTGGTGCTCAAATCTGGGTCTTTGATCATATAAAGGATATATGTGAGTGTACACTGTCGATTTAAAATAAAGATAGGTATCCAGGATTTTTAAATACTTGCATAAGACATTACAAAGGATGAAATCTGATCAATTTTATATGGATTTTTAAACTTGTGTTAACAGTAAGGAAAAGGCTTGTTTGTGTAATTGCTGAGCAGTTATAGAGAAGGGAATGTTTTCCTCCCCAATGGGAACCATGTTTAGATTTGATTTTAAGTCACAAAAATTCTGGCGAATTGTATTGTATATTCTCATTTATATACTCTTATAATTTATGGCTATGTTGCTTCTGAATTATAATCTGGGGTTGCATCTCAAAGTGACTTGCAATCTTTGAGTGTGTCATGCACGTAGAGAGGTATGTATTATCTACAGCCTGGGTTCTCAGCCTTTTCAGGATCGTGACACAGCTGGGAGCCTTCCTAGCTCTGTGCAACACACCAAACCCCCCATGTCTTAGCCCCATCTCCTCCCCCCCCAGCCCTGCATCTGCCCCCCACCACCCAGCAATAGAATGAGGACGGGGGACCTGGAATGGAGCAGAGGAGGGGCTGTGAGTGAAATCAGTGGGGCTTGACTGTTTTGCTCTGGAGCTTGCAGTTCCTCTCAGTGGGCCTGCACCAGGCAGCTAAGTGACTTGTCTAAGACAGGCCTTGACAAATGTACATTTCTGGTCACCATGGCAACCAGTTTTAGTAGCCTGTCACCTAACTCCATTGCAGAAATGTAATGGAGGAGTGCCCTGGCAATCAAAAGTAAAATTACTGGTGCCTAGCTGTGAGCCAGTTTTGTCCACCCCTGTGTATGGTGATGAAAATCACCAGGAGCTAGGCCATCCATCCTCTGTGCTCACATTACTTTTTGAGGTTAAACCTGTTTCATCCTATGGTCTGTTTTAATATATAGGAGTAAATCATTCACTTTCCATATATGAGGAGTGCCAGTTAATGCACAAGTAGCATGTTTCCCGGCCCCATTTTCTCACAGTAGATCTCATGTCCTTTAGATCTCATGTAAAGTTCTGGAATAACCTTCCAAGGGGAGTTGTGGGGGCAAAAACCATAACTGCTTTCAAATCTGAGCTTGATAAATTTACGGAGGGGATGGTATGATTAGCCTATTTTGGAAATTGACTGATATTTGGCTACGTGTGGTGGATTTACAAGTGGCCTAAGAGGGGAGAGTACGTGGGGTGGGTTCTGAGTTATTACAGAGAATTGTTTCTTGGATAACTGGCTGTTGAGACTTGCCCACGTGCTCAGGGTTTAACTGATCGCCATATTTGGGGTTGGGAAGGAATTTTCCCCCAGGGCTGATTGGCCTGGGCTCTGGGGGTTTTTCGCCTTCCTCTGTAGCACAGGGCATGGTTCACCTACCGGTGAATTCTCTGTATCTTAAAGTCCTTAAATCATGATTTAAGGAGGTAAATAACTCAGTCATAGGTTGGTGGCCTATTGCAGGAGTGGGTGGGGGAGGTCTTGAGGCCTGCATTTTGCAGGAGGTCAGACTAGATGATCGTACTGGTCCCTTCTGACCTTAAAGTTTATGAGTCTATGAGTCTATGTCCTTTATTGGTTCAATGACTATAGTCATTGAACCACTTAGTGGAATTATTACTTTCCTAGAGCAAAATCTTGGCTCAGAAATTCTGACTTTGGCCTCAGCTCTTGTATGAAAGTGGCTGTCTATGATTAGCACCTCTTTTCAGGTGTTGAGCCTCTTCACTTTCTGTTGGAGACTATTGTTCTTCAGGGTTGAGCCCTGTTACTACCATACAGCTAAGCCTATGCCCACTCATTATAGGATTGTGCTTGTGATGTTTTTGAGAAGGCATTCGCTATAAGCCTTTATATATAGGCTGTTAATATCTTATTGAAAACTGCCTAAATATCTTGTGCTTATTTTTAGCCAAAGCTAATTTTTTCGGCAGGGGTGGGATGAGGGCTGCAAGTATCTTACCAATATATTATTTAGCCACTTCTAATTTATCCTGATGTGAAAATGTTACTTTTAGCTTTTCAAACACTTTGTTCACACATGACTGAAGTGTCATCTTCTCAAAATTTAAAATTTCGTAAGGATGAATAATTTAGGATAATTTAGATGAATTTATGTAAAGATATCCTGTGTGGCTTCCTTGCTGTATCACAATTACCAAAGACATTTGCCACGTTTCTCAATGCAATAACAAAAATTGCATCTTCCAACAGCATCCATTTCCATGTCTGAGGATTTTATGGTGATACTTCCTACCCCAGTTTTCCCAGTGAGGACTTTGGTAGTATTTATATTTCTAAGTACAACTTATATGTATTTTAATTGGCTCAATAAATCTGTTCTTATAGAGTGCATTTTCCCTGCTGTCCACATTAGCGCAGTTATTGGAGCATTTAATTGTTGTGTACTTCACATAGCAATTTAAGATCACTGAAGCAGTTCATATTTTTTCGTTTCATTAGACATCTTCAGTCTTCCAGATTAAAGCACCTTCTCCAGTTCCCTATACTATTTATAAATATTAATCAATCAAAGCCCAAGACGTCCTGAGCAACTTACTATAATAGCAAATCTTCAACATGAGATCATGATGTGGAAGATTCATAATAGTCTACCAAAATGATCAGCTACATATAAAGCCAAGATATTCTTTGCTGTCAGTCTGAGAAATCTTGTGATAGATGATGTAGAAAAATCTAAGTTTGTTTTACTGTACATGTTAGTTTATTGTCATTTTGCTTTCTGATTCATTCAGGAGGTAAGGGGAAGGGGGGAACATCAGAATTTGCTAAGTGGGCAAAGAGAAAATAATTCCTTGGAGTAAGGAGAAGTTAGAGGCTTTTATGGAGCTATTATAAACAATAAAGGGACATAAAATGCAGGGAGATATGCTCTCTAAAAGCAGTTTGTAGCTAGAGCTGGATGACATTTTTTGGATGAATCTTTTCTACCCTCTTTCCTCAAAATAGGAGATTTGAGTTGATTGAAAAACTTTGCAAATTTGTTTAAAAAGAAAAATCAAAACCTTTGTTTCAGAGTGTCAAAACAAAACATTTTTACTTTTGTGATTCAAAATTACTCCAAAAGTACTTTCTTTTTATGTAAATATATTAAAAAATAATGGTTAATAAATCGGAGCTAACTGCTTTATTTTGAACAGAAACATTCTATTTGACCCAAGCTAATTTTTTTTTTTTTTTTTTGGGTTTGCTGGCATTGCCCGCTAACCTCTTCACCTGAAAAACAGTCAGTTATTCATGTATTTCTAATTGTGCAAATAGCTTATACTGGCTTTCAAAGACATGTATGGTAGAATAGCCATGACAGAAAACTTACTTAGCACTGTTAAGGTTGCCCTGTGGTGCCCTTCCAGAATGTGAGTTCAGTGAAACTCAAACTTCTGAAAATAAGGGAATTCACGGTACATACCAATGCAACCTTAACTCTGCCCCTCTGGAGCTGGTAATAGCCAATAGTAATTATCTACATGTTGTTGTTTTAGATGTAGCTGTAGAGAATGATGCAGAGATCAGTTGAAGCTGCTTGACAGAGTAGTGATTGTGATATGAAATCTAGGAGGGCTCTGTCCTTGGGGAGTAGGGCCTTGAGCCTTGTGGAGGTATCAGATCAAAGGAAGGAGGTACATGCGGCGTGTGTACTCTGCGTTATCCAGGATTTAAGATGTGTTGAGGCTCTATCAAGATTCAGAGCCCCATATACCATTAAAAAATAGAGGAAAAAAGTGTACTACATTATCATTTATTTTTTCGTTATCCTTTCTGTTATAAACTGTTATATTTGCATGTACAGATAGGGAAAGATGCAATGAAAAAACAACTAAATAAAACGTACATCTTGCAAAAAGCCTTCTTTGCATTATCAAATACCTTATGATAAATCGTCTTAGTTATCTCCGACATATTTAGAGGCCCTTTGGTGAGGCTCTAAATCCAGCATTGATCCAGTATGTCTTCTCTCAGTGCTGAGTTCTGTAGGTTGTCAGTAATGGGACATGGGTGGGATCTGGGGAGATGGTAGGATATGAGAGTGATTTTTGACTTAAATGATGAGTATGTGAAAATCTAGTGTGTTAGATGGAATCCTGTGGTGAAGGGTAAAGAGGCTGGGAAAAGTGATAAAGATTAATAGGTGTAGTATTTTTTTTCTCTGTGGAATAGGTTCAGGGTTTATAGAACAGGTACAGATGGCTCCTCTTCAGCATAGCTCACCTCAGTACAAGTTCTGCCATAGCAAAGAGACTGTTAGAATCTGTTCTACAGAGGTCATGTGCCCTATTCCCTGAGTGTTCTGCACTGTTTGCAAATGCAGAGTGCAAGTATGTGTGTTATGAGTGTACTGGGTTATTGCTCAAAGAGGGCAGAGTTAAGGTTAAGTTGATGTGAACCTTAGCTCTGCATATCTTGGATTTCAGAGGTCTGAGTTTTGTTAAATTCAGTATTTTGGAAGGGCACAAAATACTAGCAATCTTAAATCTGCATTAATTTAGTTTTTTGGTCACCTATTATTCATATGGCTTTGAAATATAAAATATTACAAATTATTACATTATAATATTACAAAATGTTACATTATAAAATAGTCACAATTAGAGACGGATGAGGGAAAGTGGTACCATTTGTAGATTTTATTGACACTTTTGGTAGGATATCAAGAAATGGTAAATGTGTTGATTGCTTTAAATATAGACAGTAAAATCCTGCTGCCATTGACTTTAGTAGCATAAAATCAACTAAATTCAATGGGACCAGGATTCTCCCAGTCACCAGAACTCTGTCATTGACCTGATTATAGAATTTAAGGCTCTAAAAGATGTGGAAGCAGTCTCCAAAGAAAGGTGATAAGTGAGGCACACCATGGCTCAGTGCTGCAATCCAATGTGAATTATTTGGAAGACAAACAATGCTGCTGATTTTTTTTTTTTTTTTAATGCTGGTTATCAAGAAACCAAAACAAAATATACACAGCTCCCTTTACTGCATTTCAGTCTCTGGTTCCCAACCAGCCACTGGGCCTAGTCAAGAGATAAGTTACTTAAACCTGCATGCTCTTTACCAAAAGGGTTCTCCTGACCCCAAAGAATCAGCCACATTACCAAATCAATATCAATTTGAATCTTACCCAAAATATCACGCTGCCAGCCAATCCTTTGCTAACTAAAACTAAAGCTTTATTATAAAAAAGAAGAAACAAACTATAAGAAAATCGTTAAGGGATTAAAGCAATCAGATACATAGAAATGAGTTAAAGGGTGTGTGTGTGTGTGTGTGTGTGTGTGTGTGTGTGTGTGTGTGTGTG